>JAWNNB010002104.1:600000-1161192 GCA_035043285.1 Drosophila subsilvestris | reverse complement strand
GCTGCACGTTCGGTTTGTGGTTGTGTGTGTGTGTGGGTTTACGGGTGGTGTGTGTTGGACAGCGTGCAGCAGGTAGAATTTCGAAATCGGGTTCAACAGGCGCGGTAACGAGGGGAAGAAACAAATGGGTAAACAATTTCGTTAGCAATCGGTTAGGAAATGTAATATTAATTAGTTGCATAGTTAGTGGGCACAAATAAATTTCGTTGTCTACAAAAATATCTTCTAATCGGCTTTCGTACTTTCGACTTTTTTTTTTTTTGTTTGCTTGCGTGCCAGCGCAGCCATAAAACCTAACCTCACAACCGCCGCACAGACAAAACGTGTTTTTTTTCGCTCATCGTTCGCAAGCAGTTTGAGGTTAGGTTAGGTGCAGCGCCGCCGCCACATGTGGCGGTGGTGGAAAAAAAAACCAGCCAGAGGGGGAGGAAACAGAACAGACAAATAATTGTTGAACTATGAAAGTACGCATCCCGCATACACATTTATGTACATGCAAATTTACAACAAAAATCAACCTATTTATTTGAACCGTTTTAAAAGCAAACTCGATTTTTTCAGTGTTTTGGTATTTATGCTATCGTCAAAGTTCTTCAGTAGCAGAACTGAAAATAATCATCATGGTAAATCGAGTTGCTAAATTTAATACATATGCACAAAGAAATTTCCAGCAAATTTAATCTCGTTTGCATTCGTATGCAGCATACATGTGCTTGTCCATGCGTGCGTGTGTGTGTGTGTTCCTGTGACGCTAGTCGCCGGCCGGAGAGCGAGCGAGAAAGCAAAGTAAAATGGCGACGACCCATAGCAATGTGAATGTGACTTGTGCAAAGGCAAGCGATCGCCGCGGTGGCACGAAAGAGAAAGAAAATTTTCCAGAACCGAATGCAATCGGAGCCATTTTAGACCGGGCCCACGCAAGAGATCAAGCAATTGCTTCGAAAATTCGGGTGCACCTTATTTCACAACAGCTGGCAATTGGCAGTGTGCTGAATAAGTAGATTGGCGAGATTTTCGCGTGTTGCTAGGAAAGATATCTGGGGCCACTTGAGTCACACCATGGGTCGCCATTTTGAAATTCTTTTCCATGTAGAGAAAGCTGAACGCGTACATATATACGCGTGCGAAAAGCACGTTTTCGGCACTCTGTTTCAGTGATGTTTTGCGAGTTTGTCAAACAGAACAGGTATTAATTGATGGAACAATTAGCGGCACTAATGAACGACGACCCATCCATCGATGCCTCACATGTCAAGTGGGCGTGGCAAAGAAAATTACAATAAATTGCACCATATTGCGGAATAAAATGACGCATTGTGGCGAGAATTGTTTAAAACAATTTGAAACGGTGTAGCAAGGGTCTTTTCTTTGGCCACAGCACTAATTCTCTTCAAAGTGTGCACGCTGCCACGTGTTTGCTTTTCGCTTCACTTTGCCACCGTCAGCACCTTTCACTTCGGTAGCCTCGTTAGAGGTTAATTTTTCCAAGAGGCGGCACACACATGCACTCGAACACGCCACGATTGAGCGTTAAATTGCATATTTGTTTATAATTAAATTGTTTATTAACTGCAGTTTCGTTGCACATATTCACTAAATACTCTTATATATATGTGCACTAATTATTTCACTTATGGAAACTTACTCTCGAATAAATTGAATGAGATATCACAGTCTTCGGCGACAGACTTGAACAAAGTGAACGAGTGTTCGGCAGGCCAGATGCAAGGAAGTCTCGCTGGCGGTGCTGTCAGAGCCAGCCGGAAACGCGACAAAGCGCTAGAAAATACCAAAAAATCTGACAGAACCATGGCGTTTTTATACATTCCCAAAGTACCCTTATTGAGAGTACAGAAATGTAGACAAATTGCGTTTTATTGGCTTTAAATGGCTATTTACTAATCTAAAATATTTTTCCACTCACGTCAAGTGTTATGGCACCTGTGCATGCTGCCAGCGAGGTGTATACTAGGCTTTAATCAATTACTTAAGTGCCCTTAATGTATAAAATACAGAAAATTAAAGCAACAAAATTGTGCTCTATGCACTTTTAATAAGATGAAATAAAATGAACACTGCTCTTGTCTGGTCAATCTGCCTTTTTTCCATTTTCGTGGATATTTTAATTTCATAATCGAAAAAAAACATGAAAATACCTATTGGTGGAAACGGTATTTATTATAAATACTAAATACTACTTCGAAATACCACTAAAATGTTTTCAGTATTTGTAGCACAAATTTTCGCCGGCTGCGCTATTAGCATCCGGTATATTCTGCATTTCCAAACTTGGTCACACTACAAATCTACGAACGACGTGGCGACGAAGTAAAGCAAAATTCAATCGTTATAAAAAAATTTACCGGTCTAGTACACAGTTTGTCTAGTCGCAGCGGGCAGTTGTCAGCCGAGTCGAGAAATATATATTTATTTGGTTGAGATACTACTTACTAACTAAACATGATCAAAATGCGGTGTCTGGCAGCTGCCGTGCTAATTTTTGGCTTCATTGCAACGACAAAAGCCGCCGAAAGTGACGTTCTGGACCTGGGGGACGATGACTTTGCGTCCACACTGAAGCAGCATGATACGACATTGGTTATGTTCTATGCCCCCTGGTAAGTGTGTGTGGGGAGCGGGCGTGGCAGCTCGGAAGTGCAATTACCTTAATCAGCTTGTTGCGTCTGCTTTTTAATTAAATTGCGCTGCGATGAATCGAATCAAATGTACACGTCAGCGTTAAAGAGAGGGTCGAAACAGAAACAAGAAAAAAAATCAACGACTACAAAGTCGGGTATCAGAGTCGTCGGCCATTTTAAGAGGTATAGGGCAGGGGGCAGGCAGCTTCAACCAGCGAATGTGTTAATACAAATGTCTCTTTGTTCGCGTGTATGAGGAGATGATTAGGAGAAAAATTCAAAAGCTATCATTTTCAGATACGAGCTTATGCGGGTATGCGTGTGTGTGGGTTTTGCCGGCCGGTGGCCGAGTTTCCATCTCCCCGGAGAACAGTGAAACAGTTTTTTAATTACATTTAATCCCCTCATACCCGTTCGGTTTATCAGCACTAGCAACATAAGCAGTTTAATTAGACGTTGTTGGGGCAATGCGAGTGCATGATAAGGGGAGCCGGAGGCAACTGATAAGTGTTCGCACCCCTTGACTATAATAACAGAATTTTCGACTTTTTGGGTAACATGTCTTCCTGTTGTCGTGATAAAAATGATGAACTAGCTATGTACATTTTTCCCAGAAACAACTGTGTGACGTGTCTTAATAGACTTTTTTCTGTTCTTATAGGTGCGGCCACTGCAAGCGCCTCAAGCCTGAATACGCCAAGGCGGCTGAGCTCGTCAAGGATGACGATCCACCAATTAGGCTGGCCAAGGTTGACTGTACCGAGGCAGGCAAGGAGACGTGCAGCAAGTACTCGGTGAGCGGCTATCCCACACTGAAAATATTCCGTCAGGATGAGGTGTCGCAGGACTACAACGGACCACGCGAAGCCATCGGCATTGCAAAGTTCATGCGCGCCCAGGTTGGACCTGCCTCCAAGAATGTGCGTTCTGTGGAGGAGCTCCTCAAGTTCCTGGACACCAAGGAGACCTCAATCTTTGGTAGCTTTGAAGACATTGACTCCAAGCTGGCAAAGATCTTCCTCAAGTTTGCCGACAAGAACCGCGAGAAGTATCGCTTTGGACACAGCAGCGACGAGGAGGTGCTGAAGAAGAATGGTGAAACGTAAGTGATGCCATCTCAAGACTGCAATTGCGTGTGCATTATATTTTATTTGATACAATCTGTTAAGCAACAGACAATAATAAATAGCTATTAAGTTTGTCTTTGTCCCCGTGTCAATAATAACACAAATGCATTCGATGGCTCTTGTCTTGCCCACAGCGATAAGATTGTGCTGATCCGTGCTCCACATTTGGGCAACAAGTTTGAGGCGTCCACAGTCAAGTTCGAGGGAAGCAGCGAGTCCGACCTGAACACCTTCGTCAAGGAGAACTAGTAAGTGCACCACTCATTTCCGATTCCATATCCTCTCCCAAAGCACACGCAGTCAATTTACGTTTGTTCGTTGATCCTCAACAGCCATGGCTTGGTTGGTCATCGTACCCAGGACACGTCGCGTGACTTCCAGAACCCCCTGATCACCGCCTACTACAGCGTCGACTACCAGAAGAACCCCAAGGGCACCAACTACTGGCGCAACCGTGTTCTGAAGGTGGCCAAGGAGTTTGCCGGCCAAATTAGCTTCGCCATCAGCTCCAAGGACGACTTCCAGCACGAATTGAACGAATACGGCTACGATTTTGTTGGCGACAAGCCCGTCGTTTTGGCTCGTGATAGCAAGAATCTCAAGTACTCGCTGAAGGATGAGTTCTCCGTGGAGAACCTGCAAGATTTTGTGGAGAAGCTTTTGGCCGGCGAACTGGAGCCCTATGTGAAGAGCGAGGCCGTCCCAGAGTCGAACGATACCCCGGTCAAGGTGGCTGTGGCCAAGAACTTTGACGATCTTGTGATCAACAACGGCAAGGACACGCTCATTGAGTTCTATGCCCCATGGTGCGGCCACTGCAAGAAACTGACTCCCATCTACGAGGAGCTGGCCGAGAAACTGCAAGACGAGGATGTGGTCATTGTGAAAATGGATGCCACGGCCAACGATGTGCCACCAGAGTTCAATGTGCGCGGTTTCCCCACACTCTTCTGGCTGCCCAAGGACTCGAAGAACAGCCCAGTGAGCTACAACGGTGGTCGCGAGGTCGATGATTTCATCAAATACATTGCCAAGGAGGCGACCACAGAACTGAAGAGCTTGGACCGTGATGGCAGGCCCAAGAAGACCGAGCTCTAAGCTCTTATCTTAAGCTCTTAACTCTTACTGCTAACTGCGTCGTTAATGTGGTGTGATGTAGTAGCAGTGTAACTAGCATTTCCATATTTTTGTAAAATCGAATGCATTCTCTTCAAATTCTTGATGGGACAACAATTGTATTAAATTATATAATAGTGATGATACCGCAGATGAACACAAAACCCCCATGAATCCCATGGATCCCATGAAGATGTCACAATAAACTTAAAACTTCATTTATCTACTCAACTACTCAATGGTATTTTGTATTTGATTTATTACAATCCAACTGTTGTGGGAATGAGGTCCTTCTTGCGCTCGTCCAACATGATGCAAAACCAATCGGGAATAAATGTGAACTGGCTCCTGCCCGGATAACATTTGTAGGAGATCTTCCCCTGGATAGCATCGAACGACACCAGATACACGGTCCTGTGGCAGTCGACTGGCGACATGAAGTAGCGAATCTGGTCCACCAGCCGCGCCAGGAAATTGACACAGACATGCGGTGACCAGACCGCATCCTGCGCAAACAAATTTCAATCAGATGAGAATGGAACAAGTCGATATATTTTGTGTACTAACGCAATCTCTCCAAATTTGTCGCGCAGATACCTTCTTAATGGTGTGCGCGATGATGTGGGTATTAATATAAGCAACGTGAACATGTTGCATGCCCACTATGAAGCACTTGATCCACCACTTGAGGGCCTCGCTCCGGTTGTGCGTAGTCCACTCGTCAGCGGTCATATTGTCTGGGCGAATCTTCAGCTCCGTAAAAATGTAATTCGATTCTCGCTTGGTGCTAGAAGGTGGAGAAGAGCAAATTGAAACCGATTGTATATGTACAGCCCCGTCGTTTCTTACTTCATGTCGCTGGGCTTGGTTGGGATGGCACACTCGGCTAGAACTGGTGCATCGAAAATAAAACGCTTGCCATTTATGCTGAAGGAAAAGACTTCGTTGTACTGGCCAGTCTGTTCCAATGGGTCACGTGGTTCCGGCACCGTATGTTCATTCTCTGGAAAAAGTTTGCACAGATCTTAGTATCAAAGAAAATGGTAATAATGGATGGTTAATCCTTTGCCCTACCGGATAGGAAGTGCCGACGCAGCTTTTCGATCCATTCAGCATTCATTTCCTTCATGGGAGAAGTTTTTGGCTCCGTAAGAATCACGGAGCTGATGTAAATCGTGTTACGATACTTGGTCACTGCGAGGGTCCAGCTCTCCTCCATTTCGTAGGGCGTCCTCAAGATCAGTTCCAGAACCTCGCTGCTGCACACGATATCGTAATCAACATCCGTATTCAGTCGGTCCTTGGCAGTTAGGAAGTGTGTCCCATTGCACTCCATAAACAATAGTACATTGTCCAAGCTTGGCTGCAACAAGTTGAACTTTCGTGCATTTTTAGCGACCGAGTCCCCCAGGTGCAATTGGATATTTCCCATTTGCGGAACGACTAGGTAGCGCAAGCGATTACTGTTTTTCTCAAATTTTCCATCCGGCGATAAGCTAAAGCCGCCGTGAGCAAGTGGCTTAGAAAATAATGGAAATCCAGTTCGGTCCGATTGGGTAATGACGTGTGGTTGAATATCTAATAATATTTCTTCAGAAATCATCATGGATTCATCTGAAAACGCAAGATTAGATTTTCTATTTAAGTTGC
Organism: Drosophila subsilvestris; assembly: GCA_035043285.1. NCBI lineage: Eukaryota > Metazoa > Arthropoda > Insecta > Diptera > Drosophilidae > Drosophila > Drosophila subsilvestris. Next base: position 1,154,660 of record JAWNNB010002104.1, on the reverse strand, counting down.
GTTTACCGTTGCTTTATAACCAAAATGGCAGCGTCGAGTGCTATGCGCATTCTTACATACACACATACATATGTTTGTATGTACTTACAGATTTGTATGCGATTTTCGTTAATTCAGACTTCAATAATAGTTTTAAATTCCTTTCTCTTTTCCTAATAAACCCGATTTGAGTAATTATTCTCGAGGGTCTACTGTGCTTCCACTTCCACTTGCAGAATAACAACAGAATTGATGGCATTCTTCGTGCCCAAAACGTAAACAAACCGAAAGATTGCCAGACTGCCCGAAACACATGTACTCGTTCTGCTAGCATTCCGCTGGACATCAGAAAAAAGCCGTTTCTGACTTGAGACAAAAAAAGCTAAAAAATTCAAGAAACAAGCCAAACAAAATAAGGATTTAAGGACTCACTAATTTTTTATTAACTCCATTATCTCATCTATTTTCGCGTGATCCTCTTCAGGTTCACCTGTATATATAAATCAAACTTAGTAATATCCTTTCACTCCCAATAAAACTTTTACCTAATGCATAGAATACTGTTTTTATATTCCTTAATATAGACTGAACCAGATTAACCTGGCTAAAACACCGCCTAATTTCCGCTTGAAGTTGATCTTTAAAAACAGCAGATTTGACGGGAAAAAAGCGGAATCGGCAGCACTGCCTATGTGGCAACCATTGCAATGTGCGCTGCACGTGTTTCAAATTCGCATGTGTTGCTGGTTCATTCTCCCGGGTCTGTGCGCTGAAATTAATTAGAAACACAGTTTAAAGTAGCTCAAAAGAAATAATATTATCCGAATACAGTTGACCGGCAACCAAGGCAATGGAGGTAAATGCCAGCAAGCTACGGTTTTGTGCACAGCGACTTTTACAGTTGACTGCCAGCGAGCACCAAGACAATGTGTTTGTTCAGAATGTACAAAAGTTCATCAGGAAGCAGGTAAGTGAATGTATTTCAATCAATAAAGACTCTTTACAAACCTTTGCTGCACTCTAGAAATATGTGCCACAAGACGTGGAACGTCTGTTCGGCAGTCTCAGTGAGCAACTTGCGTGTCCCGCCTACACCGTGCCACTGGCTGTGAGCTTTGAGGAGCAGCTGCTGCTGTTGCTCAGCATGGCCCTGCGATGGGATTCTGCTGGCCAAGATCTCCATCAATATCATATGGAGTGCATTGCCCTGTCAAAGCTAATGGACTTGTCTGTGGATGCCCAAAGGTGAGTAGATACATCCCTTCCCTGTACCTTTGGATCAGTCTCAAAAACTTTGACATCCGCTTAGGTTTGCAAAGAGCTACTTCCACAACAAGCCGGCTCCATTCGAGAAGAGCCAAAGCAATGCCAGTGTCCCCAGCAAAAGGGTAAAGAAAGCAAAGAGCGACCAAAAGTTGGATGAACTGCCGATATTAAAATGCTGCTACCAGTTGCTCCGAAGTGATACGTCCTACTTCCGTGAGTTGTGGGACTGGTCCGGCTTCATTGCCACCTACTCGCAGCTCAAGACCCCATGCCCGATGACACAACTCTACTGCAACCACATCATGGCCATGCTCACCAACATGAGCCCCACACAGCTGAATGCAGAAAATGCCAAAATATCCACAGACGCACAGCTGCGATTCGAACGCGAGAAGGAGCAGACATGGGCCATAGCCAGGCAGGCCGAAAGCTGCTGCTATTCACCCGATGATGATGATACGCCCGAGCAGATGCTCAGCCTGAGCCCCAACCAGAGTGTGACCAACATTGAGGGCGTGCTCTTGCCGACATTCAACGCGAAGAATCAGGAATTCTATGCCAGCACTGATGGCTGCTACGATCGCATTGTAAAGGTCGACTCGACGATTGTAAATCTGCGGAGCATTGCCCTCGGCGTGGCAGCAGCCAAGCCCATTTGCCTCTCCGGTCCTGTGGGCTGTGGCAAGACAACGCTTATTGAGTATCTGGCCCGCAAGACGGGACGCATTTGCCCCAAGCCAAAGGAGATTGAAACGCGCGAAAGCGCGCTGCGCAAGGCCGAGGAAGATGACAAATTGCTGACACCGAAAAAGGGGAAAAAGGGGAAAGAAAAGAAGCGAAAACTGGTGGAGGAGGATCTGCCCATTGACCAGGCATTGCTGGATCTGAGTGAAGTGTCGCAAAAGCATGGCTTTCTGCGGATACAACTGGGCGACCAGACAGACAGCAAAATGCTTTTGGGCCAATATCGATGCACAGATGTGCCCGGCGAATTTGTTTGGCTTCCTGGTGTCCTCACGCAGGTGAGAAAATGATTAAACTAAATGACGGTTCTTTTATATGATTGATTATTTGTATGTTTAGGCTGTGATGCATGGCTACTGGCTGCTGCTGGAGGATCTGGATGCCGCCACCCAAGACACCTACACCATTCTGAGCAGTCTGCTGGAGAGGCAATGCTTGAGTGTGCCCGGTTTTCGGGACTCTGTGAAGATTGAGCCGGGCTTTCAGTTGTTTGTGACAGTGCGGTAAGTCATGGCCATGGTCACATTCAAACGCTTACCACTCCCTCTGTACATCTCCCTCTCCCTCTGATAGGACAAACAAATCGGCCAGCAATTCGGGCCAGAAATCCCTCTACTCGCTGCTGGATAAATATCTGTATACGATCAACGTTCTGCCACTCTCCCGCAACGAGCTGTGCAAGGTGGTCAGCACCAACTATCCCAAGCTGGCGACTGTCGCCAATCGAGTGGTGGACGTGTTCCTTACCTTCTCCAGTGGCAATCACATGGCCGCCGATAATCTGCGTCAGCAGGAATCAAACGACAAGGCGGACAACACGGAAAAGTATGTGGCTCTGCCCTTTGAGCAGGTCACACTCTCGTCCAGTCCCAACTCGGGACGTCTCGTCTCGACACGCGATCTGGTGAAGCTGTGCCAGCGCTCGAATGCCCAGTTCTCGGTGACCAGCGCCGAGTGCGCCTACTTTGTGTTCCAGAATGCCGTCGATGTGTTTTGCTCCTATCTGCCGCAGAGCAGGGAGAAGATTACGCTGATCACGAGCATCGGGGCCAAGCTGGGCATCATTCGCTCCAGATGCGAGCATTTTGCCAATGAATACAAACCGGATGTGGATTTTGGACTGGACATTATCAAGATTGGACGTGCCAGCCTGCTGGCCAAGTCCGAGCTGCTGTCCAACAACGAGAATGAGAAGCAGACCTCAGAGCAAGACCTGAAGCGACAGAAACTAACCGAGCAGACAAGGAGGGCCATCGGCCAGAGCAGCGTCAAGCGTGCAACCTTCTCGTTTACACGTCTCGCCAGCTGCATCTTGGAACGGATCGCCGTCTGTGTGAGCCACTCGGAGCCCGTGCTGCTGGTGGGAGAGACGGGCGTGGGCAAGACCTCCTCCGTGCAGTATCTGGCCGAGCGCACCGAGCACAAGCTAGTCGTGGTGAACATGAACAACCAGTCGGATGTCTCGGATCTGGTGGGCGGCTTCAAGCCCGTCGAACTCAACTATGTGCTGTCGCCGCTGCGCTGCGAGTTTGAGCATTTGCTCTGCGAGACCTTCAATGCCGAGAAGAACATGCAGTTCCTGCGGATCTTTGCCACACACTACAACGGTGGCCGGCACAGCGTCATCATACGCACCATGATCAGCCTGTGCCAGCAGGTGTTCAAGAATCCGGACCTGAAGAGCCATCAGATGGTGCCGCGCTGGCGCACTCTGTCCGAGAAACTGCAGAAGCCGCAGACGCAGCTGGACAAGAGCATTAACATTTCTTTCGCCTTCATACCCGGCTCCCTGGTGAACTGCATCAGCAATGGGGAGTGGGTGCTGCTGGACGAGATCAATTTGGCATCGGCCGAGACCCTGGAGTGCCTGTCGACCATCCTCGAGCCGGAGGGTTCGGTGGTGCTGTTGGAACGGGGCGATTTCACGCCCGTTAAGCGGCATCCGGACTTTCGCATCTTCGCCTGCATGAACCCCAACACGGACATTGGCAAGAAGGATCTGCCCGTGGGCATACGCAATCGCTTCACCGAATTCTTCGTGGACGAACTGACGACGGACGCAGACCTCAGTCTGCTCGTGAGCGATTACCTGGCCAACACGGGCATCCAGCGGAAGTCAGTGCACAGCATTGTCCAGCTCTACAAGTCATTGCGTCGCCTCTCAGAGCTCCAGCTGAACGACGGACTGGGCAATCGTCCCGTCTACTCGCTGCGCACCCTGTGCCGCAGTCTGCGCATCTGTGCCCGGAATCTGTGCGGCTCCATCGAGCGGAATCTGTACGAGAGCTTCTGCCTGAGTTTTCTCACCCAGCTAGATCCCGAGTCGCATCAGGTGGTGCTGCTGTTGATCCGCCAAGCCCTGCTGAGCAATGCCAAGGCTGTGCTCAGCAAGCAGCTGCCGCGATTGGGGGAGAATTATCTACAATTCGAGGGCTACTGGATACAGCTGGGCGGCCTGGAACAGCAGTCCTGCGCCCACTACATCCTCACGGAGAGCGTGCAGAAGAATCTGCAGGATCTCGCGCGCATCATATCGATTGGCAAGCTGCCCATCCTGCTGCAGGGACCCACCAGTGCCGGCAAGACCAGTCTGATCGACTACGTGGCCCGCCGCAGCGGCAATCGATGTCTGCGCATCAACAATCACGAGCACACCGACCTCCAGGAGTACATTGGCACCTATGCGGCCGATCTGGAGGGCAAGCTTACCTTCCAGGAGGGTGTCCTGGTGCAGGCCATGCGGCAGGGCTTCTGGATCATTTTGGACGAACTGAATCTGGCCTCCACCGACATTCTGGAGGCGCTCAATCGCGTGCTGGACGACAATCGAGAGCTGTACATTGCCGAAACGCAGACGCTGGTGAAGGCGCATCCCAATTTTATGCTCTTTGCCACACAGAATCCACCGGGACTTTATGGCGGCCGCAAGACACTTTCGCGTGCCTTCAAGAATCGCTTCATTGAGCTGCACTTTGCGGATATTCCGCGCGTGGAACTGGAAACCATTCTCGAGAAGCGCTGCCTCATCCCGCCCTCGTACGCCCGCAAGATGGTCCAGTGCATGACGCAGCTGCAGACGCACCGCAAGAACACCGCCAAGCAGGTGTTCACCCTGCGCGATCTGTTCCGCTGGGGCAACCGGTACACGCACGCGGACAAGTCGCTGCACGACGATCCACGCTACGACTGGAACCAGCATCTCGTCGAGGAGGGCTACCTAGTGCTGTCCGCCAAGGTGCGCACCCCCGACGAGCATCAGTTGATCGAGCGGACGCTGCACTCGAACTTCAAGAAGACCATCGACCACCAGCTGCTCTTCGACATCCAAACGGAGCGCGAGAGCTGCTCCCCCGTGAGCAGGCACATCCTGCAGGCCATACGCAACTTTAAGCTACGCGGCGACATCGTGTGGACGAGGAACATGACCCGCATGGCGGTGCTGACGGCCAAGGCGCTGGAGTTCGATGAGCCAGTGCTGCTGGTGGGTCCCACGGGCTGTGGCAAGACCACTGTCTGCCAGCTGCTGGCCAGCATAGCCGATGTCCAGCTGCGCATCCTCAACTGCCACATGCACACGGAGGGAGCGGACTTTCTCGGCGGCCTAAGACCCTGCCGCGGCTCGGACAGCACGCAGCTCTTTGAGTGGGCTGACGGACCGCTGATCTATGCGATGCAGGAGGGCTCCTACTTCATGGCCGACGAGATATCGCTAGCCGAGGACTCTGTGCTGGAGCGTCTCAACTGCATACTCGAGACGGAGCGCACTGTGCTGCTGGCGGAGAAGGGCGGCGTCAATCCCGACTCGGATACGGACTTTGTGGTGCAGGCCAAGGCGGGCTTCCAGTTCCTGGCCACCATGAATCCCGGCGGAGACTTTGGCAAGAAGGAACTCTCGCCGGCGCTCCGGAATCGCTTCACCGAGATCTGGTGCCTGCCCTCGGACAACAAGGCGGACCTCATCGAGATCGCCCACAACTGCATGGCCCGACAGGACGACGCATCCAGCCGCAAAGTGGCCGAGTACCTGGTGGAGATAGTGCTCCACATGCGCCAATCCAACGACAAGTTCAGGTTCTCTGTGCGCGACATTCTCGCGTGGGCCAACTACATTGCCAGCAATCGGCATCTGAGCTTCGCCGAGCAGGCCATCTTTGGGCTGGAGACCATCTTCCTGGACGCCCTCGAAATGCTACTCCACGAGCCGCAGGCCCAGGTGGAGCAGCTGAAGCGAACGATCATTGAGGAGGCCATCAAGCAGGCTGCCCTGATCCTAGACGAGCACTTCACCCTTGCGGACGTGACCCAAAAGCGGGGCGATAGAGTGGAGATGGATGCGGCCAGCTTTGGCCTGCGACCCTTCTACATTGCTGTCAACCAGGAGAGGCGCTTGTCGACCGCCAAGGAGGATGCCCCCTTCTTCTTTGATGCCCCCACCACCAAGCAGAATCTATTCCGTCTGCTGTCGGCGCTCTCGCTGCAAAAGCCGGTGCTGCTGGAGGGACCGCCGGGCGTGGGCAAGACATCCATTGTGGAGAGCATCGCAGCCGCGATTGGCTACCAGATTGTGCGCATCAATCTGTGCGAGCACACGGATCTGGCCGATCTCTTTGGCACCGATCTGCCGGCCGAGGACAATTTGCTCGAGTCCCACAGGCAGGATCCAGCGAAGGCGGCCATTGGCAGCTTTGTGTGGCGCGATGGCCCCCTCTTGGCCGCCCTGAAGGCTCAGAATACCTGGATACTGCTCGATGAACTCAATCTGGCGCCCCAATCCGTGCTGGAAGGACTCAATGCCGTGCTGGATCATCGCGGAGAGGTGTACATACCCGAGCTGAACAAGAGCTTCCATCTGGCTGGCGGCACGCGCATCTTTGCCTGTCAGAATCCCCTCAAGCAGGGCGGCGGACGCAAGGGTCTGCCCCAATCCTTCCTCAATCGCTTCACCAAGGTCTACCTGCGCAAGCTGACCACCGAGGATCTGCTGCATGTGGTGCAGGTCAAGTACGGCGGCTACTTTGAGCAGCTGGGCAGCCACTTCCACTCGCTGTTGGATCAGGAAGCTGAGACCGAGATCCCTGTTGAGGGCAACCTCTTTGACCTGTACAATGGCAAGGCAACCACCGAGGAGGAGTCCACCAAAACCTTTGACTTGGCCGCTCGTCTGGTGCGCTTCTCGGAGCAGCTGGACGGCGGTGTGGCCACCATGGAGTTTGGCTACCGGGGCGGACCCTACGAGTTCAATTTGCGCGACATCCTGCGCTGGTGCGACCTGCTGCACAATCCGCAAACGGGCTACATCATCAAGGCGACACCTCAAATCTCCTTTCGGTCCGCCTTTCGCGAGTTTCTTCTCACTCTGTACGAACGCATGCAGCTGGTCTACTACCAGCGGATGCGCTGCGACCAGGACAAGATCTACATTCGGAATGCCTTTGCGAAAGTCTTCCACTGCGATGCGGATCAGCTGAACGCCGTGGCCGAGGATGTGGCGCTCTACTGGACGGAGGACAGGGTGTATCTCAATGATGTGGTGCTGCAGCGGGAGCAGGGCAACAGCCTGGACATGGCTATGGCTACGCAGCAGGAGCACAACGCTCCCCTGCTGCTCCAGAGTCAGCGGCAGTTGCTCAAGCAAATTGTCGAGACGGTGCACATGGAGAAGCCGCTGCTGCTCTGCGGCGCCACGGATAGTGGCAAGACCAAGCTGATTGACGCCCTGTGTGTGCTCTCGAATCGGGTGTGCAATACGGACATCATTGACGACTCTGTGACGGGCAGTTTCCAGCAGGTAATCCACCCACGACTGCGAATCTGTGACTCAAGGGTAATCCTCTGTTCTGTGTCCCACTAGATTGATCTGAATCGACATCTAGAAGCCATTTACAAGCGAGTGGAGACTCTGGTCTTTGCCTCTGTGCAGAGGGCATTCGTGCAGCGCCTGCAGACAGACTTTGTGCAGCAATTGTGGAGCTGCTGGAGCAACTACAACATGCTGGGCAAAGTGACAGAAGGTGAGTCCACAGAGTGGTTGGCTCTCCTGCCTTTTGGCTAACTTTTCTATGCTTTTTAGACTCCCAGCAGCGGCACAGCAGCGTGGCCGATGAACTGCTGTTCTTTGGCAAGCGTCTGCATGCGCTCGGGCAGATCATACAGAAGCTGGAGGCAACGCCGCAGAGCTGCCTAGTGGAGGCATTCCAGCAGCTGGGCGAGATCGGAACGCAGTTCATGGTGCTCCAGGGATACATCAAGAGTGCGGAATCGCTCAACACGGGCGGCTCCTTCGAGTGGGTGGACTCGCGCATTGTGACGGCGTTGAAGTGCGGCCAGTTCATGTTGCTGGAGCACGTGAATCTCTGCTCCTCGGCTGTCTTGGATCGCCTGAATCCAGTCTTTGAGCCAAACGGAAATCTACTGATCGCTGAGAAGGGCATCAGTGGCCAGGACAGCGCTGAGGTGGTCCATAAATCGCCAAACTTCCGAGCCTTTCTCACCATCGATCCCAAGAATGGGGAACTGTCGCGGGCCATGCGCAACCGATGCGTGGAGCTGTCATTGTCCCGCGACGAGTACACCATGGACGACATGCGAGCCTTTGTCCACGACCAGGGCGTCCACCAGACGGAGGCCATTGACTGCATCCTGGACATACATCGCGGCATAAGCCAGCTGACCGAGTTCAACGGCTACTCCATCTCGCATCTGACACAGTTGGCGTTCCTGAGCGCCGCCTATCGACGCATCGGCTACCAACTGAAGCGGGCCATCTATGTGGCCGCCATGGAGGTGTATGTGTACTCGGCCAACACGGATCTAATGGGCTACGGGCTGTCCTACTACCAGAACAAGCTGCGCGAAGTGGTGCTTGCCCGCACGGAGCTCTACAAGGGAGAGGCGACAGCCATCGGTGAGCGTGTGGCGGAGGAGGATCTACTCAGCGATGCCATCATCAGCACGGGAAATCTCAACGCTCTCAAACTAATCAAACTCCAGGCGGTGGCTCTGCGAGTGCTGCTCCGTGCCGCAGTCTCCCAGGAGGCGACTGAGGTGCCGCAGCAGCAGCTCGCGTCGCTCTTCCATCGAATGGAGGCCCTGGACTTGAGTGGAATCAATCTGCAGCAGCTGTGCCGCCACTTTATCTACATGCTGTACGAGTCGTCTGCCTTTGGGGATCTCCAGATGCGACATCTCTACCTGCAGCCGTGGCTCACAGAGCAGCCAACGGAGGTCCAAGAGTTGGCAGAGAAACTATTCAATAGTCTGGGCGAACATGCCAGTGCCGCCGAGGGGCATTCACCGCTGCTGGTGAATCTGCCATGGAACCGGAAGCTCTTTCCCCGTCTGCGCGACTATGCAGCGGCGGAAGAACAGGCGTCGTCTGTTGATACCCTAACGATCAGTGCCTCGCTTCTGGCTCGACTGCTGCTCCGAGATCTGCCCAACATCAGCCAGGGTGCCCCCAGGGTGCAGCAGATGAACGCACTGCAGTACTCGCAGGCTTTGCAGGAGCAAAAGGTCACAGAGAAATACACGAATGACTTTCTGGCAAACCTTGGCCGCTTCCTGGAAGCTCTGCATCGCGGGTTGCTGCAAGACTTGGCGGCAGCTCGCTTGGATCTGCCACAGTATGCACAGCTCGTGACGAGGTTCCACTGGTTCAATCGCCTACTGGCCACAAGCCAGCAGAAGTTGCTCTACAACAACGAGATATTTGTGCCGCTGATGCACAAGCTGGTGCTGCACTTTCAGTGGCTGCAAAAGCATCTGCTGTCACCCCTGTGGCAGGACTTGAACGGACAGCCGGCACTGGCGGAAAGTATGCAGAAGCTCAGCCATTATGTGGCAGAGACGAGGCGTCCCCTGAATATATCCTGCAAGATATACGGCAAACAGTTTACCCAGTTCCAGCCCCACTATCTGGATGATCAGGTGAGTAAATCAGAAACCCCAGAGATCTGAAAATTCAAAGTTTCCTTTGGCGTAGATCAAACTGCATTTGGATCTGGAACAACTGGAGCGGGAGCTGAGCGTGGTGCCACGTTACGGCAACTTGGAGGAGACTGTCTGGCTGAGAAGATGGCTGGCCCTGCAGTCGGATGAGGCGCACAAGTGGCGCTCGTTCCAGCGCACCCACACGCAGGGCTTTGCCGTGAAGTCATTCGAGCTGAGCGCTTCCCTGGCAGATGCCAATGCTGGGTTACAATCTTCGCTGCAGAGACTCCAAACGACGCTCAAGGAGATCCCAGAAATCGTAGCAGAGAATGGACTCTCCATCGACATGGACCTTGAAGGTCTCAAGACTCTGTTGCATGCCCAAGATCAGGATGAGGAGGAGAAGGCGCAGCAGCAGCAACAAGCAGACGTCGCTAAGCCGCAACTTTTGATGGCTGCATTAAGGGAGTTCTTCATGGAGCGCCTGTTGACTGGCACGCTGCGTGAGGACTCTGAGGACCAAGTGAATCCCATGTACACGGACCAGCTGCTCACGCTGAACAGCCATCTGTGGCAGTGCCTCAACAGCCTGGACAGCGCCAAACACGTGCAGATTCGCAGTGTCTGGCGGGAGATGTGGCAAGAGTTGGATCAGCTGAAGGAGGCCCAGGACTTTGGCTCGCTGCTAGAGAAGATGGGTGCCAGCTACAAGGGATTGCGCACGTATCAACGACAATACCGCAACGCCCTGCACTGCTACCAGCTGAATAATCTGTCCACGCGCCTCGACTGCGTCTTGGGACCCTCCACCGAGGAGGATAAGGATCTGTCTAGCCGCTATAGCTACCAGGGTCCCGCCCTGACCAGTGTCCTGCTGTCGCTCATCTGCCAGAAGAACGGCCAGCTGCGTTCGGTGCCCATCAGCCAGCTGCAAACGTGGCGCTCCTCGCTGCAACAGACGCGACAGCTAATCTGGCAGAACGCCACGCTGCTGGCTCCCCGCTACAGTGCGCGGGCCAACAACTGGCGGCAGGCGCGCGAGAGTGGCAGCCAGTTGCTTCAAGAACTGGAGTACGTGACGCACCTAAGTCGCGGGGCACAGAAATCGGACGCGGGCTTTGAGAGTTGCAGCACCGAACTCCGCGCAATTCTCGGCCAACTGCAGGATAGCGAGGAGGATTCCCTGACGGCCGCCTTCGATGTGGCCTTCACCAATGCCCTTGTGGGAGCTCTGGAACTGTGCCTGCTCACCCACGCGCCGCTGATCGATCCGGTGGAGAAGAACCGCCTCAAGAACCAGTACATAACCGAGGACATTGACTGTCTGCGGAACCTGACCACCGCCTACGACTTTATGGGCATCGTCATGGACTACCGCCACTTTGGGGAGGAGATTCACACGGAGTTGGTGACGCGCCTGCACGCGGCACGCCAGCGGCAGCAGCAACTCTCCCAGAAGCTCGCCTTGCGACCCGATCAGTGTGTGTACGCCGCTCTAGTGCAGGATCTGACGCATTTCCTGCACTCCAACGGAGACTGCCAGACGCTGTACAACCTGCTGCGCGTCGTTCGCTCCGATTGGAGTGCTTTTGAGGGTGCCCAGGTGGCCACCAGTGGCCAGCAGAAGAGCACCAGCGAGACGCTTGGCAAGCTGCAGCTGTGGCTGGAAAATGCCCAGAGATTCGTCCATCACACGCTCTCCCGCTACACCGCCTACTACCAGGACTTTGTGGAGCCCATCAGGTGCGCCGTCAATCAGCTGCGGTTCGGCCTGGAGACGCTCAAAGTGATCTTTGCACGCGTGCAGCAGGCGGGCAATGTGACCCAAGCGGAGCAGCTGCAGCAGACCATCGGCGAGATTGTGCAGTTCCCCTCCCAGCAGCCGCTGCGCATACGAAACAGCCACCTGTACGGGCTGCTGTCGGAACTGCCGCACTCGGAGCACGAGTACTTCCGCCTGCTGAAGGCCAAGCTGAGCGAACTGCGCAACTACATCGCCCTCGCGTCGAGCATCGACGAGGGAAGCTTTGCGGCCTACGACGATGCTCTGAGCATCTGCAACCAGACCTGGCAGCAGGAGGAGCAGCGTCGCTGCCAGCTCAAGGCGGAGGCGGAGAGTCTGTACGTGACCAAGAGTCGGGGCGGCGTGGACAGCGAGGAGTTGGTGGAGCTGCAGGAAATCGAGCAGAACTTCCCCACCCATCTGGAGGATGACTTTGCCGAGTTTCTGGCCCAGCCCACACTCGAGCAGGTGCTGAAGCTCGACAAGAAGGCCGACAGCAAGGCGAAAGTGTCGCAGATTGTGGCCGAACAGGATTACGCCTTCCTGGCGCGCAACTTTAACGAGGTGATGGCCCGCCACACGCCCGTCTACTACCGAGAGCAGTCCAAGGAGACGGCAGGAGCAGCAGCAGTAGATTTGCATTTCCTGTCGCCCTATCTGGCCCGGTTCCAGGTCTTTGCCCATCTCCATGGCCACTACAAGACCGCTCTGGGCGCCGCGCTCGACGAGAGCGCCTGCAATGGCCTGGCCTTTGGGCTGGCCCTGCAACAGCGCCAACTGCGTGACATCGATCTGCAGGAGGAGACGGGAGGAGGAGCACAGAAGAGCCAGCCGTACGACTACTACAAGGACTCGAACATAGCCGAGGTGCAGGGCTGCATGGACGTGCTGGGACGCATCGAACGGCGAGTGGTGGAGCAACTGGAGCTGTATCCAGAGCACGCGGGACTGGCCGACATCCGACTGGTGATTGGCCGCATCCGCAAGTTGCCCGCCCACGCCTGCGTGGTGCGCTTCAACACGGGCTTCCAGTTGCTCCGCCAAAAGGTGGCCCTGTGGAACGAGGTCGCGCATCGCAAGAACAATCTCGTACCGGAGGAGTTGGAGGTGGCCGAGTTTGTGCAGCGCTGGACCAAGCTGGAGTTGCAGCACTGGCGCCAGTGCCTCAACCAGACCGCCGAGCAGGTGGAGCTGCAGGCGCATCGCTACTGGTTCTTCATCTACAACCTGCTGCAGCAGTTCATCCAGCAGAAGAAACTGGACCACTCCTACACGGACATCAAGTTTGCCGAGCAACGCTTCGGGCAGGACCAGCTGCTGGATGCCCAAGATCTGGGCGAGGCCAGTCGCGTCGAGCTGCCCCAAATGGTGCGCATCCTGCGGCAGTTTGTGGAGGCCTCCGCCTACGGGGACTTCCATGTGCGAATGCAGCTGCTCCACGGCTTCGAGATGTACCTACACAACGTGGAGCGGGCGGGCAAGATTGAGGGGCTGCCGCCACTGATTGCCGCCCTGCACAATCTCCAGTTGTACTTCTCGCAGTTCGCGGGCGAGGTGGCGGAGAATGTGAAGGCGCGCCGGGCGCCCATCGAGAAGAAACTGCGCGAATTCGTGAAGATTCAGAGCTACAGCAAGGACCTGAGCTACTTCAGCATGCGGAACAATGTGGCCGGCGTGCACCGGAACCTGAACAAGTTCCTCAAGGAGTACAAGCTGGCGCTGCAGGCGAAGATCAGCGAGGTCTTTCAGCCCAAGGACGCCACCGCCAAGGACTACAGTTTCGGCAACGAAAAGGCCAAGAATCAGCGACACCTCAACAAAATAAAGTCACTGCTCGCCGACCAGCCGGCCTGCTTCCTGGCCAGCGAGGCGTTGCGCGACACCTTCGCCATCCGCTCGGAGCATGTGGCCGACAATGCGCTGCTGCAGCGACTGGACAAGCACTTTGCCACCGCTCGTCATGTAGTGGAGGAGACGCTGGCGCATGTGCCCTACGTGGAGCTAATCACGGAGCTCGATGAGCTGCTGTCCAGCCAGTTGGAGCGCTGCGAGCATCTGCGCGCCCTCAATGTGGACCGCAGCAAGGAGCGGCCGCAGCAGAAGTTGCAGGCCAAGCAGATCCTCCAGCAGAAGCGAAAGGCGCTGACGGACCTCTTCAAGACGCTCCATCGACTGGGCCTCAGCTACAAGACGGGCCTCATGGAGCTCTCGCTGCGCACCGAATTCGAGGACTTTGGACTGCCGCCCTACTGCATCCGGGCCATGCTACCGCGCCTCCATCCCAGCTGGCAGCATCTGGACGAGAACCTGGACCTCTACTTCATGAAGGGCGTGTTCAAGTTGAAGCTGCTTCAAAACATTATGCTGACGCCGCTCTCGGAGCTGGGGCCGCCCAATATCGAGCGCATCAAGGGCTTTGCGGTGGACATGTTCCTGTTGGTGCAGCAGCAGCGTCAACAGCTCTCCGATGCCACACGACAGTTGCACGAACTGCGCAACGCTCTGGCCAATCTCCGACAGGTGGCCGATGCCAGGGAGCGGGCGGAGACCGATCTCAACTCGCTAGACTTTGCACGCAGCGCGGATGTGGGCACAGAGATGAGGCAGAAACTATGCCAGATCCACTATGTGCTCAGGCAGTGGCAGCTGCTACTCAGCTGTGCGCCGCCAAGCCTCTCATCGCCGGAGATCAATGAGCACCGGGCCCTCGAACGGGCAGTGCCGCTGCCGCAGTCGCAGCTCATGGAGCTGTGTGGACAGATCCTGGCGAGTAGCCAGAAACTGTTGCACGAGCTAAACCGCACCAGCCTCGAGTTTGTGTCCACCCACAAGATGGAGAACTACCAGCAGGGCTACCGCCAGATCGTCGAAACAATTGAGAAAATTCTCGCGCTGCTGCGGACCGAATCGAGGGAACAGCTTCCAGTGGCACAGCCACTGCTGGCGCTGCTGTCCAATCTTCGAGCGGAGTCGCACGCTCAGCTCTCGCCGGACGAGGAGCAGCCCATCGATGTGGCCAACGCGGACACGGAACTGGCCAACATTGCCCACTGCGTTCTGCTGTCCCTGCAAAAGATCTACAAGCAGCACGCCCAAGCAGGGGAGAACGTCAAGGCGGAGGAGGAGCAGCAAACTGAGGCGCTGCAGGAGCAGCACCTGAAAAAGTGTCTGACCAGCGATCTGGTTACGGACTGGCAGTTGCTGAGCCTGCCCCGCGTCCTCGAGAAACTCTCCAATGTACTGCTGGTGCTGAAGCACGCCCAGCCCAGTGCCGAGAAGCTGCTGTGCCTGCGTCGCGCCGTCGCACTGATCCCCATCCTGGAGCAGTATCAGCTGCTGGCCGACTTCCTGCTGTTGCAGCAGCTGGGCACGCACAAGGTCTCGGCCAAGATGCTGTCCGTGATGCTGACGATATTCGTGGAGATCGGCAGCAAGGGATTCTGCGTGCCGCCCGACCTGATGCAGGACGAGGAGGGGCAGTCGAAGCAGGACTCGAAGAACGGCGAGGGCTTCGGCCTGGAGGATGGCACGGGGGAGAACGACGCCTCGGATAAGATTGAGTCCGAGGATCAGCTGGACGATGCCAAGCGGCCGGAGGATCGCAAGGACGAGGACGACAAGCAGGAGCCCGACTGTAAGGAGGAGAAGGGCATCGACATGAGCGACAACTTCGATGCCAAGATGCAGGACGTGGAGAAGCCCGAGAACGAGGAGGACGACAGTGGCGAGTCCGAGGACGAGGAGGAGCTCAACAAAGAAATGGGCGAGACGGAGGAGGGCGCAGAGAAACTGGACGAGCAGATTTGGGGCGACGACGAGGAGAAGCCGGAGGAGGAGGAGCCCGAACTGAACGAGGAGGATCAGGGCAAGGGCAGCAAGGACGAGAAGGACACGCACAACGATCTGGACACCAAGAACGAAGCCGCCAAGGAGGATGGCCGCGATGAAAACGAAAAGGACGCACTGGATGCCACCAACGAGCAGGGTGACGGCGAGGACAAGCGCAAGGAGCAGGCCAAGGACATTGATGACATGAAGGATCCGGAAATGGATGAGGAGCAAACGAATGCCGTCCACAACGAACTGGAGGAGCCGCCAGAGCCCGAGGAAATGGATCTGGGCGACATGAACGACGTCGATGAGGGCCACGACGAGGCGGAGGAGCCCACGGACGATAATCCCTTCGACATCGATGCCATGAAGGAGAACATGCAACCGGCCGAGGATGCCGACGGCGAGGCCGAGGAAGAGCCCACAGAGGCGGACGCCCAGCCAGAGGACGATGACAGCGACGACTCCGAAGACGAAACGGAAGCGGGCAAAGATGCTGGCCAAAATGGCCCAGAAGATGAGGGAGAAGAGGCCACGCCGGAAGACGAAAATGAGGAGCCCACAACCCAGACGCGTGGCGAACTGGAGCCCGAAGAGGAAGAGACCCCCGCCGAGGCAGAGGACCCAGAGGAAACAGAGAAGCGCGAAGAGAAGCCGGAGCAGCACACACAGTCGCAGGACAAGGCCAGCAAGGAGGAGAATGTGCAGTCTGTGCCGGAGACCGAGAAGAGCAGTTCCGCGGATCAGGTGCAGCAGCCGCAGGATCAGGATGTCAAGCAGGAGCAGAAAATGGACGAGCAGGAAACGGGCGAGGAGAAGGATGGCGTTGGCCAGGCCGAGAACGATGTAAGTGCGAGCGAGCGACGATGTAATCCTTTCATCCTTCGATTATCACTGCATTTGTAACCATTTTGCAGACCAATGAGGGCGGCCACCAGGGCGTAGCCGAGACCCAGGAGACTGTGTCCCAGGAGGACCGCAAG
Source organism: Drosophila subsilvestris (assembly GCA_035043285.1). NCBI lineage: Eukaryota > Metazoa > Arthropoda > Insecta > Diptera > Drosophilidae > Drosophila > Drosophila subsilvestris. Next base: position 1,138,145 of record JAWNNB010002104.1, on the reverse strand, counting down.
AACGAGAAGCAGACGCAGGAGAAGCGAAAGCAGGGACGCACCAACGAGGAGCGCACACTGGGCAAGCATCACCTGAATCCCTGTATTCCATCGAAATGTAAATCTAATCTGATTAATTTTCAACAGGTGAAGCGGAGAAGAATAAACTAAAGCAACTGAAGACCATTGACCAGATGATGGAGTCCAAAGAAACGGAAGAGTCCGAACAGCAGCAGCAGCAGCAGCCGGAGGAAACAGATCCGGCCGAGGCAGAGGAGTACCAGCATGTCAAGGACCCAAAGAACAGTGACAAGACGACGCTGGACAATGCCACCGAAGAGCAATCGAAGAAGATTCAGCACCAGGAGGATGATGAGGCGCCCACAGAAGAGACTGAAGCGGAGAATGCCGATGAATTGATGGACACCGAAGAGCCGGCGGCCGATCAGGAGGAAGACACACAGCTCGAGCAGCTGGGGGCAGAGAAGACGGAACAAAAGTCCGATAAACCATCCAAGACGGAGCAGTCGAAGGAACGCCTGGAGACACCCGATGGCATGGAGATCGAGGGAGAGGTGGTGCCCACAATGACTGTGCCACGCAGTGCAGAGACGACGGCGCACAGCAAGTGAGTACTACAGTTGAACCCCCTTAAAAAAAACCCCACTGATGCCAATCTCTAATTGAACTTAGCATCGAACTGCTGATGGACAAGAGCGCACAGACGGAGGAGCTAAGCACGGGCCAGCAGATGGAACTGCGACAGATGTACCAGCAACAGTTGACCACATTCCGCGGCGTAAGTTTTGAGGATTCTTTGGCGTAGTCTCCCATTTAATCGCGCGCTCCTCCACCTTTTCATGCAGACGCAGCCGCAGCACGAGGACTACGAGAACTGGCAGAGCATTTCCAGTCGCATGACCCAAAACGCGCGCGAACTCTGCGAGCAGCTGCGCCTCATTTTGGAGCCCACAAAGTGCACGCGACTGAAGGGCGACTATCGCACCGGGCGACGCATCAACATGAAGAAGATCATTCCCTACATCGCGTCCCAGTTCCGCAAGGACAAGATCTGGCTGCGACGCACCAAGCCTGCGCAGCGCGACTACAAGATAACGATTGCCATTGACGATTCCAAGTCGATGCACCACAACAATTCCAAGACGCTGACCCTGGAGGCCATCTCGCTGGTCTCGCAGGCCCTGACGCTGCTGGAGAGCGGCCGCCTGAGCATTGTCTCGTTCGGCGAGGCGCCACAGATTATCCTCAATCACACGGAACAGTTTGATGGTCCGCGTTTGGTGAACGCCTTAAACTTTGCCCAGGACAAGACGAAAATTGCCGGGCTGCTGGACTTTATACGCACCGCAAACGCGGAGGAGAGCGGCCTGGGCGGAGACAATGGTCTGTTTGAGAATCTGCTGCTCATCCTCAGCGATGGCCGCAACATATTCAGCGAAGGCGTCCAGAAGATGAAAGGTGCCATCAAACTGGCGCGACTGCAGCGCATCTTTCTCGTGTACATAATCATTGACAATCCCGAGAATAAGGTAGGAGCTTCAAGCAACGATTGCACTGCTTTGTCTACTAATTACACACTCCTTCTAGAACTCCATACTGGACATACAGCATGTGGCGGTGAATGCGGATGGTTCGGTGAACATCAGCTCGTATCTGGAAAGTTTTCCGTTTCCCTACTACGTGATTGTGAGGGATCTGAACCAGCTGCCGCTGGTGCTCAGCGAAGCCATGCGACAGTGGTTCGAGCTGGTGAACAGCGAGTGAACAAAGCTACAGATTGGTCTGTACAGCACTGCAAACTGTATCATGAAGATATGAGTTAGGTTTTCCTTTATTGACACGTTTTTTGAATAGGTTTAAGTAGGAATGTTATGCGTTTAACTGTAAATGGATTAGCTTTACGAATGGCCAGCCAGACTAGCGTAGTCTTAAGTAATAAAACATCTCTCGAGACATTCGTGAGACTTTTAAAGGCAAGCCCATGGCGAATTTGGCCACTTGGACAGTCCCAATGAGTACGTTCCAAGGGCTTTGAGGGAGAGTTCAAAGGATCAATATACATTCAAACTCTGTGCAAGTGCATGGACGAAGGGAACTTGAAGGTAATCGAGTGCCAAAGGAAGCTTTTATTGATGGCTACAAAACAGATAATCACTGGGAATTTTAATTGCTGCTCAGTTTTGATTCAAGTGTAGCTCAGACATCGATCGTTAGGGTATCGTCGTTAACATTTCGGTAATGGGAGAAGACGATGAGCCAACAGTAAATGCCAAAAGCTGCAAAGAAAACAACAACAACAAAACAGTGATTGATGACCGCCAGAAGCAAATGCTCGGGAATAAAGCCAAAACCCACATGTATAGAATAGAACGGAAGGCACTATAAAGACCGCCTCGTCTCGCCAATCAAAGACAATATAGATGACATAGGCGATCAGGATGAAATAGTTGGTGAGGCTGGTAATGAGGAAGAAGATCAGCAGAATGGATGATTTCTGTGGGCTGTGTGGGGAAGTGGTTTAAGTCTAATAATGTTATGCCAGAGTTGAACATACGAGCAGAGCACCGCCGATCAGGAAGACACAGCCAATGCAGTGGCAAATAGCCACCGCCTGCTCAATTCTACTGACGTAGCTTTCTGAAATGTAAAAAAGAAGAGGGATGTGTTTTAAAGGAGTGTTGGTGGCTGGCTATTGACTCTGTCAGTGAACTTACTCGATGCGAATATGGTGGCCACGGCTAAATTTATTACAAAGTCAATGCAGGCGATGAGTATGCACCCCTTGCGCAATTCAATGCAGTAGCAGCACCATTTGAAGCGTAGCATTTGGGTATTGTTATCGGTTGATTCACACACAGACTATATACTATATACTCTATATGATTTATGAGTTATATATTTCTGATTGAAAAGCCAAGGCTACCCAGCCCAGCGGGAAGCAGAGCAGACTTGGGCCGCAATCACAGCTTGTTTGTGTGTAGGCACAGAAGAGCAAAGAACTACTCTTAGCAGACAGACAAACAGACAAACACATTCTATGCAGGCAGAAAAGGCTTCTATAATTATTTTCAATTTTGAATTGCGCACATGAACAAAGAGAATACATTTAAAATTTAATATTGATTGGATAAGTCCTTGATCGATCAGGTTTATAGGAAAAGCGTACCGCCCAGAGCCGCATATAGGGAGTAGGCCACCAGCCAGCAGTACAAACTGAGACCTGTATAAAGAGCATGATCAAATAGACGCAAAGAAAGTAGCCAAGACAGGGAATGGGAATACTTACAGAACAGCAAGAAATAGGTTATCAACACATAGAACCAGATGGCGAGTATTGCATCGGCCACAAACAGGGGTATCAGAAATAGGATCAACGCTATGGTCAGCAATATGTAGAGGATCATGAATTTGGTCTTTAGCTACAGAATGGAATCTAATCAGTGAGGAGGAGCCATCAATCATCAATCTGATCTTTAACATACCTTTATGGAGCCGTAAACCAAGCCAGCGCAACTAATCAAATGTATTAGGAATAAGAAACAAGTCAGCTTGTGGCACACATCGGGTGTTCCTGGGGTAGGTGGCATAACAATGTCACAGTCGTGATTACTGTCCTATGACTGTCTCACTCACCCGTTCCTCCGAATATCATTATGAAGAAGCCGCCCAACAAATCGGCAATAGCGTGAACGAGCCCGCATACGATTGCGCCCATGCGCAGATCCACAACGCAGCAACATTTCTGTAGATAAATCATTGTGGTGCAAAAGCAAAGAAAATTCTTTACTTTGATTTAGTTTAGTTCGTTTTTGGTTTGCGAGTAAAAAGTTACACAAAGTGTGTGACAGTAATGGAAGGGCAGGGCAAGGCAAGGTATGGCGAGGAGAGTTGAACGAGTGTTTGAAAGGAAATCATGATTAAAAGATGTTTTTTGCCGGTATAATCGGATCGGAGTACTGGCTGGCGTATTGGCATATTTCAACGTAGACCTCCAGCAATGACCGTCCCTGGCCTACCAGCGGGTACGAGCTGACGAGTACTCGGATTTTCGGTTTCGTGTTATACAATAAATTACAAGCAAAACAACGCAATCGGCAATTAATGCGTATACTTTTGGCAAATAGCATCGAAAAGAGGCCGGAAAGTCCAAGAGAGTCTGTCGGAGAGGCGAGTCACCAAAACAAAAAGCGACAGAACGTGCGCCAGGCGGCAGGCGGCAGGCCTCTCCCTTCAGTCTGGAGTGCGCTTACTCCTCTGCTCTGCTCTGTTGTGTTTGTGTTTGTATTTGCCTTTGCAATTTCGTTTTCAGTATCCGAATTCGAAATACTATATATGTATGTATGAAATATATGTACGAAATGGGCACAATGTGCTCCGATGGCTTCGATGCCCTGTCCCGCTCATCGCGCTCATCCGTCTGCTCATTTGTATGCATCGCGCGCACCGCTGCAAGTGCGGATTCAGTTCGGACGCGTAACTGCGATTGGGAAGCCATCGAAAATATTATGCAAAGAGACTCAAGGGGGTTATGAAAACGCTGTCCGCCATGTGGGGGAAGCTCCACCACTCCACCACTCATATATAATGCCCGATTGACCTGCCACAATAGAGTCATTCGTGAACCAGCCATCGACGAGATCAGCATGAACGCCCAGATTGTCCTACTCTGCCTGGCCGTCAGCCTGGCCCTGGCACTGGCCCGTCCCGAGCCGCCTAGGCCCCGCTACGGAGCTCCCCCGCCGCCGCCGTCAGCACCGCAACAGGAATACGGTCCACCGCCACCAGCCCAGCCATTGCCAGTGTACGGTCCACCGGCCGCCTTCTACGGCCCACCCGCTGCCGCCGCAGCCGAGGCCATTGTCACCAAGAATGTGTACGTCCATGTGCCGCCAGAGGAGCCGGAATTTTATCCAGCTGCGGCCCCCATTCAGACGGCTGTGCCCAAGAAGCACTACAAGATCATCTTCATCAAGGCCCCCAATCCACCCACGCCAGTGCGCCAAGTGCTGCCCCCACCCGTCCAGGACGAGCACAAGACCCTCGTGTATGTGCTGGTGAAGAAGCCCGAGGAGCAGCTGCCCGTCATCCTGCCCTCGCCGGCCCCCACCGAGCCCAGCAAGCCCGAGGTCTACTTCATCAAGTACAAGCAGCAGGCCAAGCCCGCGCCCCAATACGGTCCACCCGCAGCGCCCGCCGAGGAGTACGGCGCCCCACCCGCACCCCGTGGCCTGGAGCAGTTCTAGTCATACATAAGTCCAGTTCACAAAATGTAAATACATACATACATACATATATAATTTATGATTGCAAACGAATAGTTGCCATTAAATACGGTTGGTTTTAAACCCTAAAGAGCGGATAAAAATGGAATTGGGATAGGTCTGGTCGGGTCTGGTCTGGTCTGGCCTGGATTAATATTCTGGATGTGATATAAGCAGATAAAATATATTTCGAATGCTGTCACCATACCAAAATTGTTATTTTTATCGAAATTAATTCATTGCAAGCCACGTACGGGATTCCAATTGGGGATTAAGAGAACAATAAATAAATTGCGAGTGAATTGAGTCAGAGAAAGCCTAAAGAAGCAACAGAAATCTGTCACATAAAGCCTTGAAAAACTTTAATATATTTAAGGCACTTACAGCGCTATCTTTGGATCAAAAGAGTTCGATTCAATTGGCTTCTAGACTTTTGTCAATCGATCATACAAAGAGTAGACCACCAGCCAGAAGTACAAGCCTAAAACTGAAAAGGAAAAGAAGCCAAGACATAAAAAGTCTCCATTAAATCTCGGTTCAACTTACTCGCTTGGAACATGTCGAAATATAAATACTCATAGAAGATGTCTTCAGTGTACAGATAAATGTAGACGCTCTCGCCGATGAGGGCGAACCAACGGACAATGCCTATCCAGAGATAGGGTAGCAGAAACAAACGCCAGCACTGAAAGTAAGAGTTTTTTTGATTTATTTCCTAAAGCAATGGAAAGTAACCCACCAGCACGGCTCCAAGCAGAAGCAAGATGCAGCTTAGGACATAGATGCCACTGATAATGAGCGAGGCATAGCCCAGTAGGGAATCATCTGAGGAGGGAGTAGCCTTACAATAAACCATCCTTGACTACCATGCCCGACTATCTACTTACAGTCCACAAAAAAGCGATCTATTCCCCGTATGAGCACTTCAATGAGCGCTATCAAGATGCAGCCGTACTTGAGGTCCAAGCAGCAGCAACATTCATCCACATAGATCATTTTCGTTGGTATTTAGAGAGATTACTGCCCAGGCCTACTACTTGTACTACCACAGCTGGGAAAATAACTTATGTTTGTTTACGTAATTTTAATCACGTCTCTTGTACTTGACACACTTGTGGGTTTGAATAGCAAATGACGAGCCAAAGGGGGTCATGGTCAGTTCAGGTCAGGGCATTACTGAAAGGCTTTTCCATTTTGATTTTGTGTTTATTTGTTAGTTTCCGTTTATGGGTAAATGTCTCACAACAACTATATTACATACAACTAGATTAATGCAACGCGATGTAGTGATAATAGGATAGACATAGACCCGACCCTCGCCCTGCTCGTACCTATTCTCGGGAAAAACAATTCTGATATGGGTTATATGCGTACTCCGAACGTCCCTATAGTTTTGCCTCTATTCTGGTAGTAATACGTGGGGGTTAGTCCATGGAGATATTTTAGGGGGTATATGTATTATTTTATACGTACATATATATTATTTATATACGGGTAGTTATTTTGTTCATGTCTTGTTTTAACTCAGTTCTTTTTGCGCAACATTTTGGTGCTCAGTAGGTTGTTTGAATCTTTTTGGTTTTGTTTGAATCTCTTCGTCAAGTCTCCTCTCGTCTCGTCTCGTCTCGTCACGTTTCGTCTCATCTGCAGCAAGATATACACAAGTATTGTACATACAAACGATCTGGTTTGTGCTCAACTGAAGTATAACAAGCTACGGGATGCATAGATTCCCATTTATCGATAAATATATATATGCGAGAGGTGCGAGAGGGATGTGGATGTGATGGCTAATACAATCTGTAATTGGTAGTGGTTTAGGGCTAGGGGCTAGGGGCTAGGGAATCGGTGAGGCATTCGCAACTTTGAAACTCAGGAACTCAACTAGTTTCGGTTATCTCTCTGTCTCTCTTCGTTTTGGCTACTAAAACACGATTAACTTATGGGGGGGGGGGGGGGGCGACACACAACTAATTAGTAATCCGTAACACAATCCCTTAGGCATCCTCGCAGTCATCCTCCTCGCCCTGCACGAACAGCCGATGGTTGCGCGCCTCCAGAATGGACCACACGATGAGCGGTGTGCAGCCGAGCACCATGCAGGAGCCCATGCAGTAGAAGCAGATCTCATAGTCACCCGACAGATCGCGCAGGAGGCCAGCCAGCGGCGGAACCGAGATGGCTCCAATGCTCTGGAACATGCGCACCAGCCCATAGCTCGAGCTGATCCTGTCCGTGCCAAAGACGTCCGCCAGAAGGACGGGCATCAGCACGTACCAGCTGCCCAGGCAGAGGCCGTACACGGCGGCAGAGAGACCCACCAGGATCAGGGTCTTGGCAAAGGGAATGGTGAGAACCGCCAAACCGGCGCCCAAAATGCTGAAAGACGAAAGTAAATGAGTCCCGAGTTTGGTGAGAGATCCATCACCTACCAGAGGGTGTAGGTCTTCTTGCGATCGAAGAGCTGCAGATCCGACAGCCAGCCGAGGCCCAGGCGCCCACAAAGATCCAGGACAGCGCTGATGGCCACCAGATAGCCCGCCTCGCTCTTGTTGTAGCCTGCGGAAGAGGAGAGTCAACAATGCTGCTGCGATACTGGCAACTGGGATGGGGGCAGGGGTGGGGGAGACGTCACCTATGGAGATGACATGGGCAGGCAGATAGTACAGCATGTAGGGACAGCCAACGGACATGAGGGTGACGGAGAGGGTCATCAGAATGAATCGCGGCTCCTGCAGCAGACTGATGTCCAGATACATCTCGATACGCTCGCAGCAGGTGCGCGGCAGCTGCTCCTCATCATCATCATCATCATCATCGTCGTCGTCGTCGTACCCGTCCACTGGCCCACCATCGCCATTCAAGGACTCCACCAGCTGGGAGTCGAAGATGCCGCTGTCCGACAGCTGCTGCTGCTTCAGCTCGCTGAGGTTGCTCACCGGCGTGGGGATCTCCATGCTCTTGCTGAGCCCGCGACTGACCACGCTCGGCGGCGACAGTGGCCTCTCCAGGTGGGCTTGGATCTTCGAGATGACCTCATCATTGGCGAAGACATTGCGACGCCGGCGACTGCCGCGATTCGAGTCCGTGCCCGAGTGCTTGCGGTAGACCCAGGTGGAGTCGGTGCTCAGATCCTCGACGGAGTGCAGCAGCCCGGAGCTGCGCACCTTCTTCATGGGCTTGATGAAGGTGGTCTCGCCAATGATGTCCTTCACCTCGTCGTCGCTCTCCTGCGCCGACTTGTCGTGTGCTGGCGAATGCAACAGTAGTGAGGGCCGCTGCCCAGAGCTCCCATTGCACTCACCTGCCGCTGCTGCTGCCGCTGCTGCTGCCGCTGCCGCTGCTGCTGCTGCTGGCTGCTTGCTGGTGTAGTAGTTCAGGTGGTTCTTCGACTCCTCGAGGAACAAATGCTCGATGAACTTGTCGCTCAGCTCGTTGTCACCCACCACCTCGCAGGTGTCCAGGTAGGTGGATGTGGTCAGGATGCCCGTTGTGCTCGGATTGATGTCCTCGCTCAGCGGCTTCTCAGTGGCCTCCGGCGCCTGACTATGTCCCTGGTCCACGTACGCGCTGATCGGACGATAGAGCATCGCCGAGACACAGACGTGCAGCATGCAGCCGCCCAGAATGAGCAGGGTGGCATGGAAGCCGCATTTCTCCACCAGATGCTTGATCAGCACCGGCAGAATGAAGCTGCCGGCGGCCGTGCCCGACACACAGATGCCATTGGCCATGGCGCGGTGCGTGTCAAAGTACTGGGACACGATGACGATGCCCGGCGTGGTGGAGAGGCCGCCGCCAATGCCTGCAGTGAGGGAAGAGATTAGAAGAGCGCAACGGGAAGACACCCCCCCAGTTCTCAACACTCACCCGTCAGAATGCCAAAGGTGAAGAGCAGGTGCACCAGGCTGGTGGCAAAGTAGCTGAGCATCATGCCCATGGCACAGAAGATGCCCCCCACAAAGACCACGGCCCGGCACGAGAATCGCTGGCACAGGGCGCTCGAGAGGGGTGCAAGGACCAGGCACAGGGCCGACAGGATGGCCGGTATCCAGGATGCCACCGTCGCCGTTGAGCTGGGAAACGTCTCCATTATCTCCACGTAGAGCACTCCGTAGGACTTGACCAGTCCGGCCACCCAGAACTGCACGGAGAAGGCCCCGAAGACGATGAACCAGCCATAGCCGCCGTCGGGTGGCTCCACGTTGCCCCCACCGCTTTCCGTGGTCGTCGTGGAGGAGTCGCGATCCTTGGCCGGCGGCTTGCTGCGTCGCTGCACGATCCTGTCGCGCTCCTTGGCCCTGCGGATGCATTTGCTCTTCGCCGTCTGCGATCCGTTGCCGTTGCCGGTTCCGTTGCCGTACTGCTGCTGCGTCTTGCGACTGCTGCGCAGCTCGTGCGATTTGGCTATCAGCGGCCGTGCCGTGATGCTGGAGACAGTCAACAGGTTCTCGTTGTCGTCCTCCTCCAGCTCGGAGATCTGGTGCTCCAGCAGGCTGGCGTGCAGGGTGCGCGGACAGCAGGGGGCGTCCAGGGTGAGGGTGGCGGGTCGCCGGGCCGGTGACGGTGACATCGAGGGCAGGCACAGGGACTCCATTTGCTTGGCATGCAGCTCGGCGAGTGGCACCACAACGGCCGGCACTGTGGGCAGCGGTGCGGGTGGCGCTGACACGATCGAGAAGAGGGATCCGCACTCGATGCCAACGCCGCTGCCGCTGCCGCCGTCTCCCACACCCCCACCCAGTGCCACGCCGGAGCTAGCCGCTGGCTTCGTGTTGAGAATGAACCCTCCCGACTCGTACTGGACTCCACCAGCTGGGTCCGGTTCACTCGCGCAGTAAATCGATCCCCTGGAACCCTATTCAACAGAAAGAAAGAAAGAGAACAGAGAGTGGGGAGTCAGGTAAGAGGTGCCACAAAGTGGGTAATCCCTAGCAGAAATGGAATGATTATTCGTGCAATTAATGCTCCCATCTGCAATTAAAGATTACGGATCGAGGCATAACGAGAGACTTGGATTGCGCAGACCCTTCTTCAAGGCTACAAAAAGAGCTGATTAAATGGCCATAAATTCAAAAGTTGTTGACAAATTGACTGGAGGCGGAACAAGGAAGCTTCATTTAGTCTAATTTGCGTGGCTAAAGGGAAAAATGTCACGAAAACACGCGAACTCCGAACGAGCTGCTAGACCACAAGAGCAGACGACATCGCTGCAGCGCCCTAATATATGCAATGGGTTTTCGCTTCGCTTTGCTTTGCTTTAATTGAGTTAACTTTCCACCCTGTGGCTGTGGGTGGGTGGCTCGCTGGCTGGCTGGGTGGGTGATTCACTGCTCCTGCATTTGATATTGTAATTATCCGCGGACTGGGCAGATTTACCTGTTTATATTCTTCGTGTTCTCTTTCTGTTTTTTTGCTTGTTAAATCGATGCAATAAGTTGCCCGAGTTGGCTGCAGGTGCATGCTGTGTTGGCATGACGTTTGGGTATTTTCCATTCGTCAGGAGTGGGTCTGCCCTGCCAACAAACTGCCAGTTTGTCGACTCTTCAGGGTCAAGTGCAAGGCGAGGGTGGCGGAAATCGAAGCCATCGATGGCACCACGCGACGTACCACCGTGATAAGATCTAACCTTATCTAACCTTCAAGACATAGAACTTGGAAAGCTTCCGCAATCCGCAATTCCGTTCGTTGTACGTATTAATTATGTATACCTACTGCTTGCGCATCATTTTCTCGCTTATAATTGGACATGGAGAGGCAGGCAAACAAACGTATCAAGTATCCGACAGGTAAGCCGCACACAAACTACTTTGCAAGAGCTGCGTGGGCTGCGTGGGCTGCTCTACCTAGTCTCCTGTCATGGCATCGTAACGTGCCGCTAATGAACTACCTGCCACATCGATGGCATTGATGGCCGAAAATAACCATGTCCAATGGTTGCGTAAATAATGGGCATGCAACATTTAGCGTTGAATGCAACAACGACAGCTAACAGCACTAGTGGCAAGGAGTCAGTATGACTCACACACACAGCATCACCAGCGACACACACACAACCCATCCATCCACCCCCCAGGCCCAGTGACCTTGTCGAATGTCAGAGATCCAAAGGGGCTTCCATTGTGCTCCATGCTGTCAGCTGTAATCCGGCCTAAATTGTCAGGAACCAGTGTGGAAGCATTGTGCAAGTGTGGGCGGGGGGCGGGGGGCTGGTTGCGTTGCTTACACCCATTCGTTTTTCAATTTCGCAACATTTCAAGGCCTTCGTGGCGCAGCAGCTTAGTGAAATGTGCAAAACTTTCCCTATGCCAGCGATACAGCTAGTTGTTTGTGTGTGTGTCACGATAAGCGGTCAAGGCAGTGGTGGGTGGCTTATGCACACACACACAAAACTTGTTGAGTGGGTGAAATGCAGCTCCAGACGTCACACAACATCCATTTAATTGGGAACAAGCGAGGGCACAAGAGTTACCTGCAATGTGGCCACTCCAATGTCCATCCAATTTATTAAGCTACTCTTTGACTTCAACTGAAACTAGATAAATATCGCGCTGCGGGCTTGGCATTGTGGGTGTCTGTGTGTGTGTGTGCTGATTGAGATGGATCACTTGTGGACCTGCTGACCTGCTGCTGCTGCTGCTGCTGCTGATGGTGATAATGATGATGGCCAGCATGTGGCCGTATGTAATGTTGACCCATTCTCTGGTTGGGGGTTACAATGTTTATCTACGGCACTGGCCACGGCGCATGCTCACCAAAGCAATTTACCCCCCTCCAGTGGCCACTGCCAGGCTACCTCAATAGCTTTGAGCTTGGCCCACACTCCACGGATGGCTGCTGTTTCACTCACCTGCAAATTCCAGTCACGCTGTAGGGATGACATTGGCGTCCTTTACTGAACCTGAATCGCCTCTGATGTTTCTCTTGTTGCTCGCGTTGTTGTTGGTGTTGCTTGGGGCGTTGTTGTTGTACACCCAAATGCATTGGGTTGTCTCTGCTGTGGTACCCACCGAATGCACAAATACCGAGCGGAGCGCGGGCCTTCCCCGGTTGGCCCAGTTTCGTCTGAATCTCCCGTCTGCACCGTCAGCAGCAGCAGCAGCAGCAGCCTCCTCAGTTCGTGCGGTTGTCGTCGTGGTCCTCGTCTCGTTTGGCACAGAATCGTTGTGTGGATTCGTCTATGTGGGATCTATGCTGGTGAGGATGCTGGAAGGATGCCTGCCTGCCTGTCTGTCTCTGATGCTGAGAGATGGGATGCTGAGGGGTTTCCAGGAAACTTCTATGGCGTCATCTTTCAATTGTTGCTTGTTGCTTGGTGTTTGCCCGTGTTCCCTTTTGTGGTCGCAGCAGCTGTTTCCGGGTCTCTGTCTCTCTCTTTCTCTCTCTCGTTGTCTCCTTCCGTTTCCGCTCACCAGCACAAGCGCACACCCTTTCTGTGTGTGTGTGTGTGTGTGTTCGTGTGTTTGACAAAATGCAGTTTTTGGAACAAATCGATACGTGCGAAATTTCACATGAATTTCACTTTGGTACTTTGAACTTTTCCGTTTAAGGCAATTACAAAATTCGACTGGTAGGCAGAACGAACACAAACACTGAGAGCAGAGCGTTGACTTTCGTTGATATTTTGCAGTATCGTTCGCTGATTTCAATTAGTTTTCGCGACACCCAGGCGTCCTTTGCAACTTATAACTGTGAGACGTCTGTTCGTTGCTGTTGCTTTTGCTGCCTCGGAAGTTCTGCTGCTCTTTCAAACTTGGCGACGTCCTTTGTCCACATCCACAGCCTGAATTTGTGTTGAGTTGTGCCTGACTGAGGTGGAGTTGAGAATCAGCGAAAGAGAGAGAGAGAGAGAGAGAGAGAGAGAAGAAGAAAAGAGAGCGAAAGAGAACACGAGAGAGAGAGAGAGAGAGTGAATGCATTTTATTTGTTTTGTTTTGCTAGCCGTATTTCGCCGCTTGTTGCCTGCTTGCTCCTGCCGCAGCTGAGCAGCTGATGAGCGTACAGTCATCACTCGCTAAAAACAAATCCAATCACACATATCCAAATCCACATATGTATGTTTACATTTATTGATATATATTCTTGAGTATTTTATTTAATGGGAAAGACTACTCAGCGCTCTGTACTGATAAATCACAACTCCAAGTAAAAAAAAATTTATCAGCACTGACAGTAGGACGGCCTCCGTAATATTATCGAATATCCAGATTAAAACCATGGAATAGGAGGCCAGGCCCATCAGGATGAACATCACCCATGGCACAAACAGGTAACGACGATTCTGCGAAAAAAAAGAACAAGAAGTTTCCAGTCATTGGCGGCTTGTGTGGGAATCATAAGTGGGATCTAACTTTGAGGGATCCAAAAATGAGCAGCACCGATGTCATCGAATATGCAACTGCGCTGCATGTCCAGAAGACCTGAACGTTCTGTATGTGGGTGCCTTTGGCGTGGAGGAACAACAATGCCGCCAAAATACCCACCGCAGTCGATAAGCCTCCAATGTAAGCCGTGATTAGTCTGAGGGTAGTCCATTTTTTTATCCAACTCTCAGGTTGATCATGCACATCCAAATCCGAATCATCTGACACCCTTGGCATCTTTTTTTTTTGAAATATTTACTAAGGTGTGTTCTAGGTTTTGTTTTGGGAATCCAGCGCCCATAAATGTTTCACTTTATTTTCATTTCCGGAATGTGAACTCAAATTCCGCGGCAACAGTGCGCACAACATCAAAAGATTGTTTAGTAGTGGTATCGATACATCGATACGTTTGTGCCATCTCTAGTTAGAACATATGTAAATAAATAAGAGGGATATATATTTGCTAAAATTGCACCTGCAGCTCTATAAAAGCAGCAACTATTCCGATCGCAAGCCTCCGGCTGCCAGGAGCCCACTTCAATGAACTTCTAGGACCCGGCACACGCAGAACGATATCAAAATGGACCCTGTGACATTCTTCGTAGTGGTGACGTCCCTTTACGGCGTCCTATACTTTTTCGATCGCTTTTTCAAAGTAAGTCGTCACTTGAAGATGAAATTCTGTACTGGAATGTGCCCCATCTTTGACAGAGCTGCATGCACTACCCATACGATGCCTTTCTGAAGAACACCGGACTGACTGTGAACTTTATGAGCCTGCACTGGCACACGAACGCCTTCAACCGGATGCTGTTGCGCTGGGGATCCGCCGGTAACAGTTGCACCCGCAACTTTCTGGTCACCAGCTTCAATGTGGGCGTGCTGTTGACCTTCTCGCTGCTCCCCATCGGCATCATACTGCTTATTATAACGATATTCAGTGGCGGCGAGGCGGACACCTCAACGCCGTATGCCTCGTCAATGCCGGTGCAGCTGGAGATTCTGCTGCCCGGCGTCAACCTGCCGCTGGAGGAGATTGGCTACTATATTACGACTCTTGTGCTTTGTCTGGTGGTCCACGAAATGGGTCACGCCATGGCGGCCGTGCTGGAGGATGTTCCCGTGACTGGTTTCGGAATTAAGGTGAGCCGGCACAGCCACGAATGACACTCAAAAAGAACTCTCGAGCAACCCAAACTGTTTCCAGTTCTTCTTCTGTCTGCCGCTGGCCTACACAGAGCTCTCGCACGACCACCTGAACAGTCTGCGCTGGTTCAAGAAGCTGCGAGTACTGTGCGCGGGCATCTGGCACAACTTTCTGTTTGCCGGCGTCTGCTATCTGCTAATCTCGACGGTGGGCATCACCGTGTCCCCCTTCTTTGTGTACAACGAACATGTGATAGTCACGGAGCTGACTCGCAAGTCGCCGCTGCGGGGGGAGCGCGGACTGAAAGTGGACAATCTCATCACCCAGGTGAACGGCTGTCCAATCACTAGCGAGGAAAGCTGGCACTCATGCCTGTACAGCTCCATGAAGAAGAAGGTTGGCTATTGCGTGAGCACGGACTTTATTCAGCTCAACGACGAAAGCAGCGCCATTTCACACCACAGCGTCGATGGACAACTGCAGTGCTGCGACGAGCTGAATCCCAATGTCAGCTGCTTCGAAGTGGTGGAGGATGTAAACGGCGATGTGCCGGTGGAGCTGCCCCAGCATGTTTGCCTCAATGTGCGTCGCACCCTGGAGGAAGTCACCGAGCACTGCACGTTGGGCCTGTGCTCGGAGGGATTCTGCCTGCGGCCGCTGATGCGCAACATAACCGCCATAATGACGTTCAAGCGTCAGAATTTGAATGGCGAAAAGCTGCCGCCGGTCATTTATGTGGGCCATCCGTGGGATGTGACTCGCACGGTGGAGGTTTCAGCCTTCGTGCCGCGCTATAGGTTTCTGAGTGCCGCCTGGCCCGATGCCTGGTTCCTGCTGCTCAAGTACAACGTCGTCTTCAGCATTGGCCTGGCCCTGGTCAACGCCATTCCGTGCTTTGGCTTCGATGGAGCACACATCACTAGCACCGTGATACACAGCTTTCTGGTGGGAAAAGTGGACCAGCATGCCAAGCGGGATCTCATCTCGGTGATAATCACTAGCGTGGGCTCCCTGCTCTTTGGCCTGGCCCTGCTCAAAGTCGCCTGGCTCAGCTTTCTCAGGCCTCTGATATAGAATCTGAAAACTGGAGTTCAACTCCATTTCAAGACGCTAGACTGCTATTTCACTTTCATACACAGCGATGTAGCACCTCAAAGATGATAGCTTTTGTCGTAGTCGTTAGTTTTACCTCGTATTTATTTTCGTATTGTTGTCGAGCTCAAAAATAAAGTCAACAGGCATTTTCCTCACTTTTCCTCGCTCACTCCGCTCAGCTGTAGGCTGGTCTTCAGCTCAGTCAGACTTCGCCGGCCGTGCTGCATCAGCATCTTGATGGCCACCTCGTCGCTCTGGGAACGGTTCGTTTGGAAGTCGTGCCGCGCCCACGCCCGCAGCTCCGCCTGGCTGTGTTTGTCCGGCACTTGGCGAATGGTGCGGAAGATGTCCCGGTACAATTTGAGAACTTCCTGGCGCAGCATAAACTGTGGTGGGAGCAACGCATGTGACAGTGACTACTTACACTTGCAGAAGACTTCACCGCTTACCTGCTTCAAATTGAGGGCTACTTTCGGCACCTTTGTCATCTTAGCATTTAGTTTCCTGTTTGTTTCCTCTGGCTTGTAATTTAGATTATTTTGCAAATCAAAACATTAACAGCTGGCTTCCCAGCTGTTCACTTGCTTAGAGATGGTGGCGGTAATCGACAATCGATTTTAATGGTTTCAAAAGTATATTTCAAACTGAAACATTTAATTGATACTACTAAAAATTAAAACAAATTAATTATGTAAATGAATTACGAATTTTCAAAACAAAAATAATATTCATTGTGGAAAATGAAAAAAAAAAAGATTTCCCTCGAATTGACCCCGACGTGATTTGAACACGCAACCTTCTGATCTGGAGTCAGACGCGCTACCGTTGCGCCACGGAGTCACATGAAATGATCCTATCTCAAAAGTCAACTTAAGCCAACAAATTTTCCTTAATCTATTTATAGAACAAAACATTCGATAGGGAAATTTAAGATTAATAGATAATGAAAATCCGTTTCCTTTTGGTCTATGAAATTAAATAGTTTTTGGGCAGGAGGCTAAGTGCAATACAACTATTCGACTCGGTAGCCAAAAGTCAGAAACAATTAATGTATAAATTGCAATTTTCATCGACTGTCGCTAATGAGTCAGTCACAAGTATTTCAAACTTATGTTTAGTTCGGCCACTTGCCCGCGGGTGCGGCGGGGGCAAGCACAATCTAACAATAAATCTATCTGGCTCTTGTTCAAATGAATTTAAATTCATTGCATTAAATGCTACATTTATCTATATGATTGCATTGTTTCTTGATTGACACGGCAGCTGCTTCTCACTGCTGTGTGTGTGTGTGTCGTTGATTTTAATGTTTTACTTAAGCGATGAAATTGTCTTTAAGGGACTGGCACCGAGACCGGTACTCGTACCGGTACTGCTGCTATCATAAGTGGTGCTTGGTGCTAGATATTGCCTGATGGTAAGTTTTCGCCTATCAGCCGTCCCGTCCCTCCTCATAGCCAACTGTTTTCTGGCCGTTCCATGCGCACGTATAGCTACCCATATTCGTATTAATGGTAGTTCGCAGTGACAGGCCCCTGCCATTTATAATATGATTCACTGGGACCCTATAGCCTATAACAAATGGGTGATAAAGTCAGGAAGAATCTTCTTCACAGTGTTCGACAGCAGTGTACCTGCTTTTAAATGACAAATTTATATTCTTTTTGGCTGTCAGAACGATTTTCTGTCCAAATTACTTGCTTTTACACCCCCACCCGCCCACTGAAATCTCTCTGATCTCTGCTGGCCATGTCCCGCGGACAGCACGAGTATTTTGTGCAAAATTAAAACAGAAATTGGACATAACATACCCGTGCATTTCCGAGGCAGAACAAAACGAAGGCAGGTGAAATGATGCAATTTATTTTTAACTGTAAAGCACAGAGAAATTATGCAAAGACACAGAGTCAAAAGAGAGGCGGCGACGGCGGCAGCAAACATCTCCTTAGTCATCGTAGAGACGAAGCAGGAGGGTGGAGGGTGGGGTGGGGTGGGGTGGTCTTGGGAGCGGGAGCGGGAGCCCTAACACCAGCCGCCAGCCATACGTCATCAGCAGACAGACCCACAGCTGCGCATACGCAGACACCCAACCAACAACAGCAGCGCCGTCGAAGCAACAGCAGCAGCAGCAGCGCTAGCAGCAGAGACAGTAAAAATCCGCATGCCGATGGCTGTGCGGCGTCATATGTTCCTGAAGCGCGGAGGTTGTCGGTTGTTCATGCGGCAGCGAGCGCACACGAAACGTAACGAAACGAAACTGTTTTGAGAAGCATCTGAATCGGAAACGGTTTTATTTGAAACATCGCCAAGGCGAGGCTAGACCGGACGGACCGCCGCTGTGTGTGCATAAATGTGTGGAAAGTGAAAAGTGAAAACGAAAATGAAAATGAGCATGGTGCATGAGCTTCCTTGACGCTCACACTCGCTCGCTCGCTCGATAGTTTGCTCGTTGTAACAGCGGGAAAATCCAAAAAGCAACAATAACAACAAAAAACACACTCGAATCACAGTGAAAAGAATCGAAGGCGGAGTGCGAGAGGAGAGTGTACGACACAGAGGAAAAGGCCAATTGTGAGTGAGGAACGGAACATATGTACCAAAAATATAATGTTGAAAATATCAGTCTATTTTTGGAATGAATATACTCGTATATTTGTGTGTTTCCCCACACGCTGCATTGGAAAATTCTACCCCGCGCAAGAGAAAAAACCTTAAGAATTATATATTATAGAATGATAATGCCTTGGAAGCCATTGTACATGTGTACAATGTAAATTGAGTTGCATTTCGTTTTCGGTTTGAGTTGAATATTGAAATGTTTTCGCCAAAAGTTCTCAAAAGCAAAACAAAGCGAAAATAAAATGAAATAAATTGAAACCAAGAAGCAGCACAAGGCGAATCGCGATCCAAAGTGAAATGTTTTCAATGGGGCAAGGCAAGGCAATCAGGAATGACGAAGATCGGCCAGATATACATATGTATGGAAAGCAGAGATATGGAATGAAGAACGAACACCATGGAATACCAACTGGATATTCGATATAATTAATGAATAACTTACCTCCCTTGAGGGTAGACCTACTTTTATATTGTAGATCTGATATATTTATGACCAAAACGAAATATGTATCAGTAAGATTTCAGTTGCAGACATTCAAATATGTGCACACACTCGCAGACAAACAGATTCCCATGTAGGATGGATTCCAATTACCTTCACTTCCCCTTTTTAGTTTGCAAAACAATTTTTGTCTTTTTCCGTCTGATTTCTTCTGAACTCTACCACACAGACACAGATGCAGATGCAGATGGTTGTTGCTGTTGCTGTTGCTGTTGTGTTTTGCTTTTCGATTTGAATATAAAGTTGAATTTCTGTAGTCTGTTGTGTGTTGTGTGTTGTGCGTTGTGTTGTGTGTTATGCGATAGGATAGGTGGTAACGTTTCGTTCGAGGTATTAAATTACAAGACACCAAAGTGCGCGCCAAGAGAACACGCTCACAAACACAAAGGCACTAAGGCAACGCACATACATACACATACAAATACAGATATATGTATATATGTATTTATATATGTACATGTATATGGAGAGATACAAAGATACCTCGTAGACGGTGCGCGGTGTATAAATATATCGCCTGTGTGCTGCTTCTTCTTCTTGCATGCGTATCCAATGGATGCGAAACAATATGCAAAGCAGAGAGCCCAATAAAGAACAGAACCGACAAAAAAAAAGAGTACAAATATCTGAAACTGTGACGGGACGCTGCCGACTCTCTAATTAATTATGTTGAATGGGGGAGCAGCCGAGTGCAAGTATCCCCACAGAACAAGTGATTGATGTACTCGAAAGTTCAGTTGTTTACACTGGCAAGATCAATGACTTGGCCAGCTATAAATATCGTACGTGCTCCCTGCTTGTAATAGAATCCCCACCCTATGAGAATATATCACATGGCTCCACTTTGACCCTTTGCCCTCTTCTGTCTTGTGTTCCAGCCACGACCCGTCCACCCACCCCAGGCCCAGGAGAAATGTCCGCAAAAACGTCCCCATCTAGCTCGCGGGATGCCAGCGTTGGTGTCGCCGCAACCGTGGCCGGAGCCGTGCAGATCAAAAAGGAGCTGCCCAGCGATGAGATCAAGGTGAGCTCAAGTCACATTATTCCATTATTAATTACCCCTGTCCGCACATTATTCGCGAATGACAACAAAGTACATATGTATGTATATCCCCCTGCCGTATTCAAAAGAAAAGTGTGCATTCGTTTTAAAAATAAAAACACTTTTCGTACGTCGAAATTTATTATTTGTTTTCTTGTTGTGCTGCTCGAATAGAATTAGTCGACAGCAAAGGTGAATAACACCCACACGCACAAAAATGTTGCAAATAAACGAGTAAATTCGGATATCCTATTTCTCAATTTTTCTCTAATTAGAGTGGATTTAAGAACTTACTTTAAATAATAAGAAAAATCACATTTTGCCTCGTATACTCTTATGTGCATGTAGTTTTTTTTCTTGTGTGTGCTTTAACGAGCCCTTGAAGCAGTTCCAATTAGTGCATTCGAGATTTATTTTTCATATAGCATAACATTATTATGCAAGCATTTCCAACTAAATACTCAAAAACAAGAAAAAGAGTCGAAATGTCTGGGCCAGAACCAAACAAAAAAAAAAGAAAAACGAAAAAAAAACCCAACGAAAAGGTCTCAGTTTTCAATTTTCAAATTCCAATTATTCTGTTGAGGAGAACGATGATGATTGTGTTGTTGTTGTATTCGTAGTGGTGAGCATTTAGAAAAGTGCAACAGAAATTTCAGTACGTACCTCCGCTCATCACCCACTATCCTATCCCCTGGGAGTGCAGCGAGTGCTGGAGGTACCGGGGTCCGTCATTTGTAATTGGAGTTCAGTTCGCATCGAAGTTGGAGCTGGAGCGATTACGATTACGAGATTTCGCCAACAATGTTCGTCCATGGATGTAAACTGAGTGCAAGTGGTCGGAAACCCTATATTGATGAATTTTTATAATCATTTTAACGAGTGAGTGCGCTCCAGTGAGTGACTGAGCTGCGGAGTGGAGTTGTGTTGAGTCCGAATTCGAATCCGATTCCCAGTCCGAGTGGGTTGCAAATTTACGCAGAAAGGCACACCGCCACCGCCACCGCCACCCCTTCTGCTCCCCTGTTGTTGAGCTTATCCGCCAAATGAGCAAAATTAATTTAATGCCACAGACGAGGAGTTATTTACCCGCAGTGGCGAGGCGAGGCTGAAGCGGAGCGGAGGCGGGCAGCAGACCAATGACAACAGCAACAAAAACTCTCCCACAGCAACATTTTTGCAGCACGTGAAATGTGATCGGTGAATCGAAATTATAGCCGTCGGCCTGCAGTTGCGCGCAATGATACTTATTATAAAGCATAAAGAAGCAAACAACAACAAAAACAACACAAACAAAAATATTTTATAATGAATGAGCTGCTTGAGAACCCAGTATCCAGTGCGCGCTGAGCTGAGCGCATGCTCACGGTCGGGTGGGAGGATTCTCCGCTTAAATGTTTAATAAAGTGGGGGATTTATTACATGGAAACGATGATTGTTGGGGAGTTGTGGGAGTAGCTGGGTCTAGGTCAGCATCGTAGTTATAAATTCATTAACTTAAAAGCTAATGATTCCCTTTGGGTGAGCTAGGGGGATAAATTTATTGATTCTCATTTCTTACCCCTTTCGAGCAAGCCACTCTTTGCGCACAAACGATTCTCGTATCAATTAAAAATATTGAAATTCATCCCTTTACCCATGCTCACCTGCCCCACAAACAGTTTCAGTTGCTTTCATAATTACAAGCTGCATTTGCTGCAAAGACAGCAAACAAAAATTGTGGTATGTATTTTAAATGTATAATGGGTATCCAAGGGGAAGGCCGAAAACACACACACACTCACACAACATAATTAAGCAGGAACGCGCCTCATGGGTGCAATTCGATAGGACTGTGTAAGGCGATATCCTTCAAGGCTTCCGCTTCAGGGTGCTGTCGAGCTGAGGCTGAGGCTGCTACTGAGGCTGGCCGTTATGAAACAAAAGGATGCATGGAAGCTCCAGGGTGCAAGGTGGTAGGGAGGCCCATCGATGATTGGCTGTGGCCGAACAATAACTAAAAATGAACAACATTTAGTGGGCGAAATGAGTGATTGATAAATAATGGCAACAATGTGTGTAGCCTTGGGAGCGAAGAACAAAAACAAGCCGGGAATAGGATTGCAGCTATAATTCGGCTTCCATTCCATGGCCGCTCTTTATTGCTTTGCTCTCAAGACTTTAAATTTAAACTTAAATTTACAGCATATCCTGTGCAACTATTATAGTAATTCCCAGTCGATCGAACACCTACACAGCCCCATAGTTAAGTGCTGCTGGTCTCGTATATCACATGCCCAGGGCGCAGGGCATTCTGGATTGGGTTACCCACACGTCGGAGTGGCCTTTTGGGGGGAGACTGTGCGGGGGGGGCCGAACAATGAC
This sequence comes from Drosophila subsilvestris, assembly GCA_035043285.1. Lineage (NCBI taxonomy): Eukaryota > Metazoa > Arthropoda > Insecta > Diptera > Drosophilidae > Drosophila > Drosophila subsilvestris. Next base: position 1,115,755 of record JAWNNB010002104.1, on the reverse strand, counting down.
ATCGTGGGCCCGGCAGTCAGGCCACTCCGAGCCTGCAAAGGGGTGGTGGGTGGGTGGTGGGTGGTGGGGCAGCTCGAATGACGCCGCAGCAGCAGAACTTTAATAACAACGCCAAAGATTGAATTACAAACAAAATAGAATATGATAAATTCTACACAAAACACCAGGGAAAAAAGGGAACCAGAGCTCAAAAGCTGTGTAAGCTATGGAGAGAGCGGGAGAGAGAGAGAGCGAGCGAGTGACGATATGTAGTTGCCCCCGGACACAAAAAGCGAACGTAACATGAGGCACCCGGTGTGCCTGTTGAAGCATCCACAACCCAGCACATGACATGGCTCCCACTGGCAAGAAAGGAGGGGGGAGGGGGGGGCAGCGGCTGACAGGCGAGCGATGGCATGCGACGTGCAGCAGTCCGTCCTCTCAGCTCAAATTAATATAGCGTTAAATTAATTCGAGCCACTGATGGGCCAACAAAGGACGCAAAGGAACACGACTCTATGCAGCAGCAGCGGCAGGCAGTCCTGCACCTGTGGATGGAGTAGGCTGGCTGGAGTAGGCAGTAGGATGTGTGGCAGTAAAAAAAACCAGAAAGTTCTAGATAAGTTCCCTATTTATATTTGCAGTCATATTTGCCATAGCTAAAGTTTATCACCATACATATGTATATGTAGGTATACATACCCCATCTGCATATAGCACGAATATCATATATCATACAGACAGACAGACATACATATGTACACTGGAATGGTACATTAAAATAAAATAAAATATCCAATTACAAGAGAAGCAGCAGCAACAACAACAACAACAACAACAACAACAACGAAAAGAAAAACAATACCATGAAAATGAGAAGAGAAACTGAAAACTGGCGCAGCTACAAGAGAAACAACAACAGCAACAACAACAAAAACAGCAGCCAAAGGCCAAGTATGTCATGTAAGAATTCAAAAGAAGGACGCGCGCGTCATTCAATCCTGAGCTATCGATATTCGATTACAACCAACCAAACTAAAAACCGACTCGACTGACTTTGTGCTCGACTCACACACCGACACACTCGCACGCAGAGATGTCTGAGAAAACTAGCGGTAATTCTAGAATTTGTTGCCATTGGTTTTTGTTTTTCCCTATATACATATGTACATACATACATATATGTATGTACATATACTATATCGTATCTTTTGGGGTGGTATGGTAGCGGTTTGGGGGCTTGGGTTCGGTCCGGGACACCGGCTCTCTGGTTGCTCTGTTGCAGTTTGGTTTAGTTCGCTTTAGTTTTAGCTCTGGCCCAGCTCTCGGTCTCAGCTCAGTTTACTGGGTTCAGGGTGAGTTATTATAAGCGTATTGGGTTGCCTCTCCCTCGCCCACTGTCCCCCACCCCACCCCCAAACAGTAGTGTGTCTTCTCTCTCTCTCAGTTGTCGTTGTTGGCCATTGCTAGCCTCGTCGTCGTCGTCGCTGTCGTCGTCATCGTTGTCGTTGTCGTTGTAGTGTACTTTACATTATTCTATTAGGTTTCCTTGCCAGTAAGTAACTGTAGACGTGTATTAATGTGGCCGACTCACATAGCACGGAGCCTCAATGGGTACGTACACACGCCCACTTGGATAACTTTTAATGGCGTTCTGTGCCGTTCTATCTAGGTCAGAATTATGAAGTAAGTTTCCCCTTTTTCTGGTCACCGATCGCAGGAAGAAAAAAGATTCTTCTTTGGCAGATTTTTCTTTGGTTTCCGCCACTGCACAGCGTCTACCACTCACTGCCAGACAGAAACTGAGCTCGGTACCCAGTCCTCAGTCCTCAGTTCTCAGTTCTCAGTCCTCAGTTCTCTATCGCGTCAAGTCGGTTTGGTTCATTACGATTCATAATAAAAATGAAAATCTGATATGTTTTTGTAAGTTGAGATTTAGCAAAAAACGAATATAAAAAGCTGAACAAACTTGAGCCGCGGCCAAACGAGAGTCAGAGCCAGAGGCAGACAGGGAACAGTCGTCAGTCGGAGCAGAACGTGTACGGCTGAGTATTGGAATTGGCGAATGTATCCACAAGATACATATTCCAGCGATAATTACGAACAAAAAACACAAAGTGAAATGAAATGAAAAGAAAAAGAAAAACGAATCCGTCCAGAGATCTTGTTGCACAACAGATGGGGGGGGGGAGCACTGAAACTGGAATTGAAAATGTATGCTATATCGTGTGGTTATACCACAGAGAGCAGGGCAGAATCAGATCCAAAACTCCACCAGCAACAAAAGCAACAGCAACAACAACAACAGACGGCATACAATTTCAGCTTTTAATTAATTGATTTTTATTCGCATTTTGGTTTAGAATTTCATCCGACTGCAATGAGCTGGGGCTGGTGCTGGGGCTGGTGCTGGGACTGGTGCTGGTGCTGGGGCTGGAGTTCCCAGCTTTGCATGTTGTCCGTTGTTGTCGGAGTCTGTGTCTGTCTGTCTGTCTGTCTCTTTCTGTCGTTATTTGTCTGTCCGTTGAGCAACTGTCAGGCAGCCGGAGCAGGAAAACTGAACGAACGCACAAATCAGAAATTAAAAACCGAACATAAATTAACAGAGAAATGATACTAAAAGCCGAGACAGAGCGCGGTTCCGAGAGAGAGAGAGAGATGCAGATAAAGTGGGAGTTGGAGATGGCGCATGGGATAATGAGGAGGGAGCAAGCGGAAAGGTACGCAGCCACGACGCTGCGCTCCTCCGATTACCGCACAGTTGGTACTGCGAACTGCGAAAAAAAAAAACCAAGCTGAACTTGAGACAAGCGTGCGTCGCTCTCTGCTCCCTGCTCTCCCTGCGCTCTGGTCACGGATCTCTCTCCACGCTCTTCCCCTCATCCCCTTGCCCATTGCCCAGTGGACGAGGTCGCACCTGAGGCATGTAATCGATACGGGCAGGCAGGCAGGCAGGCATTCGGCTGTCGTTCCTCAGATTTTTATCGTGCGAATTGTTAATACTCTTTTCACGGCAACGGACAAAACCTGAATGTGCCTGTCACCGATACTCGACCATGGTTTTGCCTACTGCAGGGTGCGGAGAGAGAGAGAAGTAGTTATTAGACGACTTGCATTTGTCAGCAAGTTGGCAGCACCGCTTAATTTGCACACCGTATCGGGTGTCCTATCGGACAGTCATTGCAGGGGGAGGGAACGGGGAAGAGAGAGGACTGGGCGCTACCACTGGTCTATTGGCTTGTGGAATGGTGATTCATCTGGTTGCATTGTCCGCCTTAAAGCAATTGGGGAATCATCTTTCAGACTTCTCCAATTTGTAGCCATTTCCCTTGAATATTACCGAGGCTGCTTGCTTGCTTGCCCCATCTACAATATAGCCAGCAGAGTGCGGGCAGAGCGACTGTCACTGTGACTGTGACTGTGTCAACATGGCGTATGAACAATGTGACATTCCTGAGAAGCAGGCTGGCTGGCGGGAATTATTAAGATTTTCTGAAATTTAAGTTCACTTCACTGCCACTCATCCTCCTTCTTCTCTGGCCGAAGATTGCAAAGGCTAAAAAATTAAATACGAGAATTTCAATGTAACCCGATCCGAAGTTTGTGCAGCTCTCGCAGTCCTCTGTATTCAACTCACAAGAATATATACAAATGCGCACACATGGCCAATACTCACAGAAAGATATACATGCTAGCTAAAGACATATCTCCTTGGGTTGTTTCTGTCTATGCCCAAAAGAAGCAACTTCAAAGCCAGCAGCAGCAGCAGCAGCAGCAGCAGCCATATCTTGGACTGGTCCAGACTGAGGCGGGGACTTGCGCTTTAATTTCACAGAAGAGGCAGCCAGCATAGAGATATGTACATATGTACGCTCATGCATACTCAATATCCATGTCGTAGCAGCCGTGCCAGCTAGCCCCATACGCCGTGCCGGGAGTGCAGTGCCATGCATGCAAATGCCACCCACACCCAAGAGCCTCCCATAAACCTGCAACCAGCCCGATGGCCATAATGAATTTTTCGTTCCTTGCATGGCCACTGATATCCTTATAAAAGCGCAAGTGGGATTGGGTGGGGGTGAGGGTGGGGGTGCGTGTGTTTCTGGGATCCAAAAAGACTATCGATTACCAGGCCACTGCAGTGCCGGGCCCATGCTCCTCTGAAGGATTCCATTAATTGGACTCTTAAAGTTGAAAGGTCACCACATACAGGCAGGTATCCCTTTCAGAAGTGGAAACGATTTAAGCATTGCTTAAACAATTAAATAAGGACATGTTAAGTTAGTTTTATCCTCCGTCATGTGTGCCTTTCATGCCTTTCCTTTTCTTGAGTCCACCCTTGGATCAAGCAGAGTGGCAGAGTGTGGTCAGCGAAGACACCTGCCTGCACAGCACAATGATTGCGGTATTGGATTGCGGCAGTTACAGCTGCTCTGGGGGAGAACAGAACTGTATCATCAATTTCTTGAAACTCATTTCGTTGTGGCTCTTTCTGGTTCCAGGAATTCGCCCACAGCACCATGAATGAGCTGCTCGGCTGGTATGGCTTCGATGGCGTCGATGTGGATCGCCTGGACCTAACCGCCAAGACATCCCGCCTGCTGCAGAGTGCCGCCGCAGCAGCAGCGGTTGCCAGCCAACAGCATCACCTGCATCAGCAGCAGCAGCAGCAGCAGCATCAGGACCAGGAGCAGCAGCATCACCACCAGCAGCATCAGCAGATGCTGGAGAGGAGACGCACTGGTCTGCTCCGGAGCAGTCGCACCTCCCTGGCCGCCGCGTATCATAGCAACAACAACAGCAGCAACACGAACAACAATACCAGCAGCAGCAATGGGAATGGGAATGGCGGTCGAAAGGTCGGAATGCTAAATTGCAACAGAACGGCGACGACTCCCTCGGATCATGATACGCGCAGCTCGCGGGAGGACGACTCCAAGAGTCCAAACTCAATCGGCAAGCCGGTCACGACAGCGGGCATGGGTATGCCGCCCACGGAGGAGAAAATAGGTGAGTAGCAAGACCTGCTGCTGCAGGTCCTGTCAGGCTTAGAGGGTATGCCAATAGAGGAGAAGCATCAGGTAATTCGAGCTTCCAGCAGCCAAAAACTCGCTGCAGTCTGGCCAAAAAGGGAGAGGGGTATCTACCCCAGCAGCCACGCCTCCTACTGCTTCTAGTTGTTGATTGAAACTGGCAGAGGGTATCAACACTTACGGTTAGCAAGGGTGTTTGATGCTCAGCCTCAGCCTTGCCAGGGTCCTGGTTTTTGGGAATTTGATAAGTCGAAGTTTTCTTCTCTGGCACACTCCTCCTCCTGCTCCACCCACTGCCATTTCCATTATGAGCAGGCAGCTTGAAAACTTTCATAACTTCCCAACAAACTCTGGCAGGAGTTGGGACTGCGCTGGCGGTGATGCGGCTGCCTGCATTATCGAATAACAGATTCATTAAGCCCCAAATATGGTTTACACCCAAACATGCCATCCCCCATCGATACTAGGAGGAGGGTGGCGGAGGATAACCTCCGAGAGCTCACATTAGGCATTGGATATTGCAAGCTAAATTTTGAAGGATGCCATGGGCAGCATCTCTACCCTTTAATAATCTGCTGTATCTGATGGTTCCCTCCATTGCAGACTTCAACAACTGCTGCTGGTGCCATCGACCGATTGCCGAGAATGCGCCCGACTATCTGACCAGCAGCGATGGACCCCGCTACTGCTCAGAGTCCTGCTTCACGCAGAGCCGGAGGGCGTGCTTCAAGAAGGCCAAGACCTGCGACTGGTGCAAGCACGTCCGCCATGCCGTCAGCTATGTGGACTTCCACGACGGGGCCTCGCAGCTGCAGTTCTGCTCGGAGAAGTGCCTCAACCAGTACAAGATGCAGATCTTCTGCAACGAGACGCAGGCCCATCTGGACATGAATCCGCATCTGCGGGACCAGGGCATGGAGGCGGGCAGCGAGGCGGGTCTCATCACGCCGGATCTCTGGCTGCGCAACTGCCGCAGTCGCTCGGCCTCGCCAGCTTCCACGGTATCGGTGTCGCCGGGACCGCCGGCCGAGAGGACGGTGGCCACACCCAAGCGGATCTCGCCCAGCGTCACTCCGCCCAGCAATCCGAGCAAACCCTTGATCTCAGTGGCGCCCGTGTCCAAGCTGCTGGCCCAGAAGAGTCCCGCTCCAGCTGCCGCCGCCCCTCCACCACCACCACCACCGCTGCAGCGGCACCACAACTCCTTGGGATCAGGTCCGGGACTAAAGCCTGGTCGCCGCAAGCGTCCATTTCGTGGTCCAGCCTCCTCCTCCTCCGGCTCGGAGACGGTGGCCAGTATGCTCCAGAAGCAGCATCAACAGCAGCAGCAGCAGCAGCAGCAGCAACAGCAACAGCAGCCGCCGACGCTCAGCGCAGACTTTTCCGGTTCCAGTGTGCCGCTGCCTCCCTTGTCCCCCATGCCGGAACCGACACACACCCGCCCCCATTCACAACAGCAGCCACCGCCGCCAGTGGTGCCACAACAGGTGCTGGGCAGAGGCCCCACTGCCATACCTCCGAGCTACTTTGCCACACCGCCCAATGGGCATCCGATGGGACTGCCCTTTGGCAGGCATCCCGCGCCGCCGCCACATCACTTCCTGCCGCCGCCGCACGGAATGATGCCTCGGGGATTTCCGCCGCCCTTTGGCCTGCAGATGCCACCGAACCAGGTGCCAGAGCATCTCGGTGCTTTCGGGGCAATGATGGGGGCGGTGCCGCCCGTGACCGTGATGGTGCCATATCCAATAATCATACCGCTGCCCATACCCATTCCCGTGCCGCTGCCCATCATGGACTTCTACAAGGCGCATCTGACGCCCGAGCAGCGGAAGCGGTTCGACGAGGAGCGGGCCACGACGAGTCGCAAGGCGGAGCAGTCGCAGCCTCAGCCACAGCCACTGGACTGCAGCAAGTCCAGGAGTGATCAGGATGATGGCAATGCTCCAGAAGAGGAGCAGAAACCTCCACCAGAGCTCAAGGAGGAGCAGCTGGAGGTGGAGGAAGAGAGGGAGAAGGAGAAGGAGAAGGAGAAAGACGAAGATGTTCATGTTGATGATGATGATAACGATAACGATGACGTTGATGATGATGATGAGGGTAAGAAATCCATACCAAAGACAACCTCTGCCGGAAACGCTTCTCCAGCCTCCGCCTCAGCTTCAGCCTCGCCGTCGCCTTCGTCTTCGTCGCCAGCCACAGATGCGACCTCGCTCGAGACCCACTGCATCGTCCGAGACGAATCGCATTCGGAGAGCAACCAGGACAGCCAGAAACTGCCCAAGCTTAAAATCACACGACTGCAAACCAAACGGACCCTTATCCAAACCAAAGAGCCAACCGCGTCCACATCGTCCCCAGCAGCAGCTGCATCGTCAGCTGCACCTTCGGGCAGCAGCACCGCCTTATCCTCCGAGTGCAGTCGACCGCTGCGCAAGCGTAAACGGATCATTGACTGCGACTTCCAGAAGATGGCACTGCGCGAGCTGGAGCCGGGCGACGGGCACAGTAGTCCCACCAAGGACGAGGACGCAGAGTGCAATATAAACAACAGCAATAGCCATGGCCATGCTAAAGCTAAAAAGTAAATGTAGTAGACTTAATACGATTAGTAAACCTTACAAAAAATATTAGCATGTATTTTATCCATGAATGGCGTGCGTGCTTGCGTGTGTATGTATATGTATATGTGTGTAAACTGAACTTGAATATACAATGTACGAGTATGTAGTATGCTGAATATATAGTAGAGTAGAGAGCGGCAGGCGGAGGGCACAAAGTGCTCAAAGAATCAGAACGAAAGTAAATAAAAGAATTTAAATTATTAATTTGCAATTTGTATAATTTGAAACGGGGGAAACCAAAGGTTTTCCCCCCCTCCCCACCTACTCTACGCACAACAAGGATAACGTCATCATCAGTCCCTGGGCAGCAGCCAGCGAACACAAACTGTAACACTTACGACTCTACCTATGGCAGCAGCTTCAATTGTACAGGTCCCAGAGCGATATCTGGCCATCCATGCCCGCACCCGCCATAATGGGTGCATGCCACATGGCCACCGGCTGCTGGGAGTAGGCCAGGTCCATGACACCGCCCTGCTTGTGCTGGGTGAGCACGGCCAGCGGGCGTAGGCTCTTCCACGAGAAGATCCGAATGCGACCATCCCAGCCACCGCTGGCAAAGACCTTCTGGTCGGCGCGAATGCGTACACAGTTGACACCCGGGTTCTTGATGCACAGCTCCGAGCCGCGCTGCAGCTGCATGGATGGCCGCTGGTAGCTAAAGGTGATCAGCTTGTCCGCTGCAAGTGAGGCGGAGAATGAGATTTACAGGCGCCAGTGAACCGTCGGCATACACTTACTGGCACCGCCAACGATGCCCCTGTTCGTTATGGGGTCGTAGTCGACGGTCATGGCATCTGTTGCCAGCTCGACGCAATCCACCATGACGCCGGAGCTGATGTCCCACGTGAGGAAGTGGCCAGACTCGTAGCCGGCCAGCAGGAACAGTGAGGAGGCGCAGTCGAAGGGCTTGAAGCAGGTGACGCTGCCCAGTTTGGGCAGCTGCGGATCGTCAGGCACAAGCATTTGGGTGGGAGCAGCCGAATCCGTCACATGCAGCACTCCAATGGCCGACTCCTCGCACGGATAGAAGAGCAGCTGCTCGTTGGTGTTGCTGGTATTCATGTAGAGGGCAGAACGGCAGTAGCCCAGATGGTTTCCCGCAATACTGTGCTCCTTCACATAGCTGCTGTTGCCAATGGAGAACATTGTGACGGTTCCACCCTTCTCCTGGGTCACCAGACGGTCGGATGTGTGATGCAGGCTCGTAATGGGATCGCTGCCCACCTCAAAGTGCAGAGCCGAGCGATTTGTCTGCAGGAGAAACGTGTTTCAGCTGATTTGGCAATTTGTTTTTGTTTTGGACCCACAACCTACCTGTAGATCCCACAGGAAAACGCTGCCCTTGAGGGTGCCCGCCAGCAGACGCTCGTTCTCCTGGAAACACACCGAATTCACGGCGCCCATGTCCGGGGAACGTAGACTGAACACAGGATCTGGTGGTAGCACAGCCATAATTCGTATTATTCGTTTAATTTAAGTTTTAAGTGCGTTGTTTTGTTTTGCTTCGTGGTTTTTATCTCATATATCGATAGGCATTTTGCCGAAAATATATCAATATCGATGCTTTTGTGCGATATTTGCAACGGATATTTTCGGATTCACTTAATTTTGTAGTTTTTTTGCGAGAAATGGCGTATAAATACGTTCAATTTAACATTTTCTGGTTTCAATCAATCAATAATTCAATCATTCAATCAAATCAACCGAAATTAAAACGATTTACTTATATCGATAGGCAGTTCGGGAGAATCTTTGACAAAAATGCAACAGAGGGCGCTGTGATAAGCGCGCAACTCGGCCAATTCAAACGGTTGAAAAGTTTTTTTTTTTAACAGTTGCCAGCGAATTAGAGCCCATCGCAAATGTTATCCAGTTGACGTTCACTGAAGCCTCTGAAAAGGAAAACAGGCTTAAATCTTTACAGCGAAAAATCATTAAGCCACTAAATGCGCGGCGGACCATTAAAAACATAACGTGCACCAAAGGCTTAGCGGCTTTAATGGACTTTGTCAGCAGCGCAGTGGCGGTGGCGGTGGCGGTGCTCCAACGTTAAGGCACAATCATAAAAGACTTGCTTGTCAGTTGTACTTGGGAGCCCACTGGCCAGATTGCGACCAACGAAAAGCGGCCAAAAACCGTCCAGAATGTGAGTCTGGTTGCTTTGGTGTCTCTGCCTCTGTGTGTGTGTGTGTGTGCGTGTGTGCCGCTACAAAGATCGCAAAATAAACATGATATAAGCTCGTTAATCAATGCTAAGTTGACAGTTTTAAGTGGTTTTAGGGAAATAACATCACCAAACGAACGGCAAATAAGTTCGAGACGAGACTCCTGTAGTGCCGCAGGCTCCACATGATTTACAGAGCGGGGCCCTATGGTGTCCGATGGGCGCTATATTTTAATTGCGAGCAAGAATTTATTTGCCACTTTCCGCAGAGATTTTTGGTTTAGCTCTTCTGATTCAAGCTCCACCCACAGGGCTGACCATTCTCAGCTCTCCCTTCCCTTTGCGGCTGCTCCGTCCTGACAACTGCCAGCGCGTGTGTCTTGTTTTGTCTAGCAAAATTGTAATTTGATTTGGGAGCAACAAGTTAACACGTTTCCCCCACACCTCTCCCCACCCGCCACTGCATGCCTTGCCCCCACCCATCTGGCAACAGTTAAAATGCGGCTACAAGTTCATTTAACGGCAGAGCAAATCATAAAAAAAGGGTTCAAGCCTGTATGGTCATTCCAGCTCATTTGCTTTCGTTTCAGTATTTTGTGTCTCCTCCAGGATGGATGCCAGCAGTGGTGGTGGGACGGAGCGACAAGTCCATAAATCTTTTTGCCACAGCAAACAGCCACGAATGGAGCCGAAGATGAGGAGCCTGTGAGGCGTTTAAACTATTTATGCATGTTGGGTAATCCATTTGAAATGGGTCAACGACTATAACAACTATAACAACGGCAATGGCAATGGGCAACAACGACACAAGACAAGAACAAGAACAACGAGCACATAAAACTCCTTAAACGTTTCCAATAACCCAGCCCAAGCCAAGCCAAGCCAAGCCAGTTCGGAGTTGAAAACATATTGGCTTGTTACCTTAATGAAGTCATAAATTTTCGCTATCGCATTCGGGGCATCTCTCAGAGAGAGAGAGAGAGAGAGAGAGAGAAGAGCCCCGTAGTCCCAGTCCCAGTCGCAGTTCCATTTGGAGTCCGTTCCAGTTCAAGCCCCCGAAGCTACAGGTTTCTAAGGAATTCCATTTTGAGGATAGAAGACCAAGTGTTTTGGCACACATACCTACCTACCTCGTACTCGTACCACTCCACGGCCAATGCTCGATAGTTAATCAGGCTTAGTTTGATATATGCTGACAGAGTCGCTCTCTGGTGTAGGCCGCCACTCAGGCTCGGGGCCCAGCAAAAGGACACAGGGAGACAGTCTTGCGAGTCGCGAGGAGGACAACCCGCTGGGCACGTATTCCGCGTATTTGCGAGGCATGGAAGGCTATGGAAATGAAGTTATCACGCGACAAACAATGTCGGGACACCCTCCCTACCCTCCCTACCGCCTTCCCATCCTCATCCTCTCGCAGCCTCAGACAGCTGTGGGTCCGAGCCGGGAATCCGTGTGCTACCAATAAGTTTATATGGTTGTCATTATTAGTCTGAAATTAAATGGCTCCGGCCACAGAGGGCGACACAGAGGACTACCCGACTTATTTATGTGCTACCTTAATGGAGCTTCATCTACTTGTATATGAGACGGGATGGCGATCGGTTCAACTCGCTGACTCCATCCCATCCCATCTCATTTCACATCTACTGCTCCGCCCCTTCATTCTGTTGTGTTGAGTTCTTATTTCGCATTACTTTGCCATAGCCATGAATCACTTTATTGGGTAGACGGTAGGGATAGGCTTCTGGGTGTTGGTATTTTGATTTCTCAGCTTCTAGTCCCATTGGGGAACGGTCTTGATCATTTACGAGAGTAATTCCCAAACAAATGTGGGAGTTTCAAGCTCAGCAGCAGAGGCAGAGATCTAGGATATATGAACCCACTTGGAACACACACATTGAAGGTGCCCCTTCTGCACATTCTATGGCCTTTTCTTTCTATAGAAAGTGTTGGGCCCAGTTGTTGGGCTGTTGCAATGCAAATTCGGCCGAAAAAATTTTAATTTTTAGAAACCACTTTAGCTTCCCCTCCGCCCCACACCCTCCACGAATAGAAAAAACAGTTGGAAACTGTGAGCGGTGGAAACTCAATCAATTAATATATCGACGTCTATCAGCATTATTATAAATCAAACGATAACATAAAACTGACACTAAAGGCGTTTCGCCCATTTTTCATGCAGCCCGACTGGAGCGACGACGACGACGACGACGACGAGATTAAGGCCTCGGATATGGCATCGGTGACGGAGATGGTGGCCAAACCTAACTGGAGTCACATTTTTTGGGTGCATTTGTGCTTGCATCTGAACTTTGTTTCGTATTTATGCAAATTATTTGTTGCAGACGGGAAAAACTGGTCCGCAAAGTGCTCTCCGTAATTGATCAATTTCCGCTGAACAGGCAGACCGGATCGATTCGATTCGATTCAGTTCGATTGGATGGTATAGCTTGGAGTTGGCAGACCCGCAGCTTTGTATTGGATCGAATCGAATCGAAACGGATAATGTGATCTTCGAGTGATTTATGGAGTCAGTCGAGGGCTTGGCTAATGAAATGGCACTTTAGATAAAATATTTTGTGCCCGTTTTGTCGTTTGGCCAATGGTCAGACACGCCACCCACCATGAGAGCGACCATCTAAGGGCCAACGAGTTATGACACCTGGAGAATGGTGCACCCACATATCGGCGCTGACATTGGACATTCCACTTGATTGGCTCCCCATCTCGACAGTCCCCCCTCCTGCGGCAATCAGACGCACTCAACAAAAGTGCCAATCAAGCCCAGGACACGGGACACAGGACAAAGGGATGCGTTCGCCTGGCCATAATCCTGGGTGTGAACGTCAATGGATGGACACACCGATGGCCGATGGCCGATGGCCGATGCCTGAAATCGAAACCCTGTCTCTGGGGTGTCAATAACATTGTCCGAGTGACTGCCTCTGGGCATGATTGTTGGTGTCGCTGTTGCTGCCTCCCATTTGATGATGTGGAATGCGTTTTCAGCTCCATTGAACCGACAGACGCGGCACAGTGGAAGACTGGACACCAAAATGCTTTCACTTGGGCTCCTCGACCTGAAAGTGTCGACTGTGCTCCACTGTACGCATGAAATTCCAATTTAATTGCGTGAATTAAAGCTGTAAATCATTATGCTAAGTGCCCTTTAATGTCTCAAAATGCAGCTCATTTGCAAGTGCAAGTCGCAGGCCACAGCAACCAGAGAACATCGAGCCTGGGCCCCGAGGCCATGCAATCATCTTTGATGGGAGCCAGCACAGAGGAAGAAGCACAAATTGCTACTGGGCAGCCTGTTGGCTTCCCCATTACCATGGGGAGTACTTGCAGAGCTGGAGGAGGCTGCCGCTGCAGGATTGAACTACTTTCCATTATCAATTATTAAGTTAATATCTTCTTCAGGCCGCAATTTGATTGCCATTGGAGGTGTCACTAGCCACTTACTGTGCTGTCATTCCGGAATAGAGTTAATGTTTTCATTTGCTCTGAGGAGTGAACAGATGGATGAGCAGTGCAGTCTGCCCCTCTCTATCTCTCTCTCTATCCGATTTGTGTATGCAAATTGTGGGAAAGCATTTTCGATTTCCATTTCCATACGAATTTCAGGAATCGGATTCATAATTAACGGCGCTCGTAAGCGATTCCGTTTAATTAAAGCGCCGCTTAACCGACATCGAATGGGGAAATCAATTTATAGTATGCCTGCAACCAAATTGTGCTGCCAAAAGCCCGTCATCAGTCGCAACGAGGTGGGTTGGGGCGAGGCGAGGCGAGGCGAGGCCATCGTCAGCATCGCATACGAGTATCTGTAATTATGTACGAGCAGGGGATCGTACGCAGGGGCTGGGGGCAGTGCAGGCCATCTGATAAACACCTTAAATATGAGCCTGTTAATTACTGTAATTTGTTGCCAGCCCCCTTGGTCGAAATGAGCCACTAAATGAGACGACAATCGCCACTGACGCCCAGGAGGATTAGTTGACCCAGTTCGAGGGCCGAACCAGGGCGAACCGACGACAGCTGTTGTTGGTGGCATGCCACATCAATTATTCAGGGCCAACAAACTTGCAACTAACCAGCCGAAAGTACAAACAACTAAAAACCGAAAGATATACAAAGGAAAAGCATAAATTATTGACAGAAGTAAACCCAGCGAAAGTTCTGCTCTGCTTCGTTGGAAGTCCAACTCTTTGGTGGTTGAAAGAGAGACCTCCAAGGGAAAGGTTCCCTTTGCCTAGCCATTCTATGAATATTATATATGTATCATACGTAGTGCGCACTCTCTGCAGCATTACACAGCTTGTGTAATTATTTGCAAGTGTCCAAAAGACAGCCATGACTTTATCATTTGGCTGTCTTGGAGATGGTCATAGCCAAAGGGCATATGAGCTTCGATGATAATTTATTTTGCCATCTGTGTGTGTGTTTGTGTGTGTGTGTGTGTGTGTGGGCGTCGCTTGCAGTTGCTGTTGAAACATTGAAGTGCGTATAATTCATTTTGTGGCCTGCTTGAGTGACCAACCAGGCTGAGGCACACTTTTAACGCTGCCTGCCTAACTGACTGACTGACACAAACACAAAGTGGCTGTCGTATGTGGCTGACTGACAATGCCTTGGGTACGGGCTTGAACCATGCCAAGCTGCAGCTGTCCGTCAAAGGCTCAAAATGGGACGCCAAGTAGCTGCAATTTCCATTGGCATTTTGATAAATGGCGTTAAAGTATTTCACATGCAGAGTCAGTCAGACACGTTTGATATTCAATTGTCCGACGCTGTTTTGGGCTGAAAGTGAAACTTTTGCCACTCTATTGCTGCCCCTAATGGACCTTACGCATTTCTTATATGTAAAACATATTAAAATTCGCCCGATGGCTCATTAAACGCAGCGCAAACATTCGCAAACCGGTAGAGAAACAGACACAGAAACAGGCTGGGAAGGCATTCGGTTCGAGCCCCGAACTCGAACCCGAATCCGAACCCGGCCAGCCAACTATTTATGAGATAAAAGCACTTACGATTTCATTAGCCAACTGTGCAGCAAAACAAAATCACAGCCAAAAGATATATCGGTAAATTAATATCTGGCTGCCGTGGATTGACAGACGGTAGTAAAAACGAAACTGGTCCCCCTTCGGCCGGCCGCTCCAGCTGTAAGTTTCACTCTCCATCTCGCATTGGGCGGGAGGGAGATAGGCCAACAAGGCGTTGTGTCCAGATGTTCTCGGCTCTATTTTCTTTGAGTGATGCATGTTGTACATCCAACAGGTTCTTCTTCTGCCAGACAAATCCTCTCTGCTGGCTGATTTTCCAATTAACTCAACTCGACATCAACGGGACGCCTTCGGTGGCTGCAGCTGTGCCGCTGGTGCTGCCAACTGCTGCATTGATTTGTCAAATTGACAGCAATAAATCCATCATAACCAGTTACCACTGACAGTTAATCATAAGCACCGCTGACAGGTGGGTCCAGGCCCGGCCCCCAGTCACAGTCCAAGTCCCGGCTTTGGCTTTGCGTAATGTATGCGAGCTGCCAATCAGTCGATTGTCTTGATGTATGCGCACATTGACCAAGTTGGAATCGACTATGGGCACGGCCCAGACCCCAGCCACGGATTGGGCCGTGCAAAAAGTTGCACCAAATTAATTAAGCCCCCATAGCCAGCCAGCCAGCCAGCCAGCCAGTTAGCTAGCCACCCACTCAACCACCCGACGGCGACGTGGGACGGACGCCTCTAATGCCTAACCTTGTGCACAACTGACACTTTGCTAAATGCCTACCCCCAGGCACGGCCACAGACATGCAGACAGTCAGACAGACAGATACGCGAATGATACCGAATACCCATATCTTTGGGTAGATATGCTAAATAGGGGTATCGTACCCTGGGGCCACTAAATTTATTTAAATGCATTAATTTTTATTTATAGCCTCAGTTTAAGTCGTTGCAATTGAAGTGATCTGCTGCATGGTGCCATGGGAAAATCGGTTTCAGTCAGAGTTTGCATAATGACAGTTATTTATCAATGGGCATGCATTCGCTTGTTAACTGTCCCAGAGGTTGGGGTGGGTGTAGCATATTGTTTTCTTGTTTTCGAATTCGCGATTTAAGATCGCCCAGAAATTGGACTTGCTTGCCAGATTTATCCTTCGCGCTTATCCATGGGGATGTAGCTCAGTGGTAGAGCGCTCGCTTTGCATGTGAGAGGCCCCGGGTTCAATCCCCGGCATCTCCAAGTATTCTTTTTTTTGCCTTGTATTTTCTTTTTTCTACAACACATGAATCAAAAAATATATTTGCTTGATGAGTTTTCAATCTTAATCCAAGTCTTTCATATTCAGTTAATTAGGCACACACGCGCGCCAGAGCAAAATATGCGCGTGCCCAAATTCATTTGAATTTGAATATGGAAATCAAAATCTTCGTGTTGCCATTGACAAGTACAAATAAATGAAAATCGTTAAGTCCGACCGACCGGTTATCTTTGGGTTAAACTAAGCGTTAGCCGTAAGACAAATTCAGTTACATGGACATGGACTTGGGCACTGTGCTGCGGACCCGCGCATTCATACTCGATGCGTAATTAGCCGCGGCATCGTCGATTTATCATCAAAATGTGGCGGCCATAAACAAATGCAGCTCACTCCGCCACTGGCGCCATTCGCTATTTTTTATTTCGCTTATTTCTCATTTCATTAGGCATTAGAGATATTCCACAGACGGCAGGCAGCAGCAGGCAGCAGCAGCAGGCAGCAGCAGCAGGCAGCAGCAACGCAGCAGGTGAAGATGTTTACCCAGTTACCCAGTATTCGGATTCAGATTTGAGGTTGCGCAAAGTGTCCGACAGAAATCAATAAAGTATCTCTTGGTGGCTTGTGCAAGCCGATGTCATTGGATCTGACAGCAGTGCATAATGATGTTATTCAATTGCGCTTGGACATGGGCATGGACGTGGTGGGGCCACTTCGAAGCTGGAGCGCTGTGTGGGTGGATGTCGAAGAACATCGCTTGTACATTGTACCTTTGGCAGTCTGCGGATCTGTTGGGTTGGGGCGGCCGCACTTGCCTCCCTCCAATATGATAATTTCAATGCTGACTTCTATATTAAGTGTTCGTGCTGGTCGCGTTTCGTTTGCCACATGTCAGAGCGAACCACAGCCAGAGCCAGGCCCCGCCCTCTCGGCAAGACCGAGCCAGTGCCCAGTGCCAGTGCTGGCCCGGCCGCCCCTTGGAGCCGAACGACGTGTGCATAAATCTTGCACGCATATTTAAGTTGATGATGTTAAATGGCATGGCTGTACTAAAAATACGAAATATGCATGCCGTATGCAGGCACCAGTTTCATCCTGTCGCTCTCTCTGCGTGTGTGTGTGTGTGTGTGTGTGTGTGTTGGGGAATGTGCCGCTGCCACACACTGCTGCAACAACATGGCGACATTCATAAACTAAAACCGAACTAAAGAGACTCCTCGAGGGGCAAGGGCAACAGCAACAGCAACAGCAATGGCAACGGCCAACGTCCACGGGCCTGGGGGTTTTGGCCTGGGTTTCGGGCTTCGAGGCTTTGGGCTGGACAACAAAAAACCGAGCGAGCGGCCAACAAAACGTTCTGCCCAAAAAGAAAGACGGAGACACACCGAACGTCTGATACACTTTGATACAAATCATTTTGGAAATCTGTTAACAGATTTAATGGGAAATACAGTGGGTGGGCCTTTGCTTAGTCATTTTCAAACAAACCAAGTCAGCTAAAGTACCTTGAGTTAGGGCATCACAACGATTGGTTTTTCTCAGTCACCTTAAAGGTTTTTTTCTTCAATCTTTTTATTATTATTTCTTGGCATGTTTTCTTTTTGCTTAACGGCGGCAGATTTGAAAAGAATTTCTGCTCGCAAATGAAATTGTTTCCTGTTAAAAGCTAAAAAAAAGGAGGAAAGGAAAGAAAACCAACTATGCAGAAAGGGAATAGAGGTGGAGGAGGAGGCGGAGAGGGAGTACTGGAACATGGATATGGATATGGACGGCACCTGCTGTCGCAACGATTGATGAAATTAAAAGGTACGAGTATAAATACCAATCTTTTTAATGGTCTGGGATTTGGAACTTAATTTTTTAATTAAACAAGCCACAGAGGACAGCTACAGCAGCTACAGCGACAACGACGCAGGGACAGACAGGCAGGCAGGCAGGCGACTCTGGAAGCAAGGGGGCCAGGCAGCAAGGGGCAGATTGGTGTCCGAGACATTTATGCAAAGCAGAAGCCACTTGGCCACTTGTGTGGTCTGTCCACGGTCTGCTGCCACCGCCAAGGAGGAGGCCCCATAATAACTGTGTTTGCCTTGTGGCCTGGCCAACACTTTTACTGCCGCCACAAGGAGGTCTAGGCCTAGACCCGGTCCCGCACGATAACATGTTAATCCCTGGCTCCCTCGACTACAAGTCCGGCAACGATGTCAAATGTCAGCACATGTGATTTGTCATCGGGCAGGGAGGAGGGTGGGCCGGCAGAAGGACTGAGAGGACTGCGTCGGTGGCCGGCGGTCGACTCCTTCACATTGTCGGCCGGACAAACATTTGTCACTGCGGACGGAGACCACCTAACTTGTGTTTGGAGCTGTCATTTACAAGACACTGCGACATGGCCAGGAATGTGGCATTGAGATTCTGTGGAAGGAAGCCCTTCTAGGGGGCTCCAATCAATCCTCTTTTGATTTCCATTAAAAATACATTTTCGTTGAATTTATATATAGTTTTTATTTATACCATTTCTCTGCACACATTTGTTAACCAACAAATGGAAATAACTTAGAAGTTTTTGGAGAAATAAATCGAAGAAAACTGAGTAGAACTTATACAAAATGAAAATATTGAATACAATTATTGTTTTCGATTTTTATTCAATTATTAGTGTTTCGTTACTCGTTTTAATACAAAGAAATGCAATTAAATAGTCGTTTATATATTCATATATATGTATATATATATATAGGTGTAAGAGATAGTAAGTAAGAGACAGAGATACAGGAAGAGAGAGGATATAGGGAGAACGAGCGTTGTTCAGATAGAGAGAGAGAGGGAGAGTGTGTTATACATGGGTGAAACGATCGTTTGAGTTTATACATAAATAATTACATTTAATGCTCGGCTTAGGAATAAAACATATTACAATTTACAATGGTAGCGCAATGTTAACTTAGGCGTATGATTAATCAATTAATTAAAATTAATTAGTAGAAAGAAAAGTGCAAATGAATTTACAAATGACAAATGACAATCGAATCGAATCGAATCGATCCCATCCCATCCGATCCGATCCAATTGTGGGTTTAAATAAATAGTTTCTGCTTTTGGTGGTGTTGGATGCAATGCAGGATGCAGCCATCGATAACAGAAGAATTTTGTTATATTACAGCAACGCGCATGTGTGTAAGTACAGTAGTTCGATCCGAGTTCTGAATTGAGTGCCGCCGCCGCCTCAACGCCTCAATGCCTCAATGCCTCAATGCCTCAATGCCTAGTTAAGTTAATGATTAATCGCTCAATCGTTAAATGGGTTTCTTGTCTTAAGTACACACTAATTAAATTTTCACCTAAGCAGTTTTGCTTTAACTTCTTCTTTGTTTTTATTTGTTGTTTGTTTGTTTGTTTTTGTTGTTGTTGGGGGCTTTCTCCTTTTTACATTCATATATATCGCTACATACGAGTATAAACTTGATGCTTCAGTGTTGTTTGTTTTTGTTGTTGTTGTTGTTGTTGGGTTTTACTTGACTCATTTTCCTCAAATTTGTTTAATTTCGCATATTTGGTTTGCTAATTTGTTTGAACTATTTACTTTAAATATTAATATAAATATATGAGAAACAATTTTCGCTCATCATTCTTCTTCATTTGTCATATATAGCATATATGTATGTATGTATATGTGCATGTGTTTCGTGTTTTTTTATATGTATATATATATATTTTATATATATATCCGTATGTAGAAAAAGCAGCTGTTTTGTTGTGTTCTTTTTTTTTGCTCTGTTTTGTTGCTATTTTGATTCGATTTGCTTAGCTTTAGATTTTAGATTTTAGTTTTAGTTTCATATTCAGTTGATAAATATAACGTGGCTTATTCAGTGTGAATTTTGGTGTTTCTGTCGCAGTACGAAGCACTCGTGCATGCGTTAATAGTTCCTTAAAAGTTCCATTGATCTAGGTTTTGTTCTCCTCCACATCCCCTCGCTCACATAACATACGAGTATGTATGTACATATGTATGTATGTGGCTATGTATTATTCCCCTCTAAAATCGATTTGACAGGCTGACAATTTCAACAACTTTCTGCAACTGCATTTTGTTTAAAAAATTCGGTTTAATCTGAATGGAGCTCCTCGCCACGGTCTGTCCAATTTCGTTTCGCTGGGTGCCTAGTAAAATTGTTTAATATTTGATTTCTATTGGTTTCTAAACATTCTAAACATTTTACTTTTTTTGGAAGTGTTTTGCTGTGCGACATTGTTATCGTTATCGTTATCGTCATTGACTCTTAGTTTCTGCTTGCGTATGAATTTAAAAAACGTCTTCATGGGTTTTTGGTTTTCGTTCAATTTGTTTTCTAATTGCAATTGGTTTTCGTTCGTTATAAAATTTTGAAAATATATGCATATATGTATTAATATATATATATATATATATATATGTATATCGATTTTTGTTTAGCATTTACTTTTGTTAATTCTCATTGCTAATAAACTTAATTGATTTAGCAACCGAAGGTTTTGCTTCCAAACAAGCAAATGCACATTGATTCCCCATTTTTTGTTTTCATTTCCCATTGCAACAATTCGTTTTAGCAGCTAATTATCAAACATCAATCATCGATTATTGCTATCGCTATCGTTATTGCTATCATTATCGCGTTTCTCATCGTTTCATTTCATTTCGTTTCGTTTCGTTAGCTTATATAGCACATACTGTAAATAAAAATCTTATTGTCTTTTCATTTATAACTATGTAGCAGTTCTGCGAGTTCTTTCCATTCGGCCCCCCCCCGTTTACCGCCCACCTCCTACCTCCACTGTACTCTCCATTTGATGATACATATATGGCCTGAGTTATGGTTTATCTGGTTTCCGTTTCCGTTCCCGCATCCACATCCGCTTCTGTAGTGTGCTTTAAGGCGTTCAGTGCAAACTTCTCTCTGCGCTGAGCTGAGCTGAGGTACTGAACAGTAAGCAACTCCATATAGGTACTCCCATACAGATATACGAGTATCGATCGCTGTATATATGTATATGTATCAGTTCATTATAAATTGGATATATTCATCCATAATTCTGTTTTTATTTTCGTGCCTAAATTCATTTTGAAAACTGTTTCTGAGTATAATTATACAATACAATATATCGTCGAGGAAATCTCCAAAGTGATGTGATGGTACTACGCAAACCTCCGCTGACTGTGAAGCTGCAGCCGCCGGCGCTCGTTATTGATCTTGATCTTGGCGATTCGTATCGACTCGGGCAGCACGGATGTGGGCGAGGTGGCCAGATAGCCGCTGACGAAGGTGAGGCGACTGTTGCTGGTGGAGCCGTTGCCGTTGCCATTGCCGCTGTCGCTGACGTCCAGTTCCCCCTCAAAGAGATCGGGATAGACGCTGATATTGTCCAGGTTATCGATGTCAATGTCGCCCGCCTCATTGCGCACGTAGGTCAGCTGGTGGTAGGGCGTGGCCAGCAGCTTCTGTGTGGACTTGCGTAGAGATTTCTTGGTGGTGGTGGTCGCCGCCGTGATGGTGCTCCTTGTGTCGCCTGTCGGCGAGGCTTCGGTGAGGGTGTTGTTCAGGTTGCTGTTGATGTTCTTGTACACGCTGAAGATCTTGTCGATGAGCAGTCCATGCTGTCCAGGAGTCGTCGTTGCCATGCTCTCCACAGTGGTTGTGGGTGTGGCTGCCGGCGCGCTGGAGAGCCTCCATCGGGCCGTTGTCGCTGCAGGTACTCGCGTGCTGCCTGTGGGCGGCTGCAGTGGCAGCAGTAGCTTGTGCTGCTGTTGCAACTTATTGTCGCCCTGCAGCCACTGCCTGCTGTTCTCCATGCTGCCACCGCCACCGCCACGATGTCTGCTCAGCTTATGCGTGCTCGGTGCAAGATCAGTCTGACTGGCGAGAGTGGTGGCTGCCGTTGTGGCAGCCGACGCTGCTCTGGCGGCTGCTGTGCTGCTCCTGGCCATCTCTTGCTGCAGCGGCGTCTGCTCTATCACCAGCTGGGAGCCTGCTGTCGAGGTAGTTGTGGCCGCCGTCGCCGCCGCTATTGCTGCTGATGTTCCTTTGGTTTCATAGTCCGTCGTGGACACTGGTTCCGCGTCTTCCACCAGCTCTGCCTCGTACTGCAGCACCAGTTCGGTGTCATTGCCAGTCATCTCGGTTGTGGTGGTGCCCGCGGAGGCCTCGCTCTCCAGCTCCGTGATGAATGTGGACCAGGCATCGTAGTTGCTGCTGCTGCTGCTGCTGCTAATACTGTCGTCTGATGTTGCCGTTGTGCTGCTGCTGCTGCTGCTGCTGGCACTGACACCCGCAACATCTGGCGTAAAGCTATCAATGGTGGACCAAGTGGACCAGGGCTCCAAGGAAGTGATGCTACTGCTGCTGACATTGTATGGATCATCATAGCCCATGCTGCTGCTGCTGCTGCTACTGCTGCTGCTGTAGATGGAGTCGTCGGATGATGGTGATGTTGCAGCCGTGACTTGCGGCGTCTTGGCCTTTGGCTTGTGGCCCTTTCTTCGTCTCCCCTTGCGCTTGATGGACAGTGTGGCTGTTGACCATTTGGTTGTTGCAGTGGTGGATGTAGATGTAGATGTGGATGTTGCTGCTGCTGTGGCTGGTGCAGTCATTCGTTTCGTTGGACTAGCTGTGACTCGTTGCTGCAACTGCTCCTTGCGTCGTCGCTTCTGCTTCTTGTCGTGCTGCTGCCTCCTGGCGAGCAGCGAAGGATCATTGTGATGGTGCCGCACCTGATGTTGCTGCTGCTGTTTCTGCTGCTTCTGTCGATTTAATGCTAATTGCTTTTTGTTAGTGCTACTTAGACTATTACTACTATTGTTAATAATAATGTTACTGTTATTATTATTATTATTATTATTATTATGGCCATGATGCTCCTGTTGCGGCTGCAACTTTTGATTTTGGTTATTCGATTTGTGGCGATTGTTTTTGTTGCTGCGCGACGGCGACGGCAACGGCTTCCGGCCACTGCCGCTGCCATTGCCACTGCCATTACCATTGCCATTGCCATTCCCATTGCTGGCTATCATCTGACTGGCGGCCATCTCGTGCCATTTTGGTAACGTGTGCTGATGGAAAAACTGCTCGGCATCGATCTTGTTGAACATGTAGCAGGCATCGTTGACGATCTTCTTCGGCCCCACGGGCTTACCTCGATGGGTGAACCCGACACGGCGCTGCAGGTCGACAACGGACCGGAACACGAAATAACCGTGCACGATCGTCTCGTTGAAGTAGCAGGTATCGCGCAGTTCTCTCTGCAACAAAACAAAAAGAAAAGAGAGAGAGAGATATGCGGTTAAAGCGAGAGAGAAATCAACTTCCGCACTCTTCAGATGCAATTTATGAGCAGCGTTTCCGTTTATAAAGAGAAATCACACAGCACACACACACACACACACACCAGCGGGTGATATGAGGAGCATCGACAGCAATGATGACAGCGACATCATCGATTGGGGTGGTGGGTAGGTGGGGATTCAGCGGTTCATTTTGCTTTCTGTTTATTTATAAAACACTTGAGATCTCAAAACGACAACCAAATGAAACGCGGCTTTCGACTTGGATGTTTGCATACCCTGCAGAGTTCAAAAGGCAGCGTGGGTATATTCACTTGAGTCTAAGGAGCGGCTTTGGAATCTAATTTGCCATTAAATACCTCTACATCTTATATATTTCTATATCTTATGCAACCCGCATCTTTCATGGCTAAATGCTTCTATTTCATTTAAGAACGGTACCCATTCCAGGGTAAGCCATGGTCGACTACCTACACCCACAGCTTCCCCATCGATGTTTGGTCGAACGCGTGTGTGGCCAGCAACGATTCTGGGCCAGAGCCAGTGGCAGTGCTACTATCAGCAGAGCGATCTGATCCAGCGATTCGATTGTGGCACAAAGTGTTGCAAACGACGCACATGGAAGCAATTCCCAAGCAATTAAGGCTTGTGCCATATTTAGCGATGGCTAAACCCAGGGAGCCTCTGTTTACACTCGGTATATTTATGGCATTTAATTGCTATTTTTGAGTAGCTTCGCACCATCTCGAGTCGCGTCGAGTCGAGTGATCTAGAGCCAAGAATAGTGTGTGTGTCGAGTGTGTGTCGAGTGTGTGTGTGTGTGTTGGGTAAACACGTTTGTTCTATTTCAAGAAGGGATCGGAATCGAGTAATCAATC
The DNA here is from genome assembly GCA_035043285.1 of Drosophila subsilvestris. Taxonomy (NCBI): domain Eukaryota; kingdom Metazoa; phylum Arthropoda; class Insecta; order Diptera; family Drosophilidae; genus Drosophila; species Drosophila subsilvestris. Next base: position 1,091,488 of record JAWNNB010002104.1, on the reverse strand, counting down.
GGTGCGGTGACTCAGTGACTCGGTGCGCAGCAACCTTAGCAACCCATTCGTGTGGGCCACACATTAACCTTCCCAGCAAATTCCTCGTAAGACTCTACATACGAGTATAGAAAATAATATGTGTGCTTAAATCACGGCAAGTATTTGCACAATAACTCAGCATGGATTTGCGGTCATAATCGAAAGCATTGCCAATAGCAATCGCAATCGAATGACAAGTGCTGGTTTTGACCTTAGGAGTTCTATTGCATTGTTTGTCCAGAGCTCGAGTGCGGTTTTTTGTCGGCTAACAGCTAAAAGCTAACTGTACAGCAGCGAGTGGGAAAGGACATTGAAATGTTTTCGCCATTACAACATGGGCAACGTCATCTGACTGATTGATTAGACATATCTATCGAAACCAGCAACAATCTACTCGGACTGTCATTCAATCTGTCATTCACGACTGTTTGTTTGCCTAGTCAATGATTTTTATGAGTGCTGATCCCCGCTTGAGTGTGGCGGCATTGAAATGATGGCTGGGGAAAAGTGTTACAATGTCTCGAAAAATATGATTTGATTTTAATTTTTCGCCTTTTTTCCTCCCGAATCTCAGTGGCAGTTGCAGTTGCAATTTGAGGCTGCCTGGGTTGACACGCACGCAACGAACCTCCAGCTGGGTGGCAGCAGCAAAACCGAATACGAATAACGAATATCACGCATACGCCGCCGCGTTCCACAGCGGCAAATCTGTGCCAAATTGTGCCCCGTAATTGCATATGAAATTGTTCATATTTTGAAATTACAAAAATATTGTAATAAATATTTTGTTTACTCTGCTGACAGAATTGGTGCAGCAGCAGCAGCAGCAACAGGTTTACGAGTGTATCCATTGTGAGCGGACAAATTTGAACACTGTGATCTTACCTCGGACTTGGACTCGGACCCGATCTCACTATGGCCATTTACGAGTATATGGTATATACATACATATATATATAGTATGTGTATGCAATTTGGCTAAATCGCTTTAGAGAGAGCATTGTTATTGTCGTATATGTGAGATATGTGATCGTTTGCATAAAACCATTATGTGGAACATGTCATAAATTATAGTGTTTGCACAGTTAGTTTGCATAAAAAAAGACTACAGCAGCTGGCGTTTTGTCAAGTGCGGATACGTGTACAAATGCAATGCAATCAAAATAGTTGCAACGGGCCTTGGCTATAGCTATGTAGCTCTCCACGGGGCCCATATAGAGACAGAACAAATATTGTTCAGCATATGATTATGGCCATTGCACAAGAGTCTCCCTCCCCTCCCTCTCCCTATCTTTATTTGAATTCCCTTTCATCTAGGCGCTCGATCCCTTATCATTCAATGGGGGATGTACCCAGTGTCCAATGTCTGCTGCGGCTGTGTGAGTCATCCATCTGAAGGGGTGTTACTGCATACTTTCAGGGCATATCAACCGATCATTCGTTGGATCAACATCTTTGCTTAATGGCTAGGGGGGTGGTGTGATGGGGTTTGGTCTCTGAAGGTCAATCTACTCACCATGCCAACTAATCTCCAATTGTCGTTGAAACACAAATATCTTTGGGTTTCTTTTGCGTACAGTGCTATTTTGAATTCGTTGTTCACATAATCCGGGAGGCCGACTATCGTTATATTTTCTGTAAAACAAAACAAAACAAAAACAACAACAAGATTTCCATTAGTTGATCAACAGCTTAGCGATGTAAATATTTGGCTGGCAAAAACAATTTTAATTAAAGGCAAACAACATTGATTAGGCATGCCAAAAAATGTAAGGTGAATGTGGGATGTGGGGTGTGGGGGTGGCACAACAGAAAAGTTCAAAATGGCTTCAACTGATTTCCAGAAAGAAATTTCCCAAAATAGGAAGAAAATGCATTAAATGTCAGAAACTCAAGTAGCGCCAAGGTGCGTGCGCATGCTCTCTCTTTCAGTCTCTCTATCTGTCTCTGTCTCCGCTAATTATAAACTACTAACAATGTAAATGCAGTTGTATCTCCATCTGGGCATCTACTCATACCGAAACCCATGCCCATGCCCATGTATTGTATCTACTGCTTGGCATGGCCTCGTCAGGCTATTGAACTTCAGGGCAGTGTAGAGGGAGGACGGGGCAGAGCTGGGCGACAGTGAGAGCCGGCCACAAAAGTCACTAATAAGTAAAGCACTTGAAAAGCCAGAGAAAAAGGCAACATGAAGAGAAAAGCCACTCGAGTTAGATTGATAGGTGACTCTGGGTTCAGCCCAGAGTCTCAGTCGTCTCAGTCATCGTCATCGTCGTCTGCCGTCTGCCGGCTGCCGTCTGTCCGCCGCCCGCCATCGTCTTCCTTCTGCCCTCTGCCAGTAATTAAATTTATGCACAGAAATTCTTAGCAAAACTTGGCTATACCCGTACATAGGCTCTGTGCATGGGGCATGCGGCATGGATCTGCTTGCTGGAAGCTCTCATATTTCATAAGCCCGGGGCAAGTTGAGGGCTTGAGTGACTTTGTGCTTCACACCTTTGGCCACCAGTGGCAGCCACTTGTGGTGCTCGGTGCCCGCTGCTCGCAGGCTCCTCCAGGCAGCTCCTTTTGTTGGCATGCACAAGTATTGCCCGTGATTCATGCGCCCGCTGCGACAGCTTATTGATTTCATTAGTTTGGCGACACATGACAGGCGAGTGCTGCATGGAGTGGAGGGAGGGAGTGAGTGTAGCACTCTCTGCAAGTTTGCACTTGTGAGTGCACACTCGATGCACAGCCCAGCAGCAGTACCAGCACCAGTCCCAGTTCCATTCCCACTTCTTTCATTGCAGTCTTCTGTTTGTTTATTCCCCTTCTTTCTTCTATGGGAGCAGGAAGTACAGGTCCAATCTCGATGAGCAACGGTACTGCAGTTCCATTTGTGGTTCCATTTGTGGTGCCATTAGATCATCCCAGATTAGATATCATTGAACTTTGATTGGTTACGATGCACTCGATTACTCAATTCTATTCCCCCCGTCATCCCCAATGATTTTGACATTGAAAGTGTCAATGGAAGAATATTCTTTCCATTCGTAGCCTCCTCCCCCGCTACAAAAATATATTGGGGGAAAAGCCAAATGTTTATTTTTAAATGTTCAAACAACAATCAGATCCAAAACTTTTCACGACACACTTCACTCCACTCCACTCACAAACGAAAAAAAAAGAAGAAAAACCCATCAAATGCATTTTAGGCTTTGGAATTTTTATGGGCTTTGAATCTGTGGCTACATTTTGGAGATCTTCTTCGCTTTTGGGGTTTGGTTTTTCACTCAATAATAAAAGCTTCGATTGGGTCGCATTTTTGCCGCAAGTTATTAAGATTTTAACAACGAAATCTTCGCTGCTTGCCCCGAGTTTCTAATTAAGTTATTAGTCACGGTGAGTGGAATGTTCATGTCTCGTATCGTGTTCGTATTCATTTTCGATTCGAATGGGCGTTGAACTGGCAAATGCAAACAGCCTGAATAAATAAATGTCTGGCAAACTAAACCGATCGAAGGGCATTCTAAGATGCTATCGATGCTCTCCGATCGGTTCTACGTTTGTGAAGGCGTGATTTAAATGCCCAATCTCTAGGGCTAAGATAGAATTTCAATGGAGTTGGTGGTCTGTGCCTAAATGGAGCAAAGTGGTTCCATTTTGGGCGGGTATTTATGGCATTTATCCATTAAATGTATGAAAAATAGAAGCATAAATGGAGAGTTTACAGAGTTTCAATGGATAATACACAATGTTGCAAATTCCCACATGCGCTTATATGTAAATACCCAAGACATATCCCCCCCCCACTACAAAGCCCACCAGCTGTGCACAGCTTTGTGTGGCGAGCCGTAAAAACAACACAAAACTTGTGATAAATAATGTCAAAACTTTGAAAATGTAACAGCATGAAACAAGCTCATCAGCATGATCAAAAGATTCTCGACTCTCGAACACAAAGCGGGTGGGGGAGTGCGCATGAGGAAAACACAGCAAACAATAAAACAGCAGAAACAACAGAAACAACAAAATGCTAATCAAATATGCAAGCAATGAGCTTCATCAACATAAAATTAAAAAATCATAAAATGCTAAACTGCACAGCATGAACAAAATCCCAAAATCCCAAAATCCCAAAAAAATCGAGACTATCCAAAAGCTAAAATCAAAACGAATAAACAAATAAAATAAAATAAAATAAAATACCATCAGATGGGTTGACAACGAGTTTGGGGCGTCAAAGTGCCGTGCCTCGTAATTGCGGCACATGTACGAAATACCCTCGAAAACAACACTAACGACACATTTTACGATCCATATGGAGATGGTCAAACAACGTCACAGTCTCACACGGCTGTGCGCCTGTTGGCCCCCCCGCCCCCAATCACTTTGTCATTCCATCAGCATAGCCCACACCCCACACCATTCCAGCCTCTGTGTTTTGAGTTATGAGGGGACGGAGCACGGAGCACGGATCACAGATCTCCATCTTCAGCGGATCTGCCATTCGATGGGAATCTCTGCGCTGGTGGGCGTTGCTTTACGAACCGAACTCGCGGGGCTTGTGATAAGCATAAATCTCGGCTTATCGATCTCTATGATAATCAACAGTCGACCCGACTGTCGTTCGGTCAGTCGTTTCTCCAGGCATATTTATCGGGCAATAATCATATTTGATTTTACTTTCTAGATTCTACTTTCACTCGTTTTTTTTGGTATGGGTTGGTTGGCCAGCGACTAGTGTGGAATTCTGCGTGGCAAACTTTCATGTAAACACAAATATTATCCTTGGGCTGGGCCGATCCTATGCCGGGCATTGACCTGCCTGTCTCTCGTTCTCGTTCCTGGAATGTTGTCTGAGGCAGCGACTGCATTCCCGGAACGGAACCTTTCCGCTGACGATTGCAAAACTCCCTGACGGACACACCACACACTTCCACACACTGCGAGGCGTTTTAGATTACGTTTGCATTGTGATGAGGGCCCCCAGTAATTGCTTTTGCATATACTCGCACTCGTACTCGCACAGCCCCAGCCACAATAAACATCTACTCTACGATTTGTCACATGCTGCAACTATCGTCATCGCCATCACCATCACCATCGCCATCGGCTGGCTATCGTACCACAGCACTCATGGGCGTTTTGTCACGTTTCCTGGAAGAAAAACCGTTTTATTTGCTCGGTGCCTGCATTTCGGTACGGTTTGTTTTGTAAGCCGAGAGCCGCAGAGCCGCAGAGCCGAAGAGCCGCAGAGAGTCAAAGCAAACGGCGGTGCAAAGAAACTGGGCGAAAGGAAAACAAACTTCAACTTGAAGCCAATGTCCCAACGTCCCCCATACCTCGGTCTGTGCATTTATCAGTTGCAGTTGGGCCTCTGGTTTGGTCTCTTGCAGCGTTTCTTGCCCCAGCAACAGCAACAGCACCAACTTCAATTTTAACTGCACTAATGCTAATTGCATGGGCACGCCCAGCCCCCAGGCCCCCAGCCACAGTCACAGCCACACAGTCACACAGACCAACTTCAACTTCAATTCCACTCGAATGCCACAAAATTAGCGCCATTTAATGTGGAGCGTACTCGGGTTTTACGCACGATTCTTCCACTGACGCCACTCATCGGAGTCAGAGACCATACGGTGGAGAGGGTTCACTTGTGCGGGAGGAAGAGGCCACAGTGTCAATGAGTTAATTAGCGCACGATTTGTCGCCCCCCACAATGCGGCGGGGCAGGCAGCAGCAGCAGCACTTAATGTGGGTGTGACTGTGGATGTGGCTGTGGTGCGGGTGCCACCGACACTTTGGAGAAAGAAAATCTCTTCTTTTATTGGAGTCATCGTTTTTCCCCATTTCTGGGTCACAAGATTGCCTCTCCACGCGTGCGAGTGTGTGTGTGTGTGTGTGTGTGCGTCTTTTATTTGTTTATAATTTATGTTGCTCTGATTGAATTTTGTGGTTCACCAAATCAAGAAAAAGCAATTAAAATTATAGAAAAAATGCTAGATAAAACACACAAGAATTTCTGATAAATGTGATTAAAAATAGCCATCAAATGAATGAACTTAAAATGCATTCGCTGTAACACGAAATTATTGCACCACTTTGCATGTGTCCCCCCAGTCCCCAGTCCCCAGTCCCCAGCGGCAGCGGCATAAAAAAGGTGGGTTAATAAATAATAAATGGCTGCAAAGAACTCACAAATATTTTATATTTCATAATGGAAGAATGTATCCAACACATTCCGAGGGGTATCTGAGCGGAAAAGATCGCAACTCTATGAAAGAAATCGATACCCAAGCCATGCGATGACTTAATTTTGAAACTCCTGCTGCTGCCGCTGCTGCTGCTGCTGTTATCAATATGCCTGAATATGCAAAACATTTATCAATGCAAAAGCCTGCGGGACAATATCGATGACAACAGCAATAATAATCAACCGAAAGGAGCAACAAAAAAAAAAAATTCAGCACAGCCGCCTTTTGTCGCTGATATTGAACTTTCGTATCCGGGCGGCAAGGGGCAGAGGCAGAGGCACAGACCACACACGCAGTCTGCAGGGGCCGCCGCCTGTTATTTACAGTTAATTGCTGCTGGCTGCTGCTGCTGCTAGCGGCGGCGACTGGGAAGTGGAGACTCGCCTCGATTCCATTGCTGCTGTTGCTGCTGCTGCTGCAGAATGAATGTTCAATTACATTGATAGTTTCATCAGCCACAACTCAAGCAATATTCGGATACACTTTCGATGGGGATTATGATGTTAAGGCACCAGAAATACTCCCATGTAGCAGCCATTGCAACGATCAATCTGTCAGTGTATCTCCCACTTCGGCCTTCGCATGTGCACTTTATTTTCATCTGGCTTAAGCCTGCTTTTTGTTTATTTAGTCTTTACTGTTGTTGCGGTTTCGCTTTCATTGTTGTGGCAGGCAATTGCACGAGTGGAAAGGGGGAGCTGAAGAGTGTACATACGCAAATGGAAAATAAATTGAAACTGGCATTTAATTAAGTTAAACCAAAGGGAGAGCAGGACGCACCACACGTATGTACATTGTACACGTAATGAATAGCATTCGGCTGGCAATTTATTATAATAAATAAAAATACGAATACTCGCAGCGATATATCACGGGGAACTACACTAATTGCGGTTTTATCTAAGCAAGGACGTTGGCAAAAATCCAAAAACTCAAATCGAGACTCAGCCGAAGTCAAGTCAAATCAAGTGGAATCGAATGGAGAGCAGAGCACAGCCCAGCCCCAGTTGCAACATGTGCAACAAAGTCCGAGTGCGAGACTGCGGCACGGACTGCTGGATATGTATATATATATTTTTTATTAATTAAGTGCAAACGTAGTCACTTACAGGCCGTTTAAACTGCGTGTTAGCCAACTTGAAATGGCCCCGCTAATGCGCCAACAGGCAAATCGAAAGAAAATCCGAAAATATATGCACATGCGCCTCCAACAACAACAACAAAAATTGTCAACCCGGGCGCATAAATTTGCCCCCAAGCCCCCCCCACCCCGAGACCAGACCCAGACCCGCGTCAGAGTCACTTGTTTACGCTTTTTGGTATCCCATTTAATGGGCTAACACTCGGCTGCTGCTGCTGTTGCTGCTGCTGCAGTTGCAACAGTCGAAGCGGCAGTCATATGGTAAACCGTAAAATTTAGCTGGCTTCCTTTTGATCGTAACTCGCGAAGTTATTGTGACAATTTGGATTGTTTGTCCCCTTGGTTTCGTTTTTTACAGCATTTTCTCATATTTTTCAACATTTTCCAGCACGATTCCCCCCCCATTCATCCATCTATCCATTGGGGCAGAGAGTAGGAGGAGTAAACTAAGTTATGTTTTAGATACACTCGCAAAAGCATTGATTACTTCACTATAAATTAAGATATAGTTGGCTAGTGATTTATGGCGACAGGTGTTAATATCCCCATCGATTGGCCAATGATCGTAATTCTCCTCGAAGGAAGTTTCGCGTGGGCGCAAAAAATTAGTCAACTAATGGGTTAACACGAAGATAAAGCCAAGTTTATGGCTATGTATGGTCTCCATAAATATCCTGAATTAATTTCGTTGCAAATTTTGTATGATAATGGGATTTCCGCTCACTTTGAAAGAGAGAGGCCCAAGGGATTGGTTTTTTTCGGGTATGGGGGCCAGTAATGGAGGTTACTCGTAATCTCTGAGAGGTCTGGTCTCGTCTCAAGAGGGGACCACCCAAAGAACAGATCATGCCAAACTGTTTACACAGGATCCAATGGATCGATGGGCGTGCCTCTGCCACTTACAGCATAATTATCCTTAGAACACAGAGCCAAAGCAAGCAAAACTAGAAAAAAAAAATGAAATGCTGAGACAGAGAGGAGAGCCTTTTAATGATGCCATTAATTAACTTAAATTACCAACAATAGGGACACAGCCGCCAGGGCAGCAGAGAGCAACAAATTGTCTGCAACACCCCCAAAACACACACCACCACCACCCGAAGGGCCCAAGGGCAGCAACACCTTTTGATTTACGCTCTCCCCTTTTGGCTCGTGGGCCGTAAAACAAAAGTTTAGGACCAAAATGCGACGCCCTTCCTCCCAATGATCTATGCGGCTGGTGTCTCGGGTTACGCGGCAGGGCGCCGCCGTCTGTTCGTCGGTTTCTGTTTGCTGTTTTTTTTTGCTTTTGTTTTTGGCCCAGAGCAAAAGTCAGACGTAGATAGCATAATAAAAACGTCATGTCCTTGTCCGCTTGGCTGGACTGGCCCTAAGAGTACGGCAGTGTGTGTGTGTGTGTGTGTGTGTGGCCCACCAGGATCATTCGTGGGCCTCAAGGTGCCAAGTGCCGGCTGGATTTCTGTTTCTCTCTTTCTCTCGTTGTGTGTTTCCTACTTTTATTGTCTGTCATTTCTGCCAGCCAACATTATTTCAGTTTTGTTTCTTTTGTTTTATTGTTTTTTCGCGCGTCATTATTTCGACTTTAGCATTTGTTTGTTTGTTTTCCAGGGCCTCCTGCCCAGGGCACTCGATGATCCTTCTGTAGGCCTGCCTTTAGCCATCCATCTTGGCCATGTCTGTCTGTCTCTCTCTGTCTCACACTCTGACATTGAGTGACATTGCTGGTCAACTGCCAATGTTCAGTGCCGTGTCCCCCTCCCCTCCTCTCTGTTTTTGCCTTAATTAAGGCTTCAGGTGTAAAGTGCTCATAAAACGGGGCAACGCAACGGACAGCGAAATTATGCGAACACACAGATCGCAGCAGAACCTTTTATAGGCGAGCAAGCGAGAGAGATCTGATGTGTGTGTGTGTGTGTGTGTGTTCCTTCGCTTCTACTTTTGAACATACTGCAAATCGATTCTGTGGAAAATAAACTTGATTTGTGGCACTAAAACATCATTTAGGGCTAAGGAACTCTCAGAGAAGGTGCTGCAAATCAATAATATTCCACTGCTTAGGGAATTTCAATCCATTTTTAGTCTTCCATCTATCCTCCACTTCCTTTCTTCATTCTCCCTCCTTCTGGCGTTTCCTACTCATTTCATAATTTGCCCTAATCTTCCTCTTGCATGCTTGGAAGGGGCTTTGGAGTCAATGTCCTCAGACCTTTTTGAGGTCTTCATTATGTTTTATGTGTTGGCCAAAATAATCTGCTGCCTCCAATCTCTGTGGCGGCGGCTGTTGCAACCCTTTAATAAGAAGATAAGAAGCGATTTTTATGTTCTCCCTCGCCACAAGGGGAAGTGCCACCGGGGATAACTCTATTCAAGATACAGTCCGAAGGTTGAGGGGCAGTAAAGTTCATGGTTACGTTAGGCCACAAATGAAGTGCCAATTGAATGGTAATCGAATGCACACTCCCTCCCTACCCCTGCACAATTACCAGCACTACAAATGTTCGAGCAGTTGGCAAGGTGTCGGCAGGCACGCATTGTCATCTAACAGATACTTGGCCACTATAAACTATAAGCTGTGGGGCCCAGACTTGGGACTGGTGCTGGTGCTGGTATTGCGTGTCGCTCTCGGAACAAGCCAGAGACACGCAAGGCAGCCCGAACCGCCTCCTGCCATTAACAACTGCCCAAAATACACAGGTATTTTATGATTAAAAGCTCCATTTGCATGCCCCGAAATGGAAAAGGTAGGGACAGGGGCAGGTAAAAATTGCTTGAGTCATGCAAGGCATGAGGCAGGGCCGTCTCCTCATCATAAGCTCATTAAACGGTAGTAAGACGAGTCGATTCGATATATAAAGGAACTGCAGGGGAACCGTCGCAAATTTGCATAGCTGCACGCGATGGTACCACGTTGGTGCACCCCTCTGCCCACGTTCCCTCTCCTGGAGTTTACGTAATTGGAAAGTGGCGTCAGAAGAGGAGCACAAGCACAAGGGGCACGATAACGACGCCCCTCGCAACGAGGAGAGAGCTGAGCTGGCAAATCAATTGATTTATTTGTGCGGCACAAGCCAAACGACAAATTAATGCATTTCCGTTCTGCCGCAATGATCGGCCAGTCCCAGAGATTGCGACATTTCCTTCTCAACGAGCCAAAGACTTTTGTTCTGGGAAGTTTTCAGTTTTAAGAGGAAAATGCTGGAAATAGATTTTGGGGGGAAATTACAAAACTGCAGACTTCAGATTTATAGATTTATAGATTATGTGGCACACTTAATCTGGGTGCCGTCATCCTCGGCAATCCATTCATAAATTTGTTACACAATTTCATTCAAAGAGTTTCAAAAAGTCTTCAGAGCTTGCAGGACTGCTAGAACTGCTGCACCCCTCTAGGACTTGCCCTCACAGGCACCTTTTACGTACTTCCATTACTTTTGCCTTTAGCCCTACATAGATAGCATATCTCACCACTCAATGGCCACGAAGAGCCCTTCGCTGCTGTCGCTGAAGATAAAAATGATGATAAATGCCGTGTGTAGTGGAATTAAGTTCAATTTAAAGGGTATTTAGGGATCAGCAGCACATCAAGCGACCATCTATCGATCGATCGCTGCGGCTTACAGTCTGTACAAGGGAGTGGAGGGGCACAAAAAAGGTAAACTCCTTTTCTTTTTGTGTTATTGGGAGTGACGAAAGATCATGTCCATTAGGTCGTCTGCAGGCAGTCGCCGCCACCAGTGCCAGTTAATGGCTGGAACACAAAAAGGGCAACGGAACGGTGGCCGTTCCTCGATCCGTTCCACATTTGATGCGAGAGAGATTGATATGTATTCCGTGGGCCCCCGAGAGAGAGAGGAGAGACGATCATCGTTCAACGATCATAATGCACTGATTATAGTTGTGTGGTTTTTAATATTCATGTCGATTAGAAGGCAAGATCAGAGTCGGATAGCGATATTTGTTTGATGAATTTATTGCCTCAGTGATCATCGAACGGCGATCACCGATCAGCAGATCACCGGATTATCGCTAGGCGGCGTTTTGTTTTATCCGCGGCATTTCTTTAATGGCTTTTTGGTATTGGTATTGGTATGGTTTTGGGTTTAGAGCCTCGTAAAATGCACAATTTAACGGTGTGCGGCATGGAGTGTGCTATAGTTATGAGTCTGGGCTGTGGTTCCTCTTGATTATCTCACCGATAATCGTGCTTCTATGTGGCATGTGGTGGGTTTTATTGATTAGAACATGAATCGGCGGGTGCAGGCACACCAACAAAAAAGAGAGCTAACCGATAAAGAAAGGTCCAAAAGAAAAGGAGCAGAACAAGGAAATTAAACTAGGCAGGAGAGGAATTGGGTTGACAAATTGATTCTCAGCTGCTGCTCAGATTTATTCCCACGCAAAACAGATTCCAAGAACTTTTGATTTCTATGGGATTCAGTGGCTCCACTGGAGAACCCCTTCCCCTTTTGGCCCTTCTTCTTCAGGTCAGAAGGTTGAAGTGCGTAATTGCTGACAACGCAAGCAGCTCCTTTGCAGCAGCAACAGATGAAGATCAAACGCTCTTCCATCGCTCATTACCAATCGAAGAGAAGCAAAAAACCCTAGAGCTGAAAGAAAGTCTCTGGGGGCTTTGAAGACGAGCCGAAACCGAAGCCTCAAACATCAGAGCAGGGCTGAGCAGAGAGGCAAAGGCAGGGCCAGGGTCTTCTTCTTTTTCTATTGTTATTCAAATTCGATGAGACACTTGACAGCGGCCGTACCCGGGGTAGAAAAAACTACATCAAATTGGCGCTTAAATATTTCCCCGAGCGGGCCCCGAAACTGTGGGAAACAATAATATTGAAACAGAGTTCAGGAGTCGGAAAGCGCATTTTCCCCTTCTTTCTGGCTTCAACTGTAAACTTGGCCAGCGACTGGAAACGAATCGAATGGAATTGATGGTCACTTGAGTTTTTGAAGCGTTAAGTGGAAATCAATGGCGATCTTCTCCAAAGTCTCAGTCGCATTCTCCCTCTAACGAAACATCGAACGAAGCAATTGACCAAAAACTGTCGATCTGCCTTCTCCCTCTCCCTCTCTTTCTCTCTCTCACTCTGTTCTGTTCGTTTGGACTGACGATCGGCAAGCGGTACACTTGTTCAGCTTTGTTGTTGACCATGTTTTCTTAACCGTTTCCCTTCACTCCTCTTCTCTTCTACACCTCTCCTATCTGCTCTGCTCTGCTGGCCTTCTGGTGATCGCGCGGTAGGTAAGAATCGACTCAAATCGAAATCTCTTTGGGAATTTTTCCCTCGTTTTTTCTGCTGACGTTTGTTGTCGTCGGCCGCGTCGTCGGCGTCTCTTGGAAATTTGTTTGTGCTGGACAGCGGAAATGCATTTATTTGCTGACGTCTCGGACTGCAGTGGACTGTGGACAGTGGACAGTGCTAGAGCTGCAGATGAAGAGGGGCCGGGGCCGGGGCCCACTCTGTGGCAAAGTCCCCCCCCCCCCCCCGCTCTTCTCCAGGGGCGTTAATTGATGAATCTGCGCGCCGAGGCAGTGCCCTATACCCCACCCGAAACCCTTTGCCTACTCCCTATACGAATGGTGCTATTTCTTGGAATCTCTTTCACGGCATGATTTCCTTTCGAAGTCGAACTTTCTGTCGTCTTGAAGGTTTTCCATAGATATATGTATATATTTTCGGGTTTCTTTTCCACCTTCTCCTCCTCTGCCTACCCTTAATATTCCCCTGTCCATTCCTCTGGGGTTTTCCATGTTAAACACATCTATTTATACTTTAATGATGTTTGTAATGATGGTGCTAAATATTTCCCACATTATTAGCACCTCTTCATCGTCTGGGGCTCTAAACTCTGGGAAATACTCGTTGCACGGAGTTGGTCAAGTCATTGAGGGATCGCAGCACAGAAAGTAGCATCGAAGAGGTAGAAAAGGATTACATGGGGTATAGCTGTGTGTGGCAGGCAGTGTATTTGATATTTAAATACGTGTATTGATGCCATATTTTGTGGCATGGATCATAGCAGATTAAGATTGGGAGATTTAATCTCCAGCAATATCTTTCACTTAGTCGGCATTCCGTGTCGCCTGCGCAACTCTGATTGATCGCTGGCGCTGCAGCCTTCAACGATGCCGAACAATGCTAAACATTTTTAATGAAGTACAAGGCAAACACAAGACGAGGGGGAGCTCCTCCAGTGCGGCCGCCGCTTCCAAACTTCTAAGAGGGAGAAGTGGAGAAGAGTCCCAAAAAAAGGGCCAAACGATCGCTGGGATCCCAGGGCCCGACTGGCACTTGGCTCTCGTTCATATTTGATCAAGAAATTAACGGTTTCGTTACTTGTTACATGAGCAATGGCATCGCAACGCATTGGCTCGCATCCCATGGGTTTAGGGTTAGGTGTTGATTGGGCAACGCCCTGGACACCGCCGCAGTGGCAGTACCAGTGCCAGTGGAAGGGGAGAGGGAGGGGCAGTGGCAGGGGAGAGCCTGCAACTGTAACTGATTGCGTTCTCAAATTTATGGCCGCACATGATGAGCTATAAAATGTTTTATGGCCCCCGAGTCCTAGCCCTGCGGCCATAGCCCATAGGTGTTGCCACCCTGCCACCATCCCAAAACAGAACCCAACAGAATCTCATTCCCATCCCATCCCATTCGATCCGATACGATACGATACGATCCCAACCACAATCCACCTCAACAATTTTCTCCTTCTGCATGTTGGTTTTTCTGAAATTAAATCATGTCATTTATTGACGTGTTGCCCGCTTCTGTTTCCCGGGGATTTCTCTGTGTGTGTTTTGTGGAAAATGGGAAAATGTTTGTGGTTTCCTCTTCTTCTTCTTCTGTTGGGGTGGTGAAAGTTCCCTTCCCCCCACCAACATAGTCCCTTCCTCTCCCACAAAATTGATTGAGATGTCAAGATTCATTAGCAGAAGCGAGGAGCAGCAGCAGCAGCCGAAGCCGAATCATCGGAGGGTGGGATTTCCCTTTTGATTATTTTCCAGCTAACTCGGGACTCGGCTGACCATCATTCCAGCCTTTATGGCTTTCCAAAATTACAATGGGAAATTCCCACCAAAACAAGTGATGTCCAGTCCCGCTCCCGCATCCGCATCGCATCCGAATCCGAATCCTAACCAGCAGCTTAGTCTTGGTGAGGATAATCCCCAGAGCTGAGGACTACCTGAGCTTAGTCATGCAAATGAATGAAGCTGAATGTTGGTCGAGGATATGCCTCAGGGTCGTCGTGGCCAAGAAGGCGTGCAAATTGACAATAGAACTTTTCGCACATTAGGCCTTAAGTGGTGTCTCTCTACATTTTCTTTTTTCTTTTTTCTCTTTTCTTTTATTTTTTCTCGCTCACCAGCTGGAAATTTTCACGCGCACTCGCAACAAACAATAATGTTTTTGCACCTGTTGTTCAGCATTTTCGCCCGAACCCTGAACCCTGAAGCCAGAATCCCGGCTCGTCCTTTGTCCCCTGCCGCACCGTTATCCTGCTGGGTGGCTGCATAGCTCGTGCTGGTCCTCGACCCACGGGCCTGCAGCTGCAGTCTCTCCTCTAATTGGCCATGGCCAAGAGCAGAGCTCTTCTTGGTTTTCTGTTTTTTTTTGTGTGTTTTTCGTGGACAGTCGGCCGAGTGAAAGTTGCCCCGAAGCGTAGCAAATTTTTATGATTTTCTTCTTGTTTCTCTTTTGTTTTTTTGTTTCCTTTTTTTTGGTAGTTTTTTGGCAATAAATTATGCATTTTATGTGCCACAAAAGAGCTGCACAAATGTATTGGAAAAATGGAAAAATGTCTTGAATATATCAGATATGGCTTTAGAACTATGTAAGTAGGGCTGATTGCTGAAGATCTAGAATATAGAATGGGAGAAAGAATCGCCGATAGCTCAACCATTTGAATTAATATTCTTCTTTTAGGAAACTTCTTTATTCAGAGATAAATCTTTCACTGTCTCTGTCTATTATTGCCACCTCTTGGTGTAATTCCCGAAATTCCTGAATGAAACTTGAAGACTTGCCCTCCATTATAACTCCCATCTTCATTAGCATTGCCAGCACCAATTGTTGTGGAATTTCTTTGAGTTTGAATGACAATTGAGGAGACATTATTAATAGCTCAAAACCCCCAAAAAAAAGTATCTGACAATTGCACTTGTTGGTGGTGTAAGAGAGTCAAGTGTTCGTCCCATTGCCATTGTGATGTAAATGAAAGCAAACAAACAATAACAAAAATCTACTCGTACTGTAGAAATTGTTCAAAATATTTTTGTGTAAAGAAAGAAATTGTGAAGGCATTTCCTGCAGACGAGACGTGTCTCGATAAACAAAATATACAACGAGAAGAGGCAGGCGGCGGGTGGCGGGTGGCGTGGCACTTGAGGATGTGGCATTCCGCGGGGTTAAGTAGTAAATTTATTGCAATCGGAATATACTTACGTATCTGTGAAATGTCTGTCACTGAGACTGTTCCTGCCGCAGCTAGGTGTATGGCTTTGTTGTGTGCACACTGTGACATTATTACGTAATCTTCTACTGTACATAATGCACCTGAAATCACCACCTGGAAGAAAAGAGAAAGAGAGCGTGGAATTAGATGCAGTTGGATACTCTCTTTGGTTCCCCTTTCCCATCTACATTAAATGTGTGTGTGTGTGTGTGTGTGTGTGTGGTTCCGTTATCGCGCTATCTATGAACAGGCCATCAATATTGTATCTAACAGATACATGGAGCAAAACAAAGCAAAACAAAACAAAAAACTGAAACCTAAATTGCATAGCAATGTTTACACCTTGTCACGACAAATGCCCCCCCCCCCCCCCTCCTCCCCCTTCTGCACGACAGGCATGTTGTTTGTTCTGCCACTCAGAGGAGTGCCCACTGTACTCCGCTGCACTCTTTCTGTGGCGTATACCGGTAGCACGTAGCACTCTCCCCACCCGCGCCCCGCTGTCGTCTATCAATCGGTAATTTATCATGTTTGATTAGTTGTCTTCCTTTGATATATTATTACATTCACATTAATAATCGCGCCATTTGATTTAATGAATTTATTGTTTCGCCTTGCGGCCGTCGCTTACTTCCTCCCTCCCTCCCTCCATTGCCCTTACTGTGTGTCTGTGGGGTATTATTGTGCCAGGTCAGGTTGTAAATCATATCGGAACCCAGATTTACTTGCGATATATATAGACAGACGACTGCGTGGAAGGTGAAGTGGGAAGGTTTCGGCAAATTCTCTTTTATTTCCATCGAGGACAGTCATTGGATCGTATATCTTCCAGCAAATCCCAGCAAATTCTCAAGATTTATACACTAACTTATACATTCCAGACTTTTGCCTCTTATCTTTATAGGAAATGTACAGCAACCTCAAGAATTTACTATAGAAAAAAACTATAAAAGAAATGTTTCAATTCAAGTGTTTCATTCAAGTTTCGATGGAAAAACCAAGCAGATTTTCCCCAACAAAAATGTGAATGAATTTCGTGCCTCGTCTAACCGCAGAAGTGCCACACCTTATCTTCATTCATAATTTCATCAACCCACGAAAAAAGAAAAATAAAATATGAAACCTTTTCTGTGCGGGGCCTTGCGACGCTTTATTTATTAGAACTCTGTCGATAATTACAAAATAATGCGTTTTGCCCCACCATCACCCCTTTGTGTCTGCCCTGTGCACCACTTCACATTGCCAGCACCCTGCCTCCTGCCACCCACCGCAAGTATCTTTAACCAACGTTGAGCAAAAGCGGAGGAGGGGCAAAACGCTTGGGAAAATACTCGAAACGAGGTTACACGGAGCATAAATTCACGGCGAAGAAGTGGGCGATATCATTGCTTTGTAGAGTGTGCGCGCCTTGATAAGATTCCAAAGAGCTTCTCTGGGTTTGGGTTTGAGTTTGAGTTTGGGTACGGTCTCCGTACGGTTGGGTGTTCCTCTTTTAGTCCAACGTTTGCTACCAACTTGAACCCAAAGGCGGGGGCTGTCAAGTGTCGTGCGATTGAGGAAGTGTTTGGCTTGGCTTGTAGGTTTCCTTGTAACTTGTCTAATTAGCACGGGCCAATAGTCGTGCTTGAGATATGGACTGAGGCTGCGACTGTGGCTTCTATCGGAAAGGGGAGCCTTGACTACCATTATCCATTAGTATTACTACCATTCTTTTATGGGGTTGTAAAGTAAAGCTATGGATTCTCCCCACTGCACACATCTCCCACTCACAATACTCACAATAAAAAACAGCAGTCTCTCTAACTGATTCGACATTCATTCGGCGATTAATGTACATAATTTTAACCCATTTACTGCCAGACGGGAGCAGTAAACTAATGCTTCAATAAGTGAGTGGCTGCTTGGGCGATAAGTGAGCGGCGGCAGTTAATTGATTGGGATGACATTGGGCGTCGTAATCCCCATGTAATCGCTCTTCACTTCACTTGACCGATACGAGGCGGTGGTGTAGTACATATGCAGCTCTAGCCCTAGCCCGAGCACATTTCCTCTGTTGTTTGGTGGACACTCCTTTGGGGGCAGGCACGAGTATTCTTTCGTTCCGTTCGCGTTTCGGTTTCACTGGTAAATGCAGCGGCAGTTGTCGTTGTCGGCCCAAATGAAAATGAAATCCATTGCAGGGGCACAAACAAACACAGAGAGAAAACACACACACACACTGAGGCACGGGGCACAGAGAACGACGGCACACGCGATGTACTTCCGCTTCCGCTGCGACAATAAATTTTTGTGTTGTGTTAAACTTTTATATATTTTTTATTTATATTTATTTTTTGCACCCTGTGGCACGTAACTCGGTAGGGGTCTCCCGCTAAACGTTGAGGGTATTCGTTGGAGTATTCGCTGGGGTATTCGCTGCTTGAGTATTCGTATTCGTAATCGTAACTGAATCGCGTAACGGCACAAGACGTAAAGCACACACGGGGCACAAGGCAGACACAACGTTGAACGTCGATTGAATTATCGAGACTAAACCGAAGCGAAACGTGCGACATATTTGGTTTTGTGTTTTTCTTCCTTACCACACGGCCAACAGCAGCAGCAGCAGCAGCGGCGGTGGCAACAGCAACATCAACAGCGGAGGCAACATTAGCAGCAACATCCACACTCCGCACACAGCGCGGCAAACCAAAAGTTTCGTCTCTCACTTTTTGTGTGTCTCCTCTGTGTGTGTGTTAGTGGGGAGTGCGGGTGTGTGTGTGTAGCGGCCATTACTGCTGCCGCCTGCAGCTCTGCAGTGCGATATTTATAGCATGCGAGAAAAAGCGACGCACCAACAGAACCAACAGCTGTTGCCGTTCGAACCTGTTGTCTGTCTCTGTTGTGTGAGACCCCTGTTAGCAGGGGGTGCTGCTGTTATTAACAGCGGTTCGATGCAGCAGCTGTTGGAATTTGCATTTTAAAAGAGCATCTAAGCTTTGGATTCGAGATAGTACAGGGAGTATCTTTAGCTGTAAAAGGATATGTCAGCGAATATTCTCTTTCGTTTGAATATAGGGTATCTGAGCCTCTTAGTGTGCTTTCGATCGATAGATGTAATTGCATGTCCACCACAGCTCTAATTAGCTCTCCATAATTAGCTTGACCCACTAATTAGTGCGCCTAATTGAATTGACTGACCTCTTAGATGCATCCCATTGTCTTGTCACTTGTGCTTAAGCTGCTGAACATGTCGCTACTCAAAGTTTCACTGTGGATTCCTTTCTTAGGAGTGTTTGCGGCACAGCCAGGCGGCATCTTTATCCGACAGTTGACCCACGAGCTGTGCATTAAAACCCACATTTACTATGGCCCCTCGGGGGAGAATATAGAGGAGCATTCAAGCATTCGAAGCAGTCAACCAAAGCTGCTGCTTCAGGGAAACAGCACCAGCGAGGAGCTAAAGACCCATCACGATGCTCCAGTGCTCATCATAGCTCCACTGGACAGCGATTTGGATTCCAATTTGGAAGCTGTGCGGCTGCTTCAAATGTATCTCAAGGATAGGCAGTTGAGTGACATCTTGCTAATGGATGTGGCTCGGGATACTCAGAACAAAATCATCTATGAAGACATTTTCAAAGCCTATTGGGATGCAGGATTTCCCCATGTTCTTCTATTCTCTGGTGAGGATCAACTCTGGACAATGAAACCCTTTCCAAGGTTCAAACTGACCCGCACAACTCTGCGGGATTATCTCTCCAAGCGAAACACCAAAGATCTGATGGGTTATCCTGTGCGGGTGCTCGTCACCAATGATCCGCCGCATTCGTTTGTGAACAAAGAAAAGTCGGTGGCATCCGCCGGCCGCTACCAGGGGAGCATCATCAACATATTCAAGCTATTTGCCAACCACTTGAATGCCAGCTTCGTGGCGGTGCCGTTTCCCGGACTGCGACGCTACGGCACGGCCGAGTGCCTCAATCTGGTGACGTCCAATGAGACGGACGCCTGTGGCAGCATCTTTTTGATGACCTTCCGCTACCCCACCAGCCAGCCGGTGCGTCTGAATCGCGTGGCCATCATGGCGCCCTTTGGCAATCCCATCGAGAAGTTCCACTACTTCTTTCGACCCTTCGACCCCTACGTCTGGCTGTGGACGGGCCTCAGTGTGGCCTACATCGCACTGCTGGGGGCACTGCTCCATCGTTGGCGCTTTGGCCGCTGGAATGTGGGGCAGTACCTCCTGCTGGCCGTGCAGAGTTTGCTGACCCGCAGCCTCACCCTGCCGCAGTGCTCGGGCTGCATGCGGCTGCTGCTGTTGCTGCTGCTCTTCGGCACTGGCTTCGTCCTGTCCAGTCTGTACGTCGCCCAGCTATCGATGATGCTCACCACGAAGCTCTACCAGCGGCCCATCGATTCCGTGGCGGATCTGAAGGTCGCCAATGTAAGCATACTGCTGCAGCAGCACAACCTCAGGCCGAATTCCGTGTACGGCAGCTCCGAGGAGCTGCGCGAACGCTTCCTCCTGGTGGAGGAGTCGCTGCACAAGCAACGACGCGATGGCCTGGATCCCCGCTTTGCCTACGTGGACTCCGAGGACCGCATGGACTTCTATCTCTACCAGCAGAAGTTTCTGCGGCGGCCACGCATGAAGAAGGTCTTCGATCCCGTGGGCTACACCTGGGCCGTGCAGGTAATCCGCCAGAACTGGCATCTGCAGCGGCTGTACAACGAGCATCTGCAGCGGCTCTTCGAGACGGGGCTGCAGGCGAAGCTCGTGGGGGATGTCCACGAGCTGGCGGTACGCGCTGGCTTCCTTAGGTTCCTGCCCACCCAGGCCACTGGCATCGATCCGCTGCGACTCGAGGACATTGTGATGGCAGCCATGGTGCTGGCCGGGGGCCACGCCCTCGCCGGGATCTGCTTCCTGTGCGAATTGCTGCTACATTAATGAGGCTCAATCTCAATCTCAATTAAGGGAATGGCAATGGCAATGGCAATGGCAATAAAGCGGAACCACCCCTAAAAGTGTATCACAATTCTGAGGCGATTAGGGTCACAACAAAGCAAAAGGGACGCATGTGGCATCCGTTGGTTAATGGGGCAGCAACAGCCGAAGCAGCAGCAGCAGCAGCAGGGGAGTGTCCAGAGTGCAGAAGTGTGTCATGTGGGTGGCGCGTTGTCCTCAACGGAAGTTGCCGAAAATGCAACTCATTTGATTGAACATTGATTGACAATGTCCCAGAACGGAACAGAACAGAACAGGAAGCAGCACTGACAATCGATGCCTCTTGCCACTCGGTGTTGCCCCCATTGTTCGCACAGACAATGGCAATTTCTGTGCCTCGCCTCCTTTGTTGCCCATGTCCTTGTAATCCCCCAACCCGATTATGGTCCATTGTCAGTGGCCGCTGCTGAGGCTGATGCCTGACGATTGACAGGCACTTGGCGCGTTGCTTGATTGCTCTGTGTGGCACAGTCTCTGTGTGGATGGGATTACCCGGGATTGGAGACTCGGCAGCTACTCGTATTTAAGACCATTAAAGTCATGTTCAATTATGATTAATACGAGGCTGCTTGTGGCTTACTCAGCATAGGGTTTATGGCCATATCTAATGCTCAGTTAAAGTCTGCTACAATTTCATCAGTTGGCCTGACTCATGCCTCATTCTGTTCTGCATTTAATGAACTGTCTATCAGCGACTCTGCTGTTGCCAACTGTCGGGTGTAAGGCGCCAACCAAAAGATTGCCACACGATTAGATACCCGATCCCCGTCCCCTCAATCTAAGAACCAAAAAAAACGAGCCGAACCATCGAAATATTTAAAGTTGTCGCGTTGTCAAGTGATCAGAACTGATGATGGGTGAGTGCTGTTCATTAGCGAAATATTATGAATGTCAGTGGAAGATTACAAGTTATTATTGGAGGCGGCGTTGTAGTGCGCCCCTTGAGGTGCTAACTTCTGGATGGTAAACCCCCAGGGCACCTTATCGCACCAGTGTAAGGAGCGCTGCTGTGGCGACAGGTTGCTGGCCGTCAAAAGAGGGCCAGTTCAAGGCTGATCTTAGGTCAGTACCAGCCGCGAATCTGCAACACAAATCAATCTTTATTTTGTTGTCAGCCAATCAAGCGTGGAGCGAGTACCGCAAACAAAAACTAATTAATTTTTTTGGCCGCGGTGCTGAAACATTCTCATCAAACTAATTGGCCAGCAGCGTGGGTGGCCTTTTGGCCAACTGCCATACAGCCACAGCAGCAGCAGCAGCCAAAGTTTAGATTTAATTGCATGCGCCCGTTGCTGGAGAACCTGCCAAAGCATTTAAGAAAAAAAGCAAAAAACATACACATAGAAACACTCGCGGCTTATTGTCTGGTTAATGGCTTAAAGCGAGGCTAGACAGCGCTGCTAGCCACAGCCACAGCCACAGCCACAACCACAGCCCAAGCCCCAAGGCGAAGCCACTGCAAAACGGTTTTTAATTTTTGCCGTTTACCGTTTTGGCCTTTTTGACTTCCCGACATGACAGACAATTCTGCCATTTTGTTGTTGTTTGTTTAATAAACTTAACAATTTAATTTTTTGGCATTTTTTGTTGCGTCTTTTGTATTGATTGTCGCGTTGTTGACAGCCTCCCGCCAATTGGCTTTGGCCCCCCACTTGAACTTTGTGGCCAAAGGCTGACCAGTGTCTTCCTAATCGCCGGAACGAGGCTCCAACAGACGGTGCCCCTCTCCCACTCTGCCACTCCTAAGCGCCGGGCATTTGCTGTCAATCAACGCAGCATTAACCACTCAGCGGGTGGTGCTGCTGGTGCTGGTGCTGGTGCTGGTGCTGCTGCTGCCGGGGTGGCATATCACCCAATCAATAACAATGACTGATTACGATTAAAACTGTTGCCCCCAAGCAGTTGGTTGGGGTGGTGGGGCAGGGGGGGCAACACTCCTCGCTTTTTGGCCTTTTGGCGAGCCTCCTCCCAACGAAAAGTTGTTTCGGGAAATGAGTCACGCTAATGAGGCTTCCGTGTGGTGTGGCAACAATGACAAGGAAATGGCAGCCAAAGCTCCGCAGGTGGCAGATCCAAGAGGTGGAGAGATTGGCCTTCAGGTTGGAGGTCCTTTCATTGGGTTAAAGAATTAAATAAGATACGTTTTTGGTACGGATAAAGTCGATCACTCTGCTGATAGACTTCTTTATTTCCCGTTCATTCCCTTTTTAGAAACTTCAGATGACCCAGCAATATTTCTCTGCGTCGCTTATCAGTCAAGTCAAATGGCGCCGACATTCACATAGATACTGCCAACACTTTCGCACGTTGAATGACGCGCAAATCGAAGCGCATTGCACAGGAGCACCGCTGGAACTGGAGCTGGTGCTGTCCCACCCAAAACCATACCCCAAATTTACTGCTACCGAAGCTACCAAAGCCCCAATAAAGATTGGCCGCCCCTCGACATACTGTGAAATCAAAACAAATCGTAAATAAATCGGAATGCGAAATTCCTGCAAAAAGATTCCATGACAGAGGGGACGGCTCTACGTCTATCGGGCTATCGGTCGGCACAACGTCTCCGCTTCAGGCGGTGGCATCCGCTTCTCTGTGTGTGTTTTTTGGTTGAGCTTTGCTCCCCAATCGTATATTAGCCAGGTGCACACAGCTACCTTATCGGACGTTGGAGATACTGTTTTTGGGATCGATCCCGGTTAAGTATTAATGAGCATTAATTGACTTCCATTCCCCGTGGAGAGGTGCATGATTTATGAGGGGTAGGAGTAGGGGTGGGGACAGGATCTTGCGGTTTCCGTGTTTCGGTCGGGGCACGTGTCGCGGCCATCCGGCAGCCACAAAAACCCCGAAATTAATCTGAAAAGTACTCGTATTCGACTCATATTTATCCCCCCCCACCACAACGTTTTGGCCAGGCCGGATAGCCGGATGGGTGCTCTGTTTCGCAGTTTGTAAACAGAAAACCGCAAAGCCAACAAAATATGTCCCGCAGCTACAGCCACAGCCACAGCGGCAGCTACAGCTACAGCACCCCTGCACCCTGCACCTGTACACGGGCCAGACTTTTGGTATATTTACTCGTGTATATATATTGTATTTCAATGGGTATTATAATACATGCGGTCGTACGAGTATGTGGGGACTCGTGTTTTTAGGTGGGTCGTGCGGGCCCGTCGGCCGATTCATGTTTGACAAGTAATAAAAGTGATTAAAGCAAATCTAAACACTTGTTCCAACGCTCGCATTACCCTTCTCTTCTCATCCAGGGAGGTGGGTTGGTCGTTCGGTCGTTCGGTCGATTCATTTGTTAATCAAAATGCAAATGTAATCAATAGAACGGAAGTCAACATTGGGGAGGCCTGTAATTTGGTTATTGTCCGTAAATGTAATAACATAATGGATCACCATTCCCATGCCACTCGTCAGGGTGGTAAGGGTTAGGGCTACCACTGGTTGAGGGCTAATCTTTGTGGCAATTCAATCTGTATTCAATTTGTGCCACTGTACATCATACACTGCCTTTTCCGTACAAACAAAAAAAAAGCCTTTCCCCCTGTTGGGTAATGAGTCTAGCCGTGTGGCACGGCACTCCACTGCCGTGTGCCCCCCCCGCCCGCGTTGCATGTCAAGCGACATGAACATGTTGCCAAAGGTCTCTCCTCTCCTTCTCCTTCTTCTCCTTCCCATTCCGTTCCCGTTCTTAGCCATCATTCGTACTGGCGGCCTTTTGGCATTTCGGTTGCCATTTTCCAGCGGAAATGTGCGCCAAAATGTTTGCGTGCCTCCTTTTCACCACCGCCACCCACCGCCAAGGGAACGGGAATGTAATAATGTTGGAATATTTGAAAATTAAGAAAAACAACCTTCCAGTGGAGGAGGAGGAGTGGGTGGAGCGACTGGGGCTGGGGCTGGGGCAGGCAGAATGGTGGAGGCGGAGTTGGAGTAGAACTCTTGGCAAATGGCGCCGGCAAATGCGTTCATTGAACTGCCGCCCGAACGATGGAATAAAATCAACAGAAAACACATTTAAAAGGAAAATAAGTATGTGGCGGATAACTGGCGACAGGCAGAGGACTCTGTGGCGAGGGAACGACCGAGGAATGGCGAAGGACGATCTAAGACAAACAGTGGAGCGGATTTATGGGGTCGGTCGCCGGGTCGTCGTCAGTCGCCCTGTAAGACGGAAGCGGAAAGACGCGCAACTTGCAACTGACACAGAAATCCACAGACGGGGGCCAGGCAGAGGCCAGGCAGGCAGGCAGGAGCATGCCACCGCAGAGAGGAAGCTGTCAAAAGGCTGTGCAACCCTTGCGGCCACTTCTGCTGCTGCTTATCCTTTTTTTGTTTTTTTTTTTCTTGCACTGCCAAACGGAAACGGAATCATGTTGCCTTATGCCACAAGAACGAAGCTCAAGACGCTGCTCCTGGGGGGGTGATGCAGCCATGTGTCCTCCTGGGGTGAAATTGATATGCCACAGACACAGACACAAACACAGACAGAGACTGAGGCTGAGACACAGATACTCAGATACTGTGTCTCG
Source organism: Drosophila subsilvestris (assembly GCA_035043285.1). Taxonomy (NCBI): domain Eukaryota; kingdom Metazoa; phylum Arthropoda; class Insecta; order Diptera; family Drosophilidae; genus Drosophila; species Drosophila subsilvestris. The sequence goes on along the minus strand of JAWNNB010002104.1, from coordinate 1,066,090 downwards.
TGTTTAATGTCCCCCATGTTTAATGTGCAGAAAATTTCAGATTTTAATCATCCATTCGGTTATCGAATACTTTGTGGCGCGCTGCTGTGGCAAGCTGTTGCCGGCGGGGGCATTACTTACGCCTCAATGGGCGGGCACAATCCAAGTGAAATCTGAAGTAATTGGCACGGCTCGTTGCATAAGCGGGGCACAACAGGTCGTATTATTAATATATATATATATATATTTCACCGCTCTATAATCGAACAGTTCCCCCCAAGGGGCAGCCACAAACAATGATTTCTAATCTTCCGCCTGCTGGTCTTCGAGGTTTCTTTAAAAATAAAAATTACTTCAACGAAAGAGAAAAATGAAAGAAATTCTTGCACCATTCAATCAGTTCTTTGCCATTTAATGATGACAAAACAAATTCCAAAATAAAAAAACAATATATAATATAACATTTCGCGTATCAATTTATGCGAATGACATCGCCATCATTTTTCCCTTTAAGCCATAAATTTTGTACGATCAGAGACAGTTTAGGCCCCGACTCAAGGCTGTCATGCGGCGACACTCTTTTCGGCTCTTCGAAGTGAAGTGAAAAGTGAGAGCGAAGTGAGAGCGAGATTTTGTTGTCAGCGTCGGCTGTTGAAAATATCAAATAGCGCAGCAAATGTCTGAAATGTGAAAAGCTCTGGCTGTCAGACAATGCGGCAATCGATGAAGGTATAAATAATTATTAAATAAAATGTGCAATAATTAGGAAATAAATGGGGAAATGATCAAAATTAAATGAAACATTTAATGGCTGTATTTTGGCTGAGAAATAGTTGCATAATTTGCATACTTTTATTCTACTTAAACTACGTATTTTCCCTCCACTTTAGGCCACTAAGTGGCTGGCTCCTCTCCTCCCTCCTTGAAGTGGGTGTGGCTGTGGCTGTGGCTGAGACTGTGGCAAATGCTACAATTTGTTGCGCTCCATTGCGCGTGAAAATTATGCTTTTTGCTTTTGGGAAAAATCTCATTAGGTTTTGAGTTGTTTTTTTTTGTTGTGCTGAAAAAGGATGCCGTAAATATGGGTTTCGCGTCTCAATTTTTGGTCCAAATTGAAAAGCTCACTGACCGTCGCAACAACAGCAAGGCAAGATGAACGGAGCATGGGGCAAGGGGGTACTACGAGTAGCAGTGGCTATCCTTTGGGGCAACGTGTTTACCTGCCGTTTTAATTAAGCGCAAAGTTTTATGGACATTTCTTTAATGGCTGTGCATAAATTCACTGGCGGTTTCTGGCTAGAAGAGCAGTTGGCGGCATCTTGGATCCCCCCTTTGGGGACTGGACTCAACATACAGATACAGATGCCGGGCATCGGGGTACAGAATTAGGGCATAAAACGCACGGCAGGCGGCGTTCGGTTTGCGATCATAAATGGAAAGTGAATTTTATGCCAATCATTAAACAAAGTTGTGAAACCGAAGCGAAACGAAATGAAATGAAACGTTTTGCAGTCGAAGGCCCCGAGGGCAGCGCAGACGTGGGTCGTGGGTGTCTGATATCTTTATCCCAACTTTGTAGCGTGCCTCTGGGCCCGTCTTATCGATGGCCGCCTGATAAATGTTTGACACAGTGTGCGGCAGGGCAGGGCAGCGGTAGCGGCAGCGACAGCTCAGGCGAGGCGAGGTGGCACACACACACACACACACACACACACACACACACTGGAGGGTGTCATTCAACTCGCTTTGAACTGCAACTGCAACTGAAACTGAAAGAGGTATGGCCTGCCTCTGGCTGCTTCTATATTGTATCTCTATCTGGCAGATACGCAGGGTTTATGTTTATGGCACCCACTCACGGATGTACTCACACTCGAACTCACACACACACACACACTCACTCATTGTTTGAACAAGCAACTGCCGTGGATCAGCACTTGAAGTAGTCCCACTCCATGAATCAATATACCAATAGAGGCTCTTAAAGTGCCTATGAATCCATGAATATGAATCATGTGAATCATATGAATCATGTGAATCATTGCACAAACAGATTTAAATTCACTTTGTGATTCATTAAGGATTTACTTTCATTGAAAGTTTGTTCTTCCAATGAATCCCTCATTCATTCATTTAATCATCGGCAATTCATTCATTAAATCAACAGCAGTTTGTTCATTGATTCATTGGCAATTCATTCATGAATTGTTTCTGATGATTATTCATGAATGCCCGCCATAAACTGCTCATGATCAGCATTCATTAAGGGCGCACTTCAACATGAACCATTTTTTCGGGTTTTGCATATCTCAAGGGTCCGGACTCCGTTCCGGAATGATTTATTTGCATATGCAACATCGAAATGCACTCACAGTGGGCCTCCTCTCGCCTTCGCTTTCGACCCCTCTGCCCCACCCACGTGCCCCGAAAACAGAGTGAGATGAGCTTTTAAGTGGCCGACCCTCGACTTTTCGGCTTTTGTTGACTCCAAGGAGGGAGGGAGGGAGGGCCTGGGCCTGGGCCCACCTTCTCCTCCCCGAACTGTCACCAAAGTGCTCCACATTTTTGTATTTATTAACAGGGGCCTCGCCTCGCCTCGTCTCGCCTCGCCACCCTTTCCCTTCCGCAGCTGCTTATCCAGTTTAATGGATTTTTAATGAGTCTCAAGCGGTGCTTTTGAGCGGCTTTTCGGCATCGCATCGCATCGCATCGAAAAGTGCAGTTTCATTTCAATCGCTTAATCCTGTTTGTCTTTCGTTCGGGAAGTAGGAAGAAGTTTCGCCAGACTGCGAAACGCCAGATGGGCAGATATTTTTATTCCCAATTTGTAAACTGAAAATTTCATTGAGGCGACTGCCAGTCGGACCAATCCCAATCAATCGTCCTCTTCCGTCAGTTCATCGTAGAAGGAGTTCACGACAAACATGCAATAAGTGAGAATAACTGAAAGAAGAACCAAGGGATGTAAACACGCCCGAAATAAATTCCAGACAGATATTACCGATTCTTATGACGGCTATGCCGCTCACCAGGGCCGTGACCATCGTACAGATGAGAACCGCAAAGTTAACCAACAGCCAGGGACCAATAAAACGATGCTTTTCCTGGATGGAATAAGGATGGAATATTCAGTATCCATAGAGAGAGAGAGAGAGAGGGGGTGTAGCACTCACCCTGATGGCACCATAGATCAGCATTAAATCATTTAAAGCCAACAAATGGAAGGTAGCCGCGAAGCAGGCCACACATGTGACCGTGTCCATTGTCCTGAAGAACTCGACCACGTAGTCGGGAAACTCATTCTTGGCCACCATATACCAGCCGAAGCAGCCGAGTATAATGTCCGTTATGCCGAATAGACAACCCGTTAGGACGACCCCCACCTTCAGGGGTATGCAACACAGAAACTTTTCCAAACGCACCATCTCACAACACCTCAGAGAATAGTTCGATCGATTCCCCTGACAACTTTGACACTCATTGGGGTGCACACTAAGTAATCGGCTAGAAGATTCTGGGCCAACAGTTAGTTCTGGCCATAATCCCCACATACTCCACACTGGAGTACACCAGTGGGGGTTGGGGTGTTGGGTGTGGGGGGTTTGCGCTATCTATGCGCTTTGCAGGAATTCCATCGAGTGGCGGGCCCTCAGATCGGTTGGCAAAATTAAACAAAAGGGTTCGGTGCCGTCTGAAGAACATTCTTTTGATCAATTCCACTGACACGGAAGCGCCGCAGATACCAGCGACTGATAGCAGCAGGCAGACGAGCGACTCGAGTGGGCGAGTCACGAGTCATGGCTAAAATATTTGGCCAAAGTCTGTCGCTGGCAGTGGCAGGGGGCAGTGGCAGGCACTTGCATAAGCATCGCCGTCTCAAAAGCTAAGGTCGTTGGCCATTCCATAGGGAATGGATGGGTGGGGGGGGGGGGGGGCGGCGTTTGATAAGACACTTTTCGACACCTTCCCCTTTCGAGTGTTGTGTTTTGTGTGTTTGAGCCTAGTGGCACTTTCATTTATCGCCCCAGTGGAATTTTAATTGAATGAACGACGAGTGTGTCAGGTGCTGGGTGCCCGTGCACTTTGGAATCTCGGCCAAAGTTCAATCAATCGACACTACTCGAGTGTCCCGATGTTCCCTTCACACACGTTGCATGATAGCGAAATCCACACGCACCCAGGCTGTACTTTCGTGCCCTGACCTAAGGCACACAGCCCACGGGAGCGCTGATAGCCGCAGTCTTAGGGGGGGTTCTTTGTGGATATCCGCCCAAATAGCCCTGACCGGACATTGTGGGTTTTGGCCAGAAAGCTAAGCTGTGCTTTCCTGACCGATCGGGTTTTAATGCCCTCGCAACAGAACATAAAAAAAGGTGTGTTGCCATGGTCGAGCGGATGCATAAACTCCAGAGGATTCTAATGTTTAGGGTCTTCATTTGTAATTAAATTTCCCCGGTTGGCGAAAGAGAGAGAGAGAGTACAAAGTACAGAGCACCTATTGGTGGCGTGTGGCAGTGGTTGCACGCGTAACTTGTTTATTGTTTATCACAAAATGTTCGCTTTGTTTTGTTAATCCGAAATACAACAAATAATTTGACAAGCGGAGTTAATTGATTTGATTCTCGTGCCAGCGATAAATTGCGAAACGATTATCGATACTGGCGCACTCAAGTGTACCCTGGTTGTATATTTCACAACATATGTATGAAAGTTTCGTTATGCACCCCCCACCGATCGCATTAATCATGAATGTTCTAGCATACCCCAGTGTAAAGGGCATTGGCTTTAGAAATATTTACTCAAGTGAAATTCTTGCGCAATAAATTCATTTCTAAGCCATAAAAATCTATGGGTTTTGGAACTTAATTCCCAGCGCAAGTAAAATAAATTCCCTATTGTTTTGCTTTAGCAATAGGAATGCGTAAGGGAAATTCCAGCAGGAAAATGTCGAAATTTTCCTATATTAAAATGAAGTTCCTTCCTTTGATAGATTATCCGCTTTGAAGGAATGGCATAGAAAAAATAACAATCTAATGCAACGATTAAATGCCTTTGGGTTCTTTTGTTTCGACAGGTTGCCCCACACTTCTGCCACAACGTAGGCCCCCCCACCCTTGGGGTCTTGGATAGAAGGGGCCTTGGGGTCTTTTGCAGATAAGACAAAATGCGTTTTGCAATAACGGAACACTCTCTATAAGTCACACACATGAAATAAATGCCATATACGATATTCTGTTTGCACTAGAGACAACGTCGCAACGTTCCGACTAGGTGCTGGTTGTGGTTCGGGTTCTGGTTGTGGTATGGGGTATTCGTTTCGTTTGTCGTCTTGCGTGTTACAGGAAATAAACAACAATAGTCGTAAGAAATGATGCAGTGTCACACTGTATTGTTACGAGTATTGTTTTGCTTTTTTATAGCAGTTTTCCCGTCGAAACATCCAAATCATGGCACAACGTACGAGTACGAGAACGGGTACGTGTATCTATCTATCTTAGGGAATGGATATGGCGTATGGCATATGGCAGAAATCATCATCATAAACTTCGTCTCTCTCGCTCTGGTTCTGTCAACACAATCCACAATCACAAAAAGACCGCCTGCCGCTCCGCCCAGAGAATGCGCTTTTCTCTCTCTCTACCTCCCATTGGGGGGCCGAGGAGGTGTGTCTTCTACACTGAGCGGAAGTTTGGTTTCTGATAATAAAAAAAAGAAGCAGCCCCAGAAAAGGGAGAGTGATGGCCCCAAAAAAAAGAAAAAAGAAAAAAGAGTCTCTAGGTTCCTGTGGGGCTTTTGAAAGTTGTGCAACAGCGGAAGACAAAGCCTCTTTTTATTATTTTATGGTGGATCCGTAAGTGGGTCATCATCTGCCGTTGACATAATGCGTCTGCGTCTGTTGGCTATGATCGTCACGAGGATGTGCACTGGGGGAGCATTAATCAGCCATCAACATGGCCTATTCATAACTTAATTGGAATGAGAACCATTTACTACTGTTTCAGTAGCCGCATATTTGCTTGTCTTTACGATAAGTTTACACAATGGTCCCGCGCCCTCCCCCAAATCGATTATCACCTTTGATGGCCTGCCAAAAAGCCACAAAGGCGAGGGCGGCGCTTATCTAAATGCGCAAATATCATGAAATGTGAGGAATTTCGCTCAGTGCAACACTCGGACTGTCATTCAATGGCAGACAGGCCTTTTATCGATGATACCGCGTATATGCGGATAGGGCAGGGGTATGGAGTGGGCGAATGAACGCAGAGATACGATGCGTGTCAGATACGACAGGCAGCAGGCAAAGGAGCAAGCAGCCAGGCTGCCACACACCATAATAATATTAATCGGCGTATCTACCATTACGGTAAGAAATAACAATAAAATATATGAAAAATAATAATTGTGTGTGTTGTGTCTCAATGTTTGCTCTAGATGTCAGCGCCTAGCGCCAGGCACACAGGTGCCACAAATGGGTGGGGGCATGGCCGGGGGAATGGTTCTCGTTCACCCCTCCCCTCTGGTGTGTTAGCCTTCTTCCATTTAGATACAAAAACACACAGGGGCAAGCGGCACAGCCCACAGGCCACAGCCAACAGACCACAGCCCACAGCCCACAATTGGGTTGTCAGTATCTTTATATATTAATCAATAAGAGCAGCCATCAGCGATAAGATTAGAATTTGAGCTTCGTCTGTTGCCGTCTTCTGGCCCATAGTTGCCGTATTTGAGGCAGGAGTGGGTGGGTGTAGGTGGTTGGCTATGGCTATCCCTCCCTCCCGAAGCGAACCTTTTTGGCATTCAGAATGATAACATTCCAAGCTGACATTTGGCCGAAACGAAACAATTGATTAATCTAATGTTTGTCCAGCATTTATTACGAGCAAGTGGTGGCCTGCCACACTCCACTCCATTCAGTGCTCCATCTAGATTTTTCGCATGCGCTCTTAATATTTACATTAACCAAAGGGGGAACACTTTTGCCAAACCAATTTGTTATTCAGAATACGAAATCTATAGCCATAGCCATTGCACAGTGTACGCCTCGGTTCGTTTTTGTTTGTCGTGAATGGTTCTGATCGAAACATCTGCGCCACTCGTAATTTTCTTTAATTAATTTCTAACTTTTGAGACTTGTGCAACACAGAGAGAACCCCCAGAGATAATCACTACCATGTCAGCATCCTCTATGCCTGCTCGAGTTGTACTCCTACATATCATACGATCTGTCCATCGATAACGGGTGGTACGACGGCATAAGTTCATATAAGCGGGGGCTTATATAACAGTTTTGATAGCAGAGGATAGAAATAGTATGTTTTGTCTTTTACAACTGTCACAAATATGTACCCACATAAAGGGATCCAACAGGGATGTTATGGAACTCTGCAAAAATACCAAAATCAAAATCTATCTGCGTCTCGTAACGAATGGCCATGTGCAGAGCCAAGAAAATTGCATTATTTGCTCAGACATTAGCCAAGTCAACACACTGGAAAGAAGCGGAAATCGTGTCCGTGATAGCCGGAAAGGTATTCGTATATTTTACAGAAAAAGCAAAAGCCTTTTAAGGTGGCTAAATAATTCTGTTGGCATGTCTCTCTCTCTACAATCGAAGGTGCCGCCGCCAAAACGGACGGACAATACGAAACATAAATCAAAATCATTGGCCATGTCATTCGGGGTCTTAGTTCTGTAAGTGTTTTCGTAGAAGTCGCCAAATGAATTTATGGCATCGGCAACGGGATCATATCGTATTCATTTCGTATCATATTATGTCGAGATAACTAAAGACTGCTTGTCCAATTTTCGTATGCATATCTCGGCAGCTGTTTTGAATTTCCATTGGGTCAGCATTCAACGTTATTTCCAGCGATAAGACAGACAGACAGACAGGTGCTCCAGACTGTGTGCTGTGCTGTATGCGGCTGGTGTGGCTTCCTACCTACCCGAAACGATTCCACATTGCGTGGCCTTACCTCAAAGAGGGATCCCTCCCCCACAACTTGCCAGAAGAATAATTCTGAGATAATTTCGGGAGTAAGCTGAAGCTCATCTGTGCACATAATACTTAAAGCTATCTCTAATTTCCAGATAATTTCAGCTTTTAACTGAATCTCTGCTCTTTCGTTGGGTAGAAACCGCCAACCCTTTGTCGAATTATCTTTTTTCAGACATTTTTGTACTCCAAAAGGAAATTGTTTTTCGCGTCTTTATCTGCAACAAAAAAACATTTTAGAGCTCCCGTCAAATATAGCGATTAATCAATGCTTGTCAATGTGATTGTAAGAAACACGTTTCTTTTTTTCGCCTATCGTCGAGCACGTTTTTAAAACGCGACAAAAACTTTCCGCTGTTGACCAAAACATTGCCGCGATGTCAGAGATTATTGTGCCGAAGGCACTTAAACAAAAACAAAAACAAAAAACAATAATCAAAGCGAAACAATAACAAGTTTTGGATACATTCTGGCCCCAAAGTGTGGCCTTGTACAATCGAAAGAAAGTTGCCCACAAAAATTTGGATTCTTATCTGGCAAATGCAATTAGGGACCAACTTACATATAGCTGTTGGTATTTATAGCGGTAATTCTCGGTACCAAGAAGTATAAATGTATATCTTAACGTAGATTTCATTCCATAGCAGCTGCTGCTGCTGCTGCTGCTGCTCCGAGCGTTGCCTGGCTCTGCCTCCTCACATCTATTGACAATTCAATTAACGTTTTGAAATAATTTCATGATAAGCGCCACATTCGGGCGCAACGCCAGTACAACACCAGCACCTAATAACAGAAACACACAGTAAAACCTCGTAATAAACCAAGAACGAGAGCACCCAGCACCCCAGAACATAGAACTGGCAAAGAATTGAGTTCAAATGAAGGTGGCAACACAATCGACAGACTCTATGAACGTTCCAGTCACTAGGCAAGACCATTGATTGAGCCATAAACTTTACTCTCAACTTCTTGGTGAACAATTAAAAACGAAATTCCATAAATCTTTACCACTGGTCATCATTTAGCTTGGGACAGCCCCTAAACCTTAACTCTAATTTTCATTTAATGTCAGCATATAAATCATTTGCTATCACTTGCACGCCATCTCGGGTATAAAAGCTAGAGTTCAGCTTGAAAGGAAGTTTAGTTCCGTTCAAGGTTTGATTCAGAAATGTAGGAAATTAAGGGAAAAAAGATAATGGAAAGTTTCCCAAACAAAAAGAGAAGCCAAATTTGCTAGAAAGTGAAATCCCCCCGTGTTATCTGTTTGCGTGCGCGGATTTCATTGATGAAACGATTCTCTCGCAAACAAGAGCAATGGCTGACAGCCTTGGGGGAAACGCCAATAAAGACATTGCCCAGCGATAAGATAGATGATTACATTACGCAGAGTGCCACAGAACTTGGAACTAATTCTGGAATTAAAATCCAAACGTAAGAGCCATCATTTTGAATTTCATTCCATTGCGAAAGGTTTTTCGTCTTCGATACTCGAGTTTTTTTTTTTGCGTTTTACACCTAGATATCGGGTGTTCCATCGCTTTCTGTCTGTCTGTCTTGCCGCCTGGCGCCAATCAAAATATCGACGCTATCAAAAGCAAAGCCCCGGCACTAAGCCACCATAAAAAGCGCCGCTAATTTGGCCCTTGATTGCCCATTTATTTGCTCGGCACACGCTCATTGCCACCATCGACATGGACATCGAGGCGATGGTGATTCCCGTGTAAATATTAACCCCTTGGTATTCCATTCCACCTGTGCATTAGATATATTAAAATTTGGCCACCGATTGCGGCCCAACCATCCAACCATCCATCAGCTATAAAGGAGGCTTCAATCCCATGGCTTACAGGCAGTCTATTCCATTCTTTCGAGTGTCGCAGTGAGTCATTAAACGGTTCAGCAGTTCAGCGGCGCAGAGGCCAAGGTTCTCCATTGAGGGGCCGCATCTTTTGGGTAATAAAACTGTGATTTATATGGGAATCAAGAACTAGAGCAAAAGTTTTGTGTTCATTTTAGTTGGCATATCCGCATCACGTAAGTAAGTAAAAGTATTTTTTTATTTCTAAAAATAATTAATGTGCAATGAGGTCTATAACAAAGTGCAATGAAATGCAGTCAAATATATCCCTCAAAAAGAATGAACATACATATGAGATACACTAGAGAAATGTGATGACAGAGACTAGAGGAAGTCTGGCCTGGAAACTGCGACCTTAGGGCGTAGATATTTCCATTGGATCTTCAGATCTGCTCAGACGGAAGAGAAACATTTATATCTTCACCACATACATATTAACCATACGCCATGTGCTACCATCTAACATTTATTTAAATTGATTTACATTTAGAAATATAAATAAATCCAAACAAAAAAAACTTCCTCTATTGCAAGTGGAATTTTGTTTCGCATATCCAAAAATAATTACTGCCGTCTCAGAATTTGCATACTCGAGTGAGTGCCGCCGAATTGTGAATGCTAAATGCTCAAAATGTGTTGTATTAGAGGTTCAGGTACTCGGTCTGGTCTGTACGAGATATTTCTCGCATGCCTAGGGCATGAGGAATACACTTGAGCGGCAGCAGCGTCAGCAGCAGCACAATATAAAAAATATTCCAAGCGCTTCGAACAATTCAATCAACTCGAAGTGAAGTCTCAAGTCCCAGAGCGGACCTACCTCCGCTTCGAAGTGCCAACGCATGCCAAAATAATTCGCAAAAAATACGCTCATTTAGAACAAATAAGTAAATAAATGATGCGCGCACTCATTACTTGTACATAAATGCTGTGAATATTCCATGGAAGAGGAGCAGGCGGTGGAGGAGGAGGAGGAGGAGAGGCGAATGAAAGATTGCCTCGAAACGGAACTTCGAAGCGAAAGACGTCGCCAAATGTTTGTTTCACGCCCGAGGAATTTCAGTTATTTCAGTTATTTATTTCGGCACATTAACAACAATCGGCAGACGGTCGACACACCGGCTCTCCATTCCTGGGGGCATGGCATACCTCATACCATACCTCAAATTGATTGCCAAATAAATTAATGTGTAAAAGCATTACCAAGAGTCAGGTGGGAGAGAGAGAGAGAGAGAGAGAGAGAGGAAGATGTTCGTTTCGGTGGAATCGAAAAACAGTATAATTTAATTAGCGATCGCTTGTTGTTTGTCATTTTTGTTGTTGTTGTTGTTGTATAATTATTTACTCGACATTTCCATTGTAGTTGCTTGGAGTTTCTTTTCTCGTGCAAATATTTACCCAATCAATCGCCAATTGATAGCAATTCCTTCGATTTTTAGGGAATTTCCCTTACCCAGATAAAATAATTGGCATAGTTCCGTTTGCGAGGGTGGGGCCCCTGGGCCTGGGCTGGGGTTGGGGTTGGGCTCTCCCGTGCGATGATATAATTGTTTCGATAGTACGCGTATTATCGAATATTTGCACACGCTTCGGTACTCAATGTTGCCCCTGAAGGGCGGCTCATAAGGCATGCAAATATTTGGATTCTAAATATCGTATCGTATCGTATCGCATCGCATCGCATCGCATCGCATCGTACATTTATCAAAGCATCAGCATTGGGCGCGAATATTGAACCCGCACTGGGAGTCACGGTCGGCGACAGTCAAGGATGGAAATGAGTCTCGTCTGAGACGGATATGGATGGTGTCATCGATGATGTTTCAGCATGGAATTCCCAGGGAGGCACTTAGAGATCTATGAAATGAGAAAGCACTTACCATCAGGAGGTAAATAATCTTGGCATAGACCGTAAGCTGTGGTAACCTGTAAGAGAATCAACATTTAATATAGTTTATTTATATACAGATTGAGGATTATAGATTAAAAAAAGTTTTTGTTAATTTTAAAGCTAACCAAATTCAATGGCTGTAATTGCCAGCTTTTGATAATTGAAAGGCACAAACCGAAACGAAACACCCACACGAATACCGCAATTATTGTATGACAAAATATTTATATGATAGTCGTATGTGGAGCACAGGGCACAGCTGAGCCACAGATAAATCACCTTTTGTGACACCACCAATGAGCAGGAGAGAGCTGCGCACACCATAAATTTGCTTGAATTTATTATGCAATTAGTTCAAGACTTGTGCCGTGTGTGGCATGTGGCAGCAGCAGTAGCAGTAGCAGCAGCAGAAAGCAGTAGCCAAATGTCAGTGAGAAATGACCAAGAAATTCCAGAGCCCAAGAGAGAGACCTTGAGGCGAAAGTTCTGGCCAGAATGGAGGCCAAAATGGGGGTAAAAGTGAAAGGATATCGGACATCTGGTCTCCCATTCGCTTAGATAACCTTTTCGCTGATTTATTTCAGCCAGAACACAGCACCGACCTTGGATTGCAATTGAAAACTTAAGCACTTTCCGCAGAGAAACTTTTGCTCGCCTCAAGGGGCACTCAATGCCGCGACCCCTGGGCCCACTCGAAATGAAGAAACTTGTATTGGAATTTTTCGCATTTTCCATTTAATAGAACTTTATGTCCAGCGTGAAAGTGGCAACCAGACGACGCTGCCCGCCCCTGGGCCTGCGATAGTAGTTGGTGTCGTGGACGCGATAGAAGCCGGGTCGCAGATACCCAGGAATGCTGTGGTTCTCCATCTGAAAGTTGCGCAGGTCGTAGTAGGCCTAGGGTAGGGTGGAGAGAGAGCTCATAACTTCGCATAGATTCCCAAGAAGAGGGAAGAGGATTACGTACGGGCTTGATGGGACAGCGGGTGGCAAAGTTGCCGTACTTGAGGACATTGCGGAGCCACACTTTCATGAGGCTCGCCTGCATGAGGTCCTTGAGGGTCCTGCATGTGTCCATGTCGTAGCTGAAGAACGTCTGATATCGCGTGGAGTTGGAGTTGGAGCCACCCTCCACTCTCTGCAGCAGGGTGAAGGTGCTGCGCATCCCCTGCTTGATGGTTCGATTCAAATGAATGTCCAGATTGAGGTTACCCTGCGGCGTCAGCCAGGCCCTGATGCTGTCAAAAAACTCCGCATTGTACTCCACGCTGATGTTGGTGAATTTACTCCGCAAATGCTCCTCTTGGAATGGGAATCTTCAGTCAGCGAGAGCAAGATCTTTGAGGCACTGACTTACTGTACGGATTGGGAGCAGCAGATCCCAGCAGAGCGCCATGGAGCAGGAGCAGACACAGCAGGAGCATTGCTGACTCCATCACTGAGTGGTCACTGATCTAATAAGCAGTTTTACGCGTGCGATTCCACTCATTAGTGAGGCACGAATGGACTCCTAATGATGGAATGAGAGGGGCGTTGACTCTGTGTGTGTGTGTGTGTGTTGAAAGTGTGAAAGATACATTTTCCCCCTCATTAACTCCGCTCGTTGGCCGATCAGCCATAAATCAATCAGCACTCAATGCATCAATCCATCAATCAGCTGGCCATCAATCTGTCAGGTTTGATCCACATCCACAAACACATCCACATCTGTCTGCCACATAAAGAGTCAAGTTCAGTTGGCGCCTGGCAACTGCAACGGTGACCGGCGTGCGGTCCCAACCGTAAAGCAACACTGAAAGTTGTTGCATGCCACATGTGTCGCTGTTGCTGTTGCTGCGGCTGACGCAGACGCTGACACCGCTGTTTGGTTTGCTGTTTGCTGTTTGCTGTTTGGCTAAGCGGCGTTTAATTGGAAACACAGTTGGGTGTTGCTGTTGACCGGTCCTGCGGCTGAATTTTGTATCTGCATCTGCATCTGATTCCCAATCCGTATCGCAGCTAGTGGCTGTGGCTGTGCCTGTCTCTGCTACAGTCGGCTGTCTTCATCATGTGGGGCATCAACTTTCAGCAGCCTTGCGGACAGCTGATGGACATCGGACATTTGGCCATGTTCTCGGCACCGCTCCTCGAAAAACCCGTTCAAAAGGCGACCGAAAACTGAATGCAAAACAAATATTACGCATACGTCGTGTGGCAGCGTTTTGGTCGAAAAGGAAATGTTTACCTTGTTTTTTCTTCACGCCACACCCCCCTGCAAATCACGCCCCTCTCTCACTCTCTGGCCTCCTCTTGCCACTCGCTTAATTGCTGAGCCGCGTGGAACGTTTAATTGCAAATTATTCAAATGCCTCCGCCACTGCCAGTGCTGCCACAGCAGTCGCTGTCATTGCTGTCATAACCAGTCGGCAGCAGCTGCCACGCCCCTCGGTTCCCCACCAACCACTCATCCTTCCGACTTTGCAATTATGTCTCAAATTAACACAGCGCCTCCCTCCCCCCCCGAGCAGCAGCAGCAGCAGGAAAATGCTGGAAACTAGCAAGGAAAACTATCTGCGAGAACCCGAGGCTTTAGATACACTAGCAGATGCATTTCTCTTATGCTGAATGTCTGATATAGTCGTAAGATTTCAGCATAGAAATCTACATAGAATCTGTTTCCTTTAGATTACTTTTTGGGCTGCAAACATCCGCCCAAAGGCGTCATACCCTCTGGAAAATGTATCGAAATTCCCCACCTTTTGCTGTGCGGCTGCTGGTGCGGCTGCTGCTGCTGCTGCTGACTGTTGTTATTGTCAAATGAAATTAGGCGTGAAATGCCGTTTGAACTTTGGTGGAAATAGTCGTACGAGTATTTCCCGGCCATAAAAACAGCAGCAACGTTCACAAGTGTTATTTATGGATATGGAACGAGTTATAGATGTCTGGGACACGTGGATACATTCTGTGTGCACTCCGTTTCGATCGTTGCCATGCTGCCACTTGGCCAATATCAATATTTAATATTCCTCAGCAATATTGATAAAGAAAACATTATCTGCTTATGTGTTGACCACGGCCCAAAGAACACGGCCATATCTATAAAGATAAACCAAACTTACTGCCTGCACGATGGAAGGAAAGTTCTTTTAAATGTGAATAGTTTTACATGCAATTCTGATAAAGTTAATTGCCACAGATTAGGGATAAGTCTGCAGGTTCCTTTAGTTTTTATTAAACATACAACTTTTCCTTCCACCACGAACTGTCCACCACTGCAGCCTTCCATTCCACATTGGACACCGCCACATTGCAGCTGTGGATGTTGCTGCTGCTGCTGCCTGCCGCCTACAGCCTCCGTCTCAGGTTGCATTTATATGCAAATAACTAAAATTGTTTTCAATTTGCCACTGCACGCGCCTTGGCCATCGACTGTCCACCGTTTGCCATGCCGTTGCCATCGACGTTGCATTCCTGTGAGCCAACTTGCAGCTAATTTTATGGCTAATTGTCTGCCGGCCTGCCTCAAGTTGCTGCCACTGCTGCTGCTGTTGTTGGCCGCATTGATTGCTGATGAAGTTGTGATATTTGCGATAAAAAATGTATGTGATAAAAATTATTGAGCATGCGGGCAACGCTGGCCAGGAATTTCTGAATTGTCAGAACGACTTTTGCTGCTGGAAAACTAATACGTGGAAATGCCTCACGCACAAGGACGACAGCACCAGAGGAGCCCCCATTATGGAGGGTGGCGCGGTGTGCCATTAGCGGCAAATGTCAAAGCGTTGAAAGCTTTTAATTAACTTTATGCTCGTAATCGTACTCACGGGTGCGGTTCGCCTCCAGCAGGATAATAGCAAGGACTGGCGTCTAACCCAGATTCGACTGGGTGGCCGACAGGTCCTTTTACCCGCTGTCAATAAAACGGAACTTCTTTTTGGCCATTCGAAAGTCAATCAAGCGTAATGGGAGCAGTAAAATCTGGCCACCAAACGACTGCAATGCGGCAGAGAAAATAAAACAAAACTTCTAAGGAATTGAATTTCTAGGAAATTCAATGAAGCTTTCGCTGCTTGATCTCTCGACCCTGTGGATATAATCACCGTTCCAGATGAGCACTCAATGCACTTGACGGGGATGCCGCTGATGCCGCTGACACAGATCTCTATATATATAGTTGTGTTCTGTCCAAAGATTCCCTGGAAAACTGCGTGCTATCCATCACATCACGAGGCCTGCACGTACCCAGCTTTGGCATCTGTCTGGCCGGGCACACTCCCAACTCAACAAACAACAAACACTAGAGAGCTAAGCGATCCGAAGATCGAATCGAATGGAAAATGCGCAGTACCTGCTGATATCGGACTTCCACTGACCGACCGAGTGCCATGCAATGCAAATGTGATTTCTATTTTTATCGGCATTGTAATCGCGGGAATGTGTAATGCTATTTTCAATCCAGTTTTGGTGGATATAATGGTAAACTCTGTTCAGGGGCTTGATGAATGGCCAGCAAGCAAGGTGTCGAGTTGATTTATCCCATATTTTATTTGGATTGAATAATGTGCTGTGCCTTGGACTATGGGATAATATTACATCAACGGTTGAGCTGCTGAATGGTGCGGGAAGGGTATGATAGGAGAGGAAAAACAAGTTTAACAGGAATTGGCAAGGCTTAGAAACAAGTTCATTGATATGTATATAGGGCTGATTAACGGTAATATACTCGTATGTAAAATAAGATAAGATTCCATCGATCATTTCTCATTCTCATTCTCAATGTGTTTGCAATTCCTGACATCTTAATTCCTTTTCCCCCTTCCCCCATATTCCGATTGCCAAATTTCCGCCATTTCAAATTCAATTTTCATTCCATTCCAATCTGCCCATCAACATCATCATCCCCACCAGCATCATCATCCCACCAACATCATTATCATCATCATCTCGTCGAATTGTCATTTAATAAAGTGCTAAAAGCCAGCCGACAGCTACAGAAACAACATTAAAACAACAACAACTACACATGTGAATTCCATGCAATGACAATGACCGATAAAGGGGTGGGTGCGCGGGGAGTAAGGAGCAGCCAGAGGGAGATTAAATGCTATGGATAGTGCCAGTGCCAGTGCCCAGTTCCAGTGCCAGTGCCAGTGGGGAGAGCAGAGCGGCAGAGTGTAAAGAGTCATCTTAACGTCTCTTTCCACTTTACAGTTAGATATGAGCAAAATGTCGATGCAATTCAATGTCAATGCAATGCAATGTAGCGGGGGTGTCTCTGTCTGTGTCTGTGTCTCTTTCCTCCTCTCTTCATCGCTATGCCACTCTCCCGGCACTCTGGCAATCATGCTCGAATCTCCACTCTCTTCCTCTGCCTCTCCCCCCCGCCAGCACTCAGGCAATCAGACGCGAATCTACACTCTCGCCTCTCCTCTCCCTCTCCTCCTTCCAGGTTTGTGCTTTTTGCTTTTAGTGAGTTCATGACATGTCCGAACATGTCCGTCCAATGCGTCACACTCTCACAGAGGGTACTATGATTTTGGGAGGAGATGTTTACAGCGCAGAGAGGGAAACAATTTTATGCACATAATTTTATGAGTGCCGACTTGTACATCAATTGTACATCTACATATGTACATACATATGTACATACATATGTATAGTTTGTGTGTAGTGTATCAATGCTTCGGCGCCCCACGTTGCATACGAGTCTGTGCTTGTGTTTATGTAAATATCTATTAATTATTGGCGTCTAAATGATTTGCCTGTAATTACAATACAATCGCGCCACACATGTGCAGCCGTGCAGGCGCCCCCAATGAGGGTATATGTACATACATATGTATGTACATATGTATATATTCTTTGTATCTGTAGCTGGTGTTGTTGTTGTTGCTTTGGCACAATTAAATCAAGCAATTAAACGGCAATTAAGATTTGTTTGTGGCATATTCAAAGAGTGGCGACGCGGGAAGTGGCGCAAAGTGGAGTTTTGTTATTTAAAATAAGGGACATGCAAAATGAGAAATGTATCTGGAGGGGAGTTACTAAATAAATGCCTATTGGCATTGAAAACTTACTCTTTACCTTAGCCAAAAACCTTCTAAGCTCCTTTAATACCAAACTTAGCATTCAACGCCCTCGCTGTACGATTGACTCTGCCCCGCCGCCATACGCCCCGCATATAATCCCCATAAGCATCGATGCCTAGTCATTCCCATTAAATGTTTGCTTAGCTTAGGTCAGGAATGCAAAACAAATTATAAACAGAAACAATGGAAAAAAGAAAAGAAAATAATTTCGATAATTTCGACTTGACGGCAGGGTTTATTTTTAGTGGATGTCTAGACATGTAAAGTATTTCGGTATTTATTCTATAAATATTGTTTATTTATCAATTTGATTATTGATTATGGTTTCTGCTTTTGTTGTGCTGTGGGTTTGCCTCTCTCTCTCTACCAAAAACAAAGTCGCGTGGAGAGCGAAAAAAATGTGGAAATATTTTCCCAGCTCCCACATACGCCCACACGAGGCAGCAGCGGAGCAGCAAGTGCATCCTTTCACTCAGATCTTTCCCATGATCATCTGCTGGCTGCTGGCGGCAGCCCACGTTCCCCCAAC
Organism: Drosophila subsilvestris; assembly: GCA_035043285.1. Classification (NCBI taxonomy): domain Eukaryota; kingdom Metazoa; phylum Arthropoda; class Insecta; order Diptera; family Drosophilidae; genus Drosophila; species Drosophila subsilvestris. Next base: position 1,047,769 of record JAWNNB010002104.1, on the reverse strand, counting down.
TGACAAATTGGCAAACACGCAGCCCAACAGACACGGACAACACAACACACGACACGACTCGCACAATTCATGATCAAGTGCAATCTTTTTGACATTAATATGACAACTGCAGCCAGAATACGAATAACGTATGTATAAAGGAACCACCACTGGACATGACTTCAGATCCAGACCCAGAGCCAGACCCAGAGACCCAAGCGGAAAAAAATCAATTATGCGCACGAGGCACAAAAGCCGCGCGCAGCAGTGCCACGGAATGACAGCTGTGAATGCAACTGCAACTGCAACTCCACTGCGAAACTCCCGCCAATGATTGAGTATGCGACACAGAGGCAGCGAACGCCAAAGTGGCGAACGCTGATGAATGTCTGTCAAATTGTTGACACGCCACGCGGACAGCGGACAACAAACGACGGACGCCGATGGAGGAGCAACACTGACGCTGACATTGACACAATGGACATGGAATGCAGCAAGGGAGTCCAGCGCGGAGCTAACAAATGCGAAGTCGACTTTGGGTATACCCAGGAAAAATGGCAGAAGAATAAAAATTAAAAGCCCATCAACAAATCACACGAAATAAAGCTGGGAAAATCACAAAATTCTACCTATTCCATTCCCATTCTCTTTGCAGTGTTGCAAATAAAATTTATTGTCTAATACACCCACTCTTTGAGGGAACTCCACTCAAGAGGCGACAAAGTTGCACCACGATGATCATAATCAACATCGGTTAATGATGATCATTCGTGGAAATATTTCATGCCATTTAATTTCAGCTCCCAACGTCTGCTGTCTGCCTCTGTCTGTCATCTAATTGAGTTGTTGGCCAGAGCCCACAGAGCCCCAGAGCCAGAGTTGGGGATAAATATTTATCGGCATATTAATGCAGCATATTTCAAATGCAAAGTCGACTCTCATCTGACTGACTTACTTCCTCAGTGAGCGAGCGAGCGACTGAGCGAGCGAGCGCCTGGGAAACATGTTTATGCAACTCCACAGCCAACACTCCACTCCAATCTATCCACCCGACAACACTCTCCTCCATCTTGTGCCCACCCTCCAGCATCCAGCATCCACCATCCATCCTCCATCTTCATCCTCCGTCTTATCAAATGATTTTATTTATGCTATGGGCGCGCATGTGTGTGATAATTGGATTATTTACTTTCGCGGCTTAGCAACATCCACAGGGGAAAATGGGAAAATTGTCGGTCGAGTTTTCGCTTTCTATTAAGCGCACAGAGTGGCAGCCACCAGAGTGCCGCGCTGTAGGAGACGCCCAGTACATGGCAGTAGATGAGGCAATCACTCGAGTTGGAATCAAGAAAAATCGATTACAAATGTTGTCAAATTTAGTTACATAATGAAAACTAATGGAGTTTGCTTGGGGGAAAACAGAATAGTTCATTGGAGGATCGAATATCCAGCCTTAGTTTGGTCAACCGAATTTCTGCGAATTTTAATCAAGTTTGTGGAAAAGATTTTTGCCGCAAGTTAAATGGCAGACAAGGCTGCCCATGACGGCAGCCACTAATCAAGCGAGTTCCCTTCCTGTATGACAACTCCCACTCGCGCTCCCATTCTCATTCCAGCTGCTGCTCCAGTGGCAATGTCCAGCACTTTGTTACTGTCCGCTAAAGTACGTCCCAGTGGAGCTGGAGGAGAGCCTCTGGGGCCACAACCACCTTCTTTGCCTTCGTCTGGCATTAATATGTATGAGCGGGTGTCAGGAGGCAATGCCACAACGCGTTTATCAAACATTTGAAACATGCGTCGACGCCACTGCTGCTGCGCCCTCTCCGCCTCTCCACCACAACGATGGTTGACCCAATTATCGGGGCATTATAAAGTCGTAAAGCATACGGGGCGACGTGTGTGCGGTGTGTGGGCCAATTGGCAAATAAAAGTCGGGCCAAAAACACAGATATACATAGATAGATAGATAGATAGATAGAGACGGGTGGAGGGGAGGGGCGCATGGGGAGTCATGTCTGGCTGGATAGATGGGAACCACGCTACCGCCACATCCTATTAGGTATGCAAGCGAAAATCGGTTCCAATTCATAAATCACAAATCACTTAGGCACCCCAACCCCCCCCACGCCATGTGGTAGCCGCACAAGGGTAGGGGTGGGGTGGGGTGGTGTGGGGTCTGTGGCAATGGTCATGTTTTTTTGCGATAATATTGACAAATTGTGCAAACATTCGCACACAATTAATAAACGGCAACGCAGATGGAGACATAAACGCAGTGGCACACACACACACACCCTGTCCGCCCACGTGCTGGGCAGCCGCGTTTCCATTGATGTAGTGGGGGGGAATGAGAGACAGGGGGAAAGAAATCAAAGCGAAACAAAGACAAAAGCTGACTTGACAACATAATTTCAGGAGTCTGGCGCCCGCCCAAAGGCGCTACCTAAAAAATAAAAGAGAATGAAAGGAGGAATGTCGCAGAAGTGTCAACGGGGCACAGTGGAGCAAACTGACATTCAAGTGGCTGCTCCCTGAACGCTTTCAGAATGATTATTAAAAGTATTTTCAGCGACAAATATATGTGCTCAATCCACTGTGCCACTCTCTCTCTCTCTGCCACTCTTCTCTCCCGTTTCATCAGCAATCAAAGCACGTAAGAGGCGCCCACACAGCGAAGAACTCTGGATTCAGGGAGCAGAAAACTCCACCCGTGAGTTGGCAACTTTTTTAGCCGATTGAGTGACCAAAGGAGTGACCGCTCCTCATTCCACTTCCGTTGTGGCGCAGGCAGACAGAGCCCTGGAGCAGACCTGTACTCGGACTTGGACTCGGACAACATTTTGATTGATGAATGCAGCATGCAGCCTGCAGGCTGCGAGCGGCCTTTGATGTGGCACTCGACTTTCGTTTTTCCAACTAAAGTCGCAAATTTATGCCGGCATCTGCCGTAACTCGTGTGTGCTCAGGCCAAGTCTGGGCTGGTAAGCGGCTTAGAGGGGCCCGGCCCACAGGAAGCCACCGCGACAGACATTTGTGTTGACAAATCAATTAAATGCGAAATTTAGAGGCGCACAAACAGTAGCAACATCCACCGCCCAAGCGCCCAACGAAGGCACGCAATCCAGATTCAAAGTAGGACTCGGAATCGAATCGAATCGAGGCTCTCCTTAGGCTAAAGAATCCCACTGAAACCTGGCCGAAAACCAGAACTCGGACAGGCCGGAGAAGTTGTCGACGCTTATCGAAAACATTTATCCGGCCATGCGAATCGTAAAGTGTGAAAACAAATTGCCAAGAGCCCCCGAGGCTGGCCAAAGGATGGAGTGGGGGGTAAACTCATTGCAGCCGTCAGATAATTGCACTCGATTTGTAATTCAAGATTAAGGGCACTCCGCGGTCGCAGTTTGAGTTTGAGTTGGAGTCCAAGTTGGAGTCCGAGTCCAGAGGAACGTAAGCCACATTTATAAGGAGAGACAGCTCGTCCGTTTTCCGTTTTTGCATGTAATTTATGTGCAGATCTCTTTGTTTCTGTCTGTTTCTGCACCGATAATCGCCTAAAATGTGGGCCATGAGTTAAGTGATTATGTAAATTTGTCCGCTGCCCGCTGTTGGTGATGGTGATGGCATAACCTTCAATTGCCAGAGGAGATTGGCTTTTGAAAGGCCAAAATTGATTGGCAATTTTAAAGGTAGAACATTGTTTGAACTTCGAAGGAAAATACTTTAGTTGCAGTGAAAGTGAGGCCTTCGCTTAGTCTCTCTCTCTCTCTCAGCAGTAATAACTAATTTATATTTTATAGCAAAGAGTAGTTAGTAGTTATATACATATACATATATATGATGCTACTCGTAGCAGTTAGAAAATGGATTATGTACTTACATCGTATTTACTTGACCTCATTTTACCCATTTATTTTGCATCTAATTTGCATTCGTATTTCGTCTACGTTTCACTGTTAAATTCAATCCGCGCTAACATTTAAAAATCGATTTTGTTGTATTCGTTTTCGAGTGGTTTTCCTTTTTATTTGTTTTGGATAATTTTTGTTGGATTACAAATTGATTTTAAAATTTTGAACACTTTTTTTGTTGCAATTGATTTAAGCACTAAGTATTTGTATTCGATTAATTGATTATTTAATTAAGATATAGAAGCCTGATTCGGATATTGTTTAAACAGTCTTTGATAATAGTTTTTTATTTTATTTATTCAGTTTATTGTTTATTCATTTATTGTATTTATTGTATGGCGTGAGTTGGGAGGCGACTGCAAGAGGCGAAATTTTTAACCAAAATGAAAAGCATTACTCATGCGACACGTGGCACGTGGAAAGCAGCAGCTGACTGACTGAAACCGAAACCGAAACTGATTCCGAAACGAAGAGGCAGGCCCCCAAATATCGCACCGCAACGCCCACACCCCCTCCTCGGTGTTCAGGGTAAGAGGCCCAGGCAGAGGCAGAGAACCACCGAAATACAGGCCAGAGGCAGGAAATCCATAACGATTCCCACCACCCCCCCCCCCCCCCCCCCCCCACAAACGACCGACGACTGTTACTTTCAGCTGGGGCAAAACTGTTTACGATTTACGATGCCCCGAGAGTCCGTAGAGCTCTCGCTCTCTCTCTCTCTCTCTCTCTTTCTCTCTCTGTCACACTCTGTGTCCGTGCCACGTTTCGCCGTGTGTTGTTTTTGTGGGAAAAATCGTTAGGCAGCAACAAAAACAACAACCAAAAACTGCACGGAATCGGATGGCACTGCGGACAGATGGTGACGGGGGGGAAGGTGGCGGCACCAGCAGCCACGTGAAAAATGCCGGAAACAGAAATCGATTTGCAGGCAGGAAAAACCCCCAACGGAGGGGTACACGTGTGGGGCGAAGGCGATGTTATGTGTGGTCCGATGTGGCGTGAATCCCTTTCCGATTTGCACTAATATCTTTTTGAGGTTCCGTTCTCATCGGTCCGGGGCAATTATGTCACACGCGCAACGCTCGAAAGTAGGCAACGATTACGGCTCCATTTTCAGCACTTTTCCGACACTTTTTGAAGGGCAAAAAAATGATGGGACTTTTGATGGGATTTATGTTTCTCGCTGTGGATTACCCTTGCTGCCACACTGCCACTCCAGCTGCCACTGCGCTGCTGGTGCTCCTGCTGCTGCTGCTGCCCGACGCGCTGAAAATTCACGTAACAATTGATTTGTGTGTCAAAAATGTCACAAGTGTCAAAGGCGCGTGGCAGCGCTACGTACTGCGCTGCGTTGGACAGAGCCAGCGAGAGCACACGTGCAGCAGTGACCAGAGAGAGAGAGCGAGAGCCAGAACTGCGCTGCTGCGCACAGAGTGAACCAAGGTGTATTTTTCACATGAAGAAGCTTTTTCTGCTCTTCAAATCGCATTTTTTGTTTCAACTTTGGGACTTCCGGAAGAGCGCCATTCTACGAATTTCTCACCTTGCGTTAATATACTTTGGGGACAGAGAGAGAGAGAGAGCAACCAACACGTGTGTGTCCTTTGCAAGAGAAACTAAAGTCGAAGCAGCGGCAGAGACTGTGCAGAGATTTCTGCGACGATCAGAAAGAAGAAGGCAAAAGTAGCTAGAAGAAAAGCTGAAGTAATCCATTTCAAAAGAGTAATCTCAATGCATATTCAACAAATATTAAAAATCCAACTTCTAACTTCTAAAATTTAAAGCACAAGTCCAGGGTTCCCTTTAGATGGTACCCACTGTAGACATATTTACAGCTATTATGAATCACTTGACCATCCCCTGGCAAACCGGCGAAAACCATACTTTAAATCCTCAAAAGCTAAGCCAAAAAGGGGTTCGCTTCGCTTTGCTTGGGTTCGTTTTTCGTCTATTCCTTTGGATCCTGGCTAAACGGCTTAAAAGGCTCGAATGTTCACGAGGCTTTCCTTGCAAGGAAACAGGGTGGCTTTGCCAAAGAAGGTGTTAAGTCTACACACGCGCAAGCACACACACACACGCACACACATAGCACACAGCGTTATGCCTCGATTTATTCAATGGCCAGCATTTGCAGCATTTGCATAATTAACTTTTAATCCTCTCCCTCTGTCGTTTGATGATTTGTTAAACTTAATTTGTTATTGTTGTTAATTATTTATTATTTAAACGCGAGCCCGCTTTTGCCTGAAAGTAAGTCCGTGCGTTCGTGTTCGTTGGAGTCTCAGATCCATCCGCGCCGCGATTGAGTGTCTCTGTTTGTTGTTGGAAGAATGCGAAGAGAGGCACAAACTGGCCGACGACCATCAGGCAGCGGCAGGCTGCACTGCTGCTGCGGCAGACTGAGGCAGAGACAGAGACAGAGAGACCGACCGGCTGACTTCTGCAGTCGCGTGAGTCGAGCAAAAAGTGGAGTGCGGGGGGGTGTGCTCACCACTTGAGGCTAATAAGAAGAAAGAGAACAGAGACAACAACCACAAGAAGAACCGCAATGAGCGAGTTGATTGCAAGCAAAGTATATCAATATGAGGTGTGGCATTCCAAGGGGAATTCTGTCATTATGCTTGGTATCTACTCCCACATTGGTTCAGACCATGTGGAGTGGCAATCGCGACAGAGAGTGGCAAATGCATAATATGCACCTTGAAGTGCCTTGCCCCTCACCCTATCCCATGTACACCTTGACTGCAACAGGAGCCACCATCCAGTTGAGAAAGCTCCAACAGCGACGTTGGCTTCGCTGCTGCGTTGCGTGTTGTTGTCGGTGCAACTTTTTGCAGGCAAAAACAAAAACAAAAACAAGAATAAGTGGAGTGGAGTGAAAGAGCAAATTAAATGTTGCTCTTTTAACAATTTGCGGAAGCAGAGAAAGATACAAAGAGACACAGAGCCACAGAGCGAGAGCAGGAGAGCCAGAGAGCCCGTATAACGGTCTATTCAGATATAGCATGCGATAATTTTTATATTCTGCGCTCCAAAAAAACTACTGTGGCAATAGAAGAGAGAGTGTCAGCGAGAGAGTGAGCGGTGCACTGTGTGGGGGGTTGAATGCCGTTGACCAGCGAACATTTATTGGGCATTTTGTTGAAAATGGGGTGACCGTTGGAAAGAAGAAAGCTCTGGAAAGCTCTGAAACACTAAAACTTAAACTGAGCCTTAGACTTGTGCCATTAAAATGCAGTGGCAGTTCGTTTCACTTGAAATTTGCCTGTAAGCAGACAGAAATCTTCATGATTTTTGTTAGACTGTGAGATTAAAAAGAGATTAAAAATTCAGCAACTGATTAAAAAAAAACATCTTTCACAAAAATCCGTTAGTTGAAGTTTTCGAATATTTCTGTGCAAACTTTTGAACTTAAACTCTATCCAAAAGCTGCTCATTTGAATTTGTCTCTCTGGGGGTTGAACTCTCTCTCAAATGGCTCGCTCTCGCATGCGATAATTGACTGCCACACGCACACACACACACACACACACACACACACACAAGCAAGATAGCGGACAACAGGTTTGAGTTGGTTGCACGAACAGGGCAACATGTTGCAAATGAGTCAAGCTGCGGTACGCACTGGGGCAGGATCCAATCGAAAAACCCCGACGCGACGCGACGCGACGAACGACCGACTGACGACTATCATCATTAGCGTCACGCGAGGCTCGAATCACGCAATGCAATGCTCGGTGTGGGATAACACCAGGGACAACAGCACAACCGATCGCCGGTTAGTAATCGGTTATGCGAGTGTTTTGTGATATATTGACAGCATTACGGCTGCAATGGTCGCGCATCATTAATCATAGATCCTTATGGGCTGATGCCTATTAATTTGAACGCCATGGAACAAAAGCCCAACCCAGGGGCAGCCAGCTCCTTCGTCTCCTGGCGGCACCTTAATGGTGTGAACACGCGGCAGAAACAAATTGCAAAACGACAACAGTTGGTCCAAGGGCACAGTCCAAGAGAGCGAGGGAGAGTGAGAGTGAGAGAGATAACCACCACCCGCTCTAAACACAAGACAAAGCGACAGACACGCAACGATCAGGACAACAGGCCAAAGCAAACAACAGCAAAAAAAGAACAAAACAAAACAAAAACCATCGTAAAAAAAGTTACACGCCTGCGCAGCGGGTGGCGCTCACATGTAATAAAAACAGTGAAAGAGAGGGAGAGAGATAAAGTGAAAGAGATAGAGAACCTACTCACATATCGAAGCTTTCGATCAAATTGCCTATCTGATGGCCAGATCCCAGGGTCCCAGGCGGCCCCAGGTCCATGGATTCCCCAACCCCCCCACGTGTGTGTGTTGAAAAATTCATTTTAATAAGCGCCCGTAAAATCCAACCCGCGATATCTGAGCAATAAATAAATGACAATTATGAATTGTTCCCCCTCCAAGAGCCCAACCCAGTCCAAGGCTTACTCTTGGCCATTTTCCATCTGGAGATCTGTAGATCTGTAGATGGAGATGGTGATGAAGAAGCGGCGGCGGCGACGGCGCCCTACGTGGAATGCAACTCTGGTTGCGCTGGCTGTGGCAGGGCTGTCATCGTGCCAGGGCATTAATTTGTTGTTTATCGCACCTTGTTAAAAACCTATCGAGGGGGAGGGAGAGACGATTGGAATTCCACAGATACTACTTTTGGCAACGGAAAGATAACCCAGCAAAAGTTCAACCTTATCAACGAAATCTATATAAATAATAAATATTCATAAAAATTCCATAAAAATACCATTTTTTTTGGTTGGGCTTGTGCTTTATGCGGTAGCTAAAAATAGATAATATTTATAGCTGGTAGTTGGGCTTGGTCTTTATGACAAACTTAAACAAGAGATATATACATAGACGCCTTTGATATATATTTCTGATAACGTTTTTGGGGGCAGGAGCAATGGCACAACTCAAGATAAAATGTTTGACATTCCACTGTTTTCTTTCTTCCCGGTGATCTAGAGACAATAGACGACAAGATTTCTCAGAATTAAGTATCTTATCAGGTAAATTAAAATATATGTACTCGTAATTAAGTAAAAAACCCGATAGTGTCTCTTATTCGTGAAATCTGTCAAACTTTGGACCCAAAACTAAAATATAAATCAAATATGATTATTAATATAAATGTGCAAGGCAATGATACTTATCGAAGAGACACGGGCACGGACACGGACAGCATACAAAACGCCATTTATTTACCCAACGAATTCCGCAGGCAACGCCACTCTTTTCAGGCACTTCACGTTGCCTTTTTTTTTTTTTGCAATTGCGAGTACCGTACCAAAAATGTCAACGAAAATAAAACAACAACAAAAAATGGACTAAGTTTGGAGCAAGACCACTTGCTAGGGGCTAAACGCTATGTACCCTAACAAAACGGAAATATAGGCTACAGTAGGAAGTTTGTAGGTTAGAGGAGGAATCACTTTTAAGCTTATAATTGATATGGATAGTCCAGAGAAGCTTCTCTGTCCTAAGAAGGAATAAGAAAGAAAGAAATAAAAAATATGCTGCTCTCACTGGAGGGATTGGTTCAGCTTTAGAGATATTTAAATTAAATATGTATAAATATTTTATATGTAATAATGATAAGCAGCTGCCTCTCTCAACATATGTACATATACAAAATTTCCTATAGCCTCACTATTAGCCTACACACAATAAACCCTCTGCTAAATCTCGACAGAGTATCCCTCACTTCACCGCTTTTGTAAGCCCCACAACAGATCCCGGCTTGTTTTTGTCAAATTCCATGCGTATAATGTTTTTTTCCACATTTTTTTTCCAGCTCTATCTGTATTTTCATATTTTCTGTACAAGTTTATAGCAGTGCCTGTTGATTTATGCAAATTATTAAACGTTTTCTAATAACTCATTATGCCGCGTAAACAACGTGCCGCATGACTTGACAGTCCCAATCGATGTGGCACCAGACGGAGACAGAGACAGAGACAGAGAGAGATAGCTATACACTATCTGTAAGCCAGAGTCAGGGAGTCAGGGAGTCAGAGTACCATTTCCATTACATGTTCAATTGGCTTCAGTCTCTCTCTCTCTCTCTCTCTCTCTGTCTCCGAGGGGCTACTACGGGGCAACTACTGTTGCGTCTTTTAGTAAACGTTTTTTTGTTTTCTAACACTCGTTTTCTTGTTGTTTTTGTTGTTGTTGTTGTTTTTCTGATGTTAGCTGTCAGTTTTCGCATATGTCTACCGCTGACTGGCAAAAGTTTCGTAGCGCCTAGCTAGATGTCAACTTTTTGGCATGCAAATATGCCTTTTGTCCGTTTTGTTTCGTTTTGTTTTGTTTCTATTTTCCATGCCTGGTAATTAGGTAAATATTTTGCCTACTGTGGATCTTCATTTGCATAGATTTCAGTGTACTTTGGCACTAAGTTTTCTTGACCCACCACCACTGTCCCATGTCCCCCATGTGTGTTGGCTAAGCAAAGCTTTTACTTTTAAAGGCAAACTCTGAGGTTTGGGGTCACGCCACCCGAGGGTGGCTGTTGGACCCGCGAGCGTAATGCGCGAAATTGCAGAGTCGTCAAGATGGGAAAGGTGACTGATATTTGACTGGAAATCTTACGAAATCGAAAAGAGAGTTGCCTAAAAAACCATTCCACAAGCATTCGCGAAAAGTGTCAGTCAACTGGTGGAGTCAAGATATATGTATGACTTTTCCATAGCTTTTTTTGGCATGTACTTTTGCTATGCGATAACTGAGCAAATCTTGAAGGTTGAAGGAACTGTCTGCAGTTCATCCACCAATCTGTCAAGTGCCAGATCTCATAGGCTTTTAACCATCCTCAAGCTCAGCTTCTAAGCAGTGAAGCCCCAAGGACTGACCCACTGAACAATGAGCGCAACGAGAACACATGACACAACCCTCACCCAACACATGCAAAAGATGGCCAGGAACAACAAGTGCAATGGCAAGCCAAAGAACAACAAGTCAAATGATTTGGCCCACAAGCTAAAAGGGAGATGCAAGCAGCAGATGGAGATGTACATACATAGATGCAGATGCAGATGCAGATGAAGAGATGCAAATGCAGACACAACTATTTGCATTTGCATTTTAGCACTTCAGCAGGCTGCAACCCAAAGGGTAGGGGGGGGGGTGGGGAGGAGGAGGTCTGTTAGTGTTTGTACTGATTGCGCATGCAGAGTCACAGATTCGGACTTTGTCTGTCTGCCTTTAGTTTGGTGCCGAAGGAAAAGTGGGTGCAAACAATTGGACTCGTTGCAGTTGAAGATTTCTATATGGCTTAATTCCACTGCCACGCCCACAGCAACAACGAACAGAACAAACGAGATTGCTCACCTGTTGCCAATGTTACCGGTGGGGGTTTTCCTCTTCCACCTTCCCAACTCCAACTGCAGTGTGGGTTGAGACGCGTATCTAATTACAAGAGAAGAAAAAAACAGTCAAAAAGAGTGAGCATGAGGGAGATATACGTACATACACACGTGTGTGTATATAGGCGCTGATTTCAAAGATAAATTGCCGACGACAAGCCCGATGACTCCGGGACTCTGAGACTTGGACTTGCAGTTGGAGCCTTCCAGTGATGGATGTACTCGTATTTATGCGCTGCTGCTGCGACGTTGCCGCCAACGCGACGCTAGTAAAAATAAACAACAGTTTATTGGCATTTCCAGCCCCAGACCCAGCCCCAGCACAGACCCTCTCGCAGACGGCATTCATTCTACTGCAGTTGAGGCATTTTCATTGTTTAACAACATTCTGCAGTCGCGAAAGGTGTCGGTTTTAGGTCCAAGAAAAGAGTCTGTCGAACCTTCTTCATCCGCCATGCAGCAAATATTTTTAGCGGAATTTTTATGAGGAAGCGATTTTTATGCCCACCACCTCAGACCAGACCCTTGCGAATGAGTGACAGCACACGGCGCTCGGATTGGACTCCATGCAAATGGGCGACATTTGATTTATGTTACAGTTTTGGGCCCGACTTGGCCAGGTTTAACCTGCTTTAGTGCTTTGTTGCTTACAAAAAGTTCTAGGACTTGAGGTCTGTATTCCCAAAAGGTTTTCTAGATATCTCCTGCGCAAGAAGAACAAAATGCAAACATCGTCTGGGGAGTATCCTTGAAGCAACTGAAATCCACAGCTCAAACTCCACTTAGCCCTGAGCCCTGAGGGGCTCTGAGAGACAGCAGCGACTTCCTCACATAATTCAAAAATATACAAGCCACAGAGAAACGAGAACAATCTGAGGGGGAGAATGCATATTGAAACAAAAAATTAAAAACCTACACTTGACCTCAGAAGTCAGTCTGTCCGTCTGTCTGTCCGTCTGTTTGTCTCATCACTACTTCCACTGTGGAGGCTGACCATTGCTGAAGTGCCTTTTACATGGGACTGAACTGAAAGGGGAAACTGGACTGGGCACTGGGCAATGGGCAATGGGCAATGGGGACTGTGGACTGGAGTTTGGGATTCGTTAAGTAAACATGCCACGCTACAACGCGTTCCTAAAAACCTGGCACTGGCACCGACACCGACACTGGCGCTGACCACAGTGGTGTGCACCCATTCTTGGACCCATTCCCATTTCCATTTCCATTCCCATTCCTTGGCAAAACCTCATTACGATCTTCATCATCATTATCGACATCGACAGATTGTGTCGGCTTCGCTTTGCATCTTTTGTTCATTTTAGTTTAAATATTGCCTACCTCTTCGACTTCGTACGTACCTCTGATTCTGATTCTGACACTGGTTCTGTCCGTCTGTCCGTCTGTCCATCTGCCGGTCGGTCGCTGTCTGCTGTCCGCTGTCCGCAATGAAGAAGCAGAAGTAGAGTCCATTCCCAGCTGCCAATAGTGCATGGCATTTCAGGCACTTTTCATCTTTTTCAATCAATGCCCATGTCCACTCCACTTCTTCCACTTTGGCTTCCCCACTTGTGCAGCTCAACGAACAGCCACCGAAGGAGTCCAAGTTCGATAAAGGGCGCTAGTCGTGGGCTACGACTCTTTTCTTTGAAGCTTCTGGTCCTTGTGTATGGGGCTGGGGCTCCTTTATTTAAGTTTCTCAATATTTTCGTTGAATGTTTCAAGAGCGCGTAAATTAATCCCGTGCTTAATTGCTTTTTTTGCTTTGCAGGGTTGAAGCTGCACTCGGTGGGTTATAAATAGGTTTTGTCTATATTTAGTCGAAGAAACAGTAAGAACTGTCATCTGGGATGGGGCAGTGCCTGAAGGGGGAATCCAAGTTATTAGCCACTGACTTCTGATTGCTTACTTAGGGCCACTGAAAGGGGTTAGCCTGGGGTTAGAGGGGGAAGGACATACACACTCTGGAGTTCGTTCTACTCGCCCACCCATTTCGAACATAGTTTTGAACAGCTGTTCAAATCGAGCATAACTGAAAGCGACTTAAAGCGTTAAAATCCCCCCCATGCCATCCCATTCCGGCCGGCTGTCCATTTAGACCAATTTATGCACAAGTGTTTTTGTGGCCGGGGCGGAAATGCTGTGCAAAATTTACGGTCCAGCCAAAGTCTTGGCGTTGGCCAAAAACAAAAACCTCCAGCTACGTAAAAGTGAGGCAAGACCCAGTCCCAGTCCTAGTCCCAGTCCCAGTCGGAGTCCCCAGTCTTCGTCCGCTGGGAGTGTGCGATCCAAAGGCCGTCGATGGCGGCGCGCGCACGATAACAAGATTAGAAAATAAGATTTATCTCATAGATTGATAGATTCGATTACACGCAGCGGCCGGCGATCGAGCGGCGATGCGATGCGATGGGAGACGGCGACTGGGGCGGGCGTACTGGGCGGCGTGTAATTACAACAAAAGCAACAGCCAAACAGCCACAAGATCGAACAAGAACAAAACGAGCTGCGGGAGCAGACAGACCACGGACGAAGCACAGTGTCCCAGAGCAGTTGAAATAAAATACAAAGTTGCCAGCAAAATCTTCGACTTAGCGGAGTGAAACTTAATTGGAAGATTTAAAATTCCTGGCTTAAGGTTTAAGAACTCTTCTAAAATTCAGAGAATAATGGAGGCATCTCCACAAGTTTGCTTGGCATCGATTTGTTTGTTAATCAATCTAAATTCATTTCAATTTCTGAACAATCTTGGACCCACTGTGACCGTTCTGGCTGCAGGCAAACTCTTTTCTCCCTGGCGTTTTAATGGACTTTTAACTGGTTTTGGAGGCTGACTGCATGGGTCTGCAGTGGCAGCAGCAGCAAGCAGCAGTCCCAGTCGCAGCATCAGAAGCAAGGCAGCTGCACCTGCAACAGCTTTTGGCTGGTTCGGTTCGGTTCGGTCCGATCTGGGATCGGATCTCGCCTCTCGCCGGGCGTTGCATATTTACTAATTTAATAATTCAAAAGCATTTAAATTCCTAATCATATCCAGCAAAGCGGCCGCCTGCGTCTGGATTAGCCCGGTCCATCTGTGCATCCAGCCCCCACTCCCCAGCTCCACTCGGAGTTCCCGTCTCCAGGATCTTTGACTGCGCGGCAATGCGAAATGAATCGCCTGCCGCAATTTGTGAAAATTTCTCACCATTTTCATGGCTACTTCAGCTCCAGGAGCAGCTCACTGATCGAGGTGTGCGGAGTGCGGGTTGGGTAGCGGGTAGCGGAGTGTGTTAGATTTCCACTTTACTGTCTATGCAATTTGTTGGCTAACTAGATGGCTATCTCTGGCCCAGTGGTTGCTGTTGTTCTTGCCGCTTGTTTCCACTGGTTTCCACAACGTTCTTTCGGCTTTGGGCTCTGGGCCCGCTGCGCATTCATGTTCTTTTCATCTTTCTGCCTGCCTGAATCGATGCGATGCCTCCTGCTGCCCCTGCATCGTAATCTCTCGGTTTCTGGTTTTCTTCTTCTGTTTTTCTTTTTTCTTTTTTTGGACTATTACCACTTGTACCACGAGTACGACTATCTTATGCATCGCCTGGCGTTAGTGTTTTGCGTCTTATTAGAGTCTAATTGCATTGGCCGGGGTTGGGGCCGAGTTTTGGTCCAATTCGAACAGGCAATGAATGGAAATTTTCGGGGTAATGGGCACGATCATGACTCAAAAGGGTTCCGACCCGCATAACCAGGCCATCAATTAGGGAATCAACCGCTAGACGGCCTAATTGAATTGACTTTGTATGGCGGATCTCATCGATTGATGGGAAATATTTATGGGGCTTTGAATAGAACAACAGAATTATGATAGTAAACGAGCAGGAACGAGCTGCATGGTATAACAGCTTATCTAAATATAACATTTAGGTCAAAAACGTTCTAGGCTCATAAATTTATAAAAGAAAACCATTAACCAACACCAGCACCACCCAATTTTATTGAACTAAAAATAATTCTTACAATAACTAATCATTTTGCATATAAAAATATCTCCATCTATCGCCACCCCAACAAAAATGTCTTCCCCAATCGAACCCATTGACCCACTAAACGCCTACAATTGCCGCAATCAAATCCCACAAGCGCCAGTGGGTCTGTCCCTGGAGGCAGCCACAAGGACGCAAGTTCTATCAAGTTATTTTTTTGGGTGGAAAGGTGTTCTGCCGCCAGACTTTTACGACACGCGGCGTCAGCAGCGCCATGGGAAAGTGTCTTACGCAATGCATTTCCATTTAAGCCATCAAATAAAAGAAGAACACAGCAAACAGCGCCAGCGGCAATCACTTTGACGCCAACGGACTACGCCTGGAACTACGTCATAGACGCAGACATTGGCCTGAGCCTGAGCCAGAGCCAAGGCTGGCGTCACTGTCACTCTTCTGCTCGATTATGCATTATGTATTCAAAATTTTGTTTGAGGTCAACTTGAGGCCGCCTGTTCCGTTGCTCGCATCGTTTTATTAGTTTTAGCTGGCGAGCACCGCGATGAGTATCCATTCTATTTTTAGTCAAGGACTAAGGACTCATCCATAAATGGGATGATAATTTTGCGTGCCTGCTGTGAACTTGAAAGAACTTTGTAAATGGTAGAAGCCCCCGCCCCCCATAAAAGTGACACAACTTTGCCCCCCAGCTGACAGATTTATTTCGATGTCCTACCCACCCCTCCCCTCCGACCAAACAGTGCGCCCAAAAAGTCTGGCTACTAAAAATACAATTCTGGTACGGGAACAAACTTATTTCTGTTCGGGCACATTCATTCACAGAATTTTGTGTAACTTTTTCTGTTGGGTTTCATTTCTGTCGGGCATGAAAAGTTTTTGTGTAGGCGACTCGGTGTCTGGCAGACAAAAAGAATTGAGGTCGGTCTGGATGGGTGGGTGGTTGGATGGATGAAGCAAAGATGGTGCAAAGGATGGAGTGGAATGCTTCTCCTCCCGCATAACAGCAGCTGCTCGAAGTGAGTAAGTGGGAGAATCGTTTGGGACTTGCTCCCGGCTTAGGGTCTTGTGTCACGTTTCAATAAACTTTGATTGGCGGCAATTATCTGGTAGCTGGCATCAGCCTGAGCCTCGCATTTGTCGCCTCTATCCTATCCTCTATCCCGTTTGGCATTGTATTATTTATGAGTCGGTGAGTTCGGTCCTGGATTTGCTTTCAATTACGGGTACCCGCAGCCAATTTGCTGCCAAAAACTTTTGCACATAAAGCAAATGTTTTGCACAGCTTTTGTGTCCCTTTTCGGTTCTTTTGGCAGGCGACGGCGACGGCGACCCTTGATTGAATGATTTCAACAAGAAAGACATTACTTAGTCGAGGGTTTAATCTGCTGGAGGGTCTGGGGGATTAGTTGGACAATAGCAGAATGAAATCGTTGAGTATTTGCTGTTACATATCGATGGGGGAATGATATAATGAATTAATCAGTGATGGAATGTGGAATGCGATAATTTATTCTGTAATTTTATTACATTATCTGAATGGAATGACTTGGCACAAGCTGCTGAAGAGGATGGGCAGGGCTAACCAGCTTTGAAGTACACCAGTTATGGCACCTGTTTTGGACTGGTTCAGCAAATCGATTACGTTTTGTTTACTATTATGGAACCTGTGTGAGCTATCTGTAATAGATAGTAATAGAGATCCCCCTCTAATCAGTGGAATGCTCATAGGGGATTTTCCTTTCAGCGTTAAACATTTTTCTGACATTCTGGAAATTCCTAAAATGAATTCCAAAGTTCGTTGAACCCCGTAATGGCTTTACCAAAAATGACATTGGGCACACGCACACCCACCTGCCTTGCAACCCCTCTTTAGCAGCGGAAATGCTAGCCGGCAGACATGTCTGCCATTTACTTGGTGAAAGAAAAAAACCTGCAAAATCGTAGAAACGGAAGCAAAAACTTGATTAAAATTTCATGGCGACGCATTTTCCACAAGCAACACAAGGAAGCAGCAGCAGCAGAACAAACTGAAGACGCAGGAAAAGTGACTCTAAAAATGATGGGAATGGCGAACATTTTAGCATGCAACAACTGAGAAGACCGACGAGAGGTGCAGTGCATGTGGTGCGAAAAAGTTGTTGAAACTTCATTGAATTATCGCACCCAGAGGTGCCGGCAAAAAGTCAGGAGCTGCCACCCACCCTGTCTCTCCGTCTTGGCCTTGGCCGCAAGAAAGGGAAATTGCAATTCATTTGCCACCTCCACCAAAGAGAAGCCATTTTCTCTGCAGAAGGGACATTCCACGGGGCTTAAAGTGCAACGGGGAACTGCAAAATGGGAAATAATGGTCGCGTAGAGGGAATCCATTGTGTGGGCAAAAATTTAACAAGGATTCAGCATCTGCCCTTCGATTCAATCTCTGCTCCGCATTAAAGTTCTCTGCAGATTGTCTGCCCCTGACATGTGTGTGAGTGCGGTTTGATAAACTTGACTTGACTTATTTCTGTTAACTTATTCGCTTATCATTGACTTGGCCCAGCTGGTTGGCTGGATGTAGAGGGAGGATTTTATATTGCTGCTTAGGTCGCAGGCAATTTGCAGAACTTTATGGCACACAAATAAATCATTTACCAGCAGCGGCCAATTGTGAGAAAAGGAAAGTTTTCCAGGGCTACGACCGGCTCCATTGTTATCACGAAGTTAGTGAAAGTTTTGAAAGCCGAAAGGAAGCAGCCCATGATAACTTCCCTTTTTGTTTGAGAATAGTTTGAAGAGCAGAAAGTTGTGCACTTCGGATGGATATTTTCCAAGGAAGGAAGTGGAAGCGTATACTCCCTCAATCCGCAGATGGACTCCGCTTTATTTGCACCTTTCCATTGTGTGACATGTCAAAATCACAACTGTCACTTAATCCTGGCGCAGTCAATAAGCCAGGACACCATTTCACCAAAAAACTGACATCAATTTCATATGAATTATGACACTTGAGTATGGAAAAAAGGGCAGGGCAGGGCACCATAAGCCAATGCCACACAGACAGAATGGAAATCCTTTTGTGCGAACTGAAACTGAAACCCAAAACATTGGACAACTGCAGCACGTGATTGTGATTTTGTTTGTTTGTGAATTGGCAATTCCGTTTGCCATATGACAGCTCTATAAATATGAAATATATTCCAGCTACGCTCCTCTCCTCTCCGCTCCGCTCCACCATCTTTTGCGTGGAAAGTCACGTGCGATTGACAGACAGAATGAATTGAAAGTGCCAGAATCAGCATCAGCCATTCAGTCAGCACTTGTCTAATTGCCAGTCATTTGTTTTTGCCAAATTGAAACGCGCACTTGTCAATGACCGAAACGTGTCAGCGCTAAGGATCCAATTAGGTGGAGGACCTGGAGTGGGCGGCGTATCAATCAATCGACAGCATCGACAGTGCTGAATACGAATGTCGAATGCCTCATGAGAATGCTTCTCCCAAGGGTCCCCTCGAGGATATGCCACTCGTAGATGTCTGATGTCTGAATGCTGTCAACTGGTAGCCGTTTCGAATGAGCTGCCTGCCACATGTTGGGGGCGGCTTCAACAAGTGAGTTAAGCACTGAAATTGGTTTAAGCTTAAGCTACTGAAATCGGAGAAGATGTAGAATCTGCATTACATACACAATGTAGAATACACATTTTAGATGTATAATCGACATTGTGGATGTAGATAATCCGTTGATTCCTAGTTTGGGGCGGTACGGTAATCCTTCTTAGATGTCGTATACAACATCAACGGACTACATCATTATCTTTTTAACTCTTCCTAGAATCACACCGTGACCATAAACACCAACAGCAACAACAAATTAAGAGGGGAACAATAATGATTTACACTGAGAAAAACATTTCAGTTCAAAAGAAGAGAATAAAAAGTAAGGAAACACGGAAACAATCTTTTTTTTCACTTACCTTTTACATTTTTCTTTTCTGCATTGCCACTCCATGCAATTTGCACTCTCCTTTTCACACATATGTACATACACCCCCGCGACGTTGCTTCGAAACGAAACGAACGAAGAGACACCAAACGTAACGGGATCGAACGAGAAATTCTAATAAGAGCGCACATTTTGCGCATATTTATTTACGGCAAGGTATTAAGACTGACATTCATGCGCACGCACCAAACGAAAGAGAGAGTTAGATCAGAGAGATTTGGAATGCCTCACATTATTGAGAGACACTTGGAATGAGAGAGCTGAAGCACTCTCTTTTTTCTTCTCTTCTTCTTTGCGCTTTTTACATGATTGAGCGGGACACAACTTCGCTCCCTTTTTGGCATATTTTCACACACACAGACACATCGCGCACACATGCATTGCAAGTGTATGCATGCAGGTTATGATAAAAAAAAACACTTAATTTTCATACATTTTCCCCATATTTCCTTCGCCGATCTGCCATTTAGCCTCGTTGTGCGCCTCGCACTGGATCAAACGCATTTTTGCCATAAACACACACTTTTTGAACATTTTCCATGCTTAATCACTGCACTACACAGCTGCGCGACACTTTTTTCCGTTTAATTTCCCGTATTTTCCCGTTTCCGCGGACCGAAACGCGGAGTGGACTAAACACTCTGACCGCACCGAAAAAACTGGAGGGAGAAGCTGGTGAAGCGTGAGAGCGGCAAGTGCGTAGGTGTTGATGACTTAGGACTCGCTCTCCTACTTTCAAATGTAATATGCACATTTATTGTGTCGTGCATTTGGACAGTCCGCTCCCTACGATTTTTGCAACCTGATCAGATTAGTGTAGGGTGATGCATCTCTTTTACGTTCGCTCTTTTTGCTTTGAGCTCATAAGGAGCGAAAAGGACGGAGAATAGGAACTTCTCGCGCTGCTGAAGTGTGGCGGCGGCTTGATTCCAAATCAAAGTAATCGTCGCGGAGCATCGCTCAAAGTTTTCTCGATCGGAAAATGCTTGGATAATCTGTAGACTATATACGCGGCAATGTGATAAGTGTAAAAGGTGTTAGATTGAGGAATTATTACGAACAAACCATCAAATTCCTCTGTTTCTTTTTGCTGCGTTTTCTTTTTGGTTCTCTCTGGATTTCTAGTGACAGCGTTGAAACTGTGAGAGAGAGCGAGAGCAAAGCAACGGTGAAACTCAACTCTCTCATTCTTTTTTTCTTGTGCGAGTGAATAAGAATGGCAAATGGAAAGACAATGGAATGAGGAAACGGCAATGATAGTTCGGCAATGATTTTGATGGCTTTTCAACGTGTGGTTCCTTCTCGTTTTGTATTCCGATTTATAGATATTTCAATCCACGCGGTATATTCGCCTTCAAGTGATCGATGATCAATTGAATGGGTTGTTTATATGTAGAATCAATTATTTGAATTGAATGCGCCTTGAAATGTATCAGAAACGTAGCCCGTGCCAGGA
Organism: Drosophila subsilvestris; assembly: GCA_035043285.1. Classification (NCBI taxonomy): domain Eukaryota; kingdom Metazoa; phylum Arthropoda; class Insecta; order Diptera; family Drosophilidae; genus Drosophila; species Drosophila subsilvestris. The sequence goes on along the minus strand of JAWNNB010002104.1, from coordinate 1,027,064 downwards.
ATAATCCAATCCAAAACAGACATTTATCCGATCCCCCACTCGTCTCGATGGCCCATGGTTCTCAAGTGGTTTACAATGCCGCAGATCCATAAACGAAAACCATCACTAAATGTTTTTGGCGTCCGTTAGTGCAGCAGCAACATCAGCGAAGAGGAGGTGAAGAAAGGGAAGCAGATGAAGGAGAATAATGGGAAGCAGATGAGGAAAGGAGAGGAGACAGAGGCCATAGACATGGACGGAATCATGAGGCACATTTTCTCAGTCGATTGCCAGGTAATGCGTTCAAAATGAACTTCAAACGGCGCCTAGAGATAAAGAACATTTTCCCTGCTGCCTCTCTCTCTCTCTCTCTCTATCGCATGTGATATGTAAATTTAGTTCATTGATGATTTTTAGTTGGAAATGCGGGTTGGAAATCTATTTGGAAATGGGATTGGGATGGCTGTGAGTCACACCAAAGCTGATTCATTGCGACTAATGGGTGACCGCAGCTGCAGTGCAATTAAAAGCCTCGCACACGCCCCCGCCACCACCATCCTAATGCGAACCCTGGACGTGGTCCTGGACCCGTGCCAAGGCCACGTGGAAGCAGAGGCGCAACGGCTTGGCATCAGCTGCTGTTGCAACAATGCCACACAAATTAGAGCAAAGACAATGGACAATGGGCAAAGGGAAAACTGCATTAAGGCGGCAAATTGCGGTAACCAAAGGGAGAAGGAAAGGTCCAAAGCCAGAGAAAGGTGAAAGTGTGCCACAGGCTGCGCATATCCAGGTAGAGCCAGGCCCAAAGGATACACACACACACACACACGCCTGTGGTTGACAATAAATTATGGGCAAAAAAATTGCATGCCATATTATGGCCATATGGCAGGCAGTTCGCTACGCCCCCTATTTGGTTGCTATTTAAAATTGATTTAAATTCGCCACAGAACGACGTTGAATGGGGAAATTTATAATGGGGCCGCTCGTAAATCCTCGACGACCTTTTCGGAAATTATTAGTGCACATTTTTCGCTGGAATTTTTCCGTTTTCCATGCTGCAGCTTAGAATTGCATACTTGGAGGCGACTCAGCATGCATGCCGGTGATTTAGTGGCCATTTCCCTACCATGTCAACCTTGAGCAGGAAAGCCCCAAGTGTTATAAATGGGGCCGAGCCTCATGAAAACACTGCCTCTGGGCTTAAGGTGAAGGTGAGATGGGAATGAAGGCAATAAAGCGACGCAGCAAGGATTCTAATGGGTTCTATAACATGACAATATGAAAGGGAAAATATATATTTAAATTACAGATAATTTGTAGTTCACTGGAAGGGCAATTAATTAAATAACTCAAAAGAAATTCCGTTTGTTCCCATGCCTCCCCTAACTTCCACTCGAAATGCATTTCGTATTCAAGTAGTATTCCAGTAAATCATACATATGTTTGTGTATCCAGCTCATTAGCCTGATCAAAACAATATAGCTGAAAATGTTTTTGATAAATACTCGCCTTTGACCTTTGGCAGCAATTGATAAAATATGATTTAGGTGAGTGTTTTGATATACAGCCGCAAAACAAGTCACGAAATGGGTAATATATTGACCAAATTGATTAATAGTCGGCCAAAAACGAGTCCTTCACAAAGGACACTAACAAAACTAACAAAAACAGAACACAACAAACCCAATAAAAAGAGGGAGAGAAACAAAAAGCGATACGTGAATTCATTGATTGGCTGTGGCATGGGACTGGGACCGGGACCCCACACAATGTTGAAAGGAATTTTGATTTATCTGAGGCGGGGCGCAGAGAGAGAGAGAGGCCGCATAGAGAAATAGAGAGAAATTAGTTAAGGAATTCCCAGCCACACACACACTCGAAAGATGGCTACAGGTGCCTTGGGCTACTAATTGAGCTCGCTTATCGGTTAACACACACACACACACACAGACACTCACACACGCACACACCTGGCAAATTGAGTTTTCAGCCAGAAAAGGAACGATCTGTATGCAAAGGAATTCCTTGGGCTGGCCTCCACGCTTCGTACCTTCTTGGGACCAGCCAGCAGCTCCTTGGGCACCAGGCCCAGGCACAGGCACAGGCCAGGCCCCTCTTCTTCGGTTCGTTTTTAATTAAGTACAACAACGCAGCAAAATTGATTTTCAGAGTTTGCTTATCGCCACGGAAAGATCTCTAAGAGATGCGATGCCGGCGATAAGGTTTTGTCTCTCGCCCCCTGCCCCCTTGTCTTTGGGCTCTCTAACCGACTTAATATAGTTTGTATGATATATCTATAATCGCTTATGAGTCCATTACAATCCATTTTGAGCACAGGATCAGGGCGCCTGTTGCCAAGTCATTAGGCTCGTTAGTTGGGGGCTAATTGCAGTCGTTTTGGGAGAGTTTCATTTCATTTCTGAGAAGAGAATTGCTGTAGAACTTATCGAGAATTCTCATTTCTTATTTCAGAGTAAAGCCAAAAGCTCAGTTGGGTTGTGGTGCATAAATTATGGTTAAATTTATGCGGTTCAAGTTCTGGCTGGACCCAGATGTCTATCGGTCAAAGAGCCACAGAAAGAGACGGAGACAGAGCCATAGTTACAGCCAGAGCGGGAGAGAGAGATGTGACTCCGAGAGACATTGATCACAGCGATGATAATATAAATTCCAATTAAGCTATCTGTCCCCCTTGCCACTCCCTGTGAGTGAAATACAACGGTAAACGGCACTGACAATGCCAAACGAACGTATAAATTCTAGCCGTTCTTATCGACTGTGGATGGGAATGTATCTGGGGTTCTCGGGGCGAATGTCTCTATAAAGCGATCATTAAAATTATGGCATATCATCTGACCAGTGAGCAGTGGCCAAGCGTCCAGCGTTCAGTCCAGTGCTCCTAATGAAATTATTAAAAATGCATTTAACTCTGAGCGAGAGCCAGAAATATCCATAATATGCATACAGGGCTCTGGGCAGTCAGGTCTGCTTGGGTTGGGTTGGGTTTGTCGACATAAATAACTAACCTCCATTCTTAAGAGGGGTTCCAGCTAGTGGCTGGAGCTCGTGGTGCAGCTCGTGGCCAGCCATCTTTTGACCAAACTAATTATGCATTCATTTTGTTTGCCAACAATTAAGTCGCCCGGAGGCGTGGCGCATATTTCATTTTACTTATTAGTGCTTGGACATCGGAAGGATGGCTTGGCTTGGCCTGGCCCTTGGCGGAGATCCTTTCGCCCTGCAGAGAATCTCTACTGATTTATGACGGGCACGCACTTGATTTAGCTGCTCCTACCTCTCATGGCATGCCATCGAATGGAATGGCATCGTTAGTGGTATGGCATGGTCATGTCATCCCATGATGACCCAGTTAGCAGTGGCATTTCGTTTTTCGTGGCTCAAAGAAAGCCACACAGAGCCATTCAAATTTGGTTAAACTCTTTCCCAAAAAAAAATACCCGAAACACTTGACTGAGCGTACCGCCAGATGGGGTATCGTACACATCTCTTGGTGGAGTCGGAGTTGGACATTCAAACTGGTTCGACAATCAAATGACCATTTGTAACAGCCAGAGAGCAGACCCCCACCCAGGAGTGAGAGGAGTGAGAGAGACATGGGGACACCCACGCGACAATTACTTTCTAAACGAAGAAAGAGATCAGCCAGAGTCAAAATCAAATTTTGCACCAAATTAGGCGCCAAATCGGTTAAAATTGGATGCCGCATGCCGCCTGCCACATGCCACATGCAACATGCCACATGCTGTGCCCGCAAAGAATTCCATTTCATGGGCGTTTTTTCTAATTTCTTTCAGCAGCAACAGCAGCAGCCACAGCTACAGCTACAGCCCCAGCCTCAGCCACGATGAATTCCAATGAACAGAGTAATGTAGAAAACGCCTTATCCGGTCCATGCTATCGCCGTGGCGAAAGAGGAGCTCTGTGGCAAGGGGTAGTGGCAGTGGCAGTGGCAGCGGCAGAGAACTGTCAACGCCAAGTCCAAGTCCAAGTGGTTGCCCACCCATGTTGCTTGCTACAGTTTGTTCTCCACTGGCTTCTGCGGTGCATTCATTTGACAAACGCTGACAGTGGCGACAATGCCCCAGAAGCAACGGCAACAGCAACAGCAACGGCTGGAGCCACCGATTGCGGATGCAAGTGGCCATCGGTATCGGTATTGGTATCGCCTATTGGCATCGGCATCTGGGGGAGGGGGGGGGGGCCCTGAAACGAACTTGATTTCTGATTTGAATATTTATTTCAGCCGCCTGGACGATGGCCATTGGCTGTTTGTCCGCTGGCTTCGTGGTCATCGTTGTCGCCATCCCCCCAACCCCCAACCACATCCACATCGATCGTGACAATCGCCAACGCAAGTGAAAAACTCTTCACTTCATGTGTCGATCTGTCCCAGCAGTCGATCGATCTACATCAAGGGGGTCTCAGGTCTCTCTCTCTCTCTCTCTCTTTCTCTATGTATCTTCTTTCTTCCGTCTGCTATAGTTAACTGATTTGTCTTACACTAAGAAAGAAAAGGAAACAAAAGTTTTGATAGCAGTAGAATATTTAAAAGAAACCTTGAGCAGATTGGGATTGACAAATAAATGCAGAATTTACCTGTAGATCGATGGAGCTTCGAGCTGGCTTCGAGCTTAAAGTTTCTGCTGGTTCCTGAAATGATTTCAGAATGGAACTGTCGACACTCTGTTACAGGAATAATGTTTTATTTGGGTGCCTCTGGTCAAACTTTCCACACTCTCTTTTTCATGGTGTAAAAGTTTTTCTTTCAGTGTGCACTGCTGCCTCTTAGAGACGATTAAAATTGACGTTTTGTGGAGCTGTGAACGCGCCACTGCTTACACATTACACACACACATATGTATATATGTGTAAAGCTTCCCTTTCTCCCTCCTTCTCGTGCCCACGTCAACACTTTCTTTGGCTAAACGTTTTCATTATTTATGAATTGATCAATTTGTTGCTGTGGCTGTTGTTGCTGTTGCATGGCCCTGCTGCAAGCACTACGACTACGCGTACGCGTATCATCAGCGACCATCAACTTGCATCGTTTGGTTTGTTTGCTATGGCCATTAGCGTCACTTGATAGAGCCCCCACTTGCTGCTGCCACTTGCTGCCTTTTCCCCATATCCCATTTCCCCTTTCCACACCTTGGGGCCGCTAACAACTCCACTCCCCAGTTGGCGGCGGCTGCTGCATCCAGACTTAATTTATTTCAAATTGTTGCGGCGCATCAACAACTGCAAAATTATTTACCCAACTAATTTATGCAGATTTTTGAAAAACGTTTCAAATTAGTTGTGGATCGGTGCAGGGCGGTAGCCAGGTCACGCGGGGCAAGAGGAAATCGCTTGATAATTGTCATTGACTGAAGGTTAAGTGAAGATTGAAAACCGATATGCCCTCCGATATGGAATCCATAATAGAGAAAGTAAATTAAATGGGTTTGTCCACAGAGCATGTTCAGTATTAAAATTTTTACTTTCCCAGAATTACAGAAATTAAATTCCGTGAAAAACTTGAATTAATTTTTTTCGTTTTATGGCGAATTTTGTGGCTTTTTATACCCGTACTCAAAAAGAGTTAAGGGGTATACTGTATTTGTGCTAAAAGTGGATGTGTGTAACGCAGAGAAAGAAAATTTTCCGACCCCATAAAGTATATATATTCTTGATCAGTATCAATAGCCGAGTCGATAGAGCCATGTCTGTCTGTCCGTCCGTCCGTCCGTCTGTCCGTCTGTCCGTCTGTCCGTCCTGATGAGCGCCTCGTTCTCAGAGACTATAAAAGCTAGAGCAACGAAATTTTTTTCCAGACTCATGTGATATCACACTGTTACAAGTGTATTTCAAAATTTCGCCCCGCCCCTTTCCGCCTTCACAAAGGACGAAAATCTGTGGCATCCACAATTTTGAAGATACGATAAAACTAAAAACGCAGTATCGTAGAGAATGACCATATCTATCAGATTGCCGAATCTGAACCAGATCGGATCATTATTATAGCCAAAATAAAGAAATTAATTTTCAGTTGCTTCCCCCACCTCCTCTGGCGCTGCTGACGCTATTCATTCTCTGTCTCGCTCGCACACACTCTGCCCTGTGCAGTGCGCGAGCAACCCCTAGCGGAGGAGATGTAGAATCTAAATGGTAGATGTAGAATATTTGTTCTAGATGTATTATCTACATTTTACATGTAGATGTAGTTAACAAATGTAGCAAAAAATTTAAAATATAAAATTAAAAATTTTTTTTTAATTTCAATCATAAGCTCATAAATTTATATACTGACTGAGTACGGGTATAAAAGTAGAGTCGCGACTAGAAGCGACTCACGTTCCTTCTCGTTTTGGCTGCCCTTGAGGGACCTGTACTACATTTATATTAATACCAAGAACTACACGATGGCCTATCTGATATTACCCCAAAGGTTGTGGCGGCGTGGCAACTCCCACACTGAATCAGCTGAAATGTCATTTAAAGGATAAATACGCCCAAGGCTACCTGTACAATATACTCGTACTCGTACATATATCATTGACACACATCTGACAATGGGCCTGACACTTATTTGCTTTTGTTGTTGCCTTTTGTTTCTGTTTATGGACACGCGATGCAGGTGCGGCAATTAAAACTCAGTCCAGAGTGAGAGTCGCTGTCGATCCATGGGCATGGCATGTGTGGGAGCCCTTGAACAGAACCCAAAAACCGAACCAAACCGACCCTTGCTGGACTCCAAACCCCGAACAGCGAACAGCGAACCGCGAACCACGAACCCCACACCGAGAGAGCTAATGAAACAAGTCAACTATTTGAACAATCAATTAGCACACAGATGTTAATTTAGGACAGTCAAAACTTTTGCCCCCTCTGGGGTGTGCGTTGGAATGCGAACGAATGCGATGATCATAAATAATCGCCAGTCAGTCAACGGTCAGTCAGTCAGTCAGCGGCCATTCAGTTTTCGGCGGCAACTTCTTCATATTGGTGTCACTCGGATGGACAGGAAGGCCACGAGACACAAGACTTCCTCTGCCTCTGCCTCCGCCTCTGCCACATCCACATCCACATCGGAACAGACTGTAGACTGCAGACAGTAGAGCAGACCGTGTGCACACTGTTGGTGCCCTGGGGCAACTCCCTGTTTGGTTTATTTTCTTGTTGCTGTATTCATTTTCAACCACGCTGCGGTCTGGGTTCGGATTTGGCCTCCTCTTTTACATTTCTCTGCCTCTGCCGCTGCTGTACTGGTTGATTTCAATTGAAAAACCGCAAAAGGCTGCAGGGCGATCCTTTGTTGCCCAGGACCCTCGCCGTTAACCGGAAGCCAGTCCATGGCCAAGTCCATGTCCAATGTCCAATGTCCTGTTTTCGTTTTTGTTTCTCTGGCGGGTGGCCAGCTTTTATTTAACATGACGCAACAGAAAGAAAGGACTCTCTCTGTCAGCCAGTCCGCCGTCACCTTTCACCTCTCGCCACGCCCTGAATGCGTTTTGGCCGCTGGCGATTTTCCGGGCCACGATTTGTCGCATGACTGGCAGATTTTCTCCATTGCTCATTGTCGCGCCATTCAGCATAAAGATTTCCGCCTCATTAGGGGTTCAAACTCAGGTCCGAGGGCAGTGATGTCAGACCCAACGAATCTTCAAGGAAATAACAAATAAAAGCATCAATTAAAGTATCCGGTAAACGAGAATCCGCAATCGATGGTTAACTTTAGACTTTCATCAATTTCCGGCCCCTTACGCATTCGGGATTCCCATTAAATTCGATTTCGCTTCTCTTCAGCTTCAGCTATCGTGCATTCCTGTTGCCCCAATTCGTTGCCCACATTCCGCTGATAAGGACATTCCTGGAAGGAACATGAAATCACATTGCACACACCAAAAAAACAAAAAACAAAATGTTCGAACAATTTCCGAGGCCTAAGCTAATCAGTCAAGATACCTGTGGTATTTCCTTTGAACGGAAACATTTGGCCAGCTTTTCTTTCATTTTTAGCCAGAGCTTATCAGGGACGACAGCATGATGGGGAGATTGCGGACTTGAAATTCCAATCTAATGATCAATGATCGCGTGCGGATCGAGTGCGGATGTTCGCACTCAATGTTCTGCCTATCGCCATCTCTGCGTCTGGCTGCATCAGCATGAGAGGCGGCCGAACTGAGACTCCAATGGAGGGCCCTGATATTTCGCAGTTAGTTGGCACAACCAATTATCGTCGGCGATAACCAGTTAGAACCCACAACGAAACCGTGACCTACTACAAAGAAAAACAGAAAAGAAAACACACACAGAGACAGACAGACAGGTACAGACAGACAGACACAAACAGACAGAACCAAAAAGCACAAGCCAAAGGCAATCGCAATGGTGCAATTGGTCAAGAGCGGTCTTTTTGTGGCATTTACTTTGGTTGATGGGGGAGGGGGCAATGCTCGTATAGCGAGGTCCCATCTAAGCCCTCGCCGCAGGCAGGTTCTCGGACCTGTGTAAAACTTCCAGCAAAGGGTTTACATATCGAAGCGCAGGGCTCAGATATATCGGAAGAGAGTGAGCCGCTCCACACTCTCGGTGCATGTTAGGGGTCTCTGGGTTGTCAGGCGGGCATTACCGCAGGGTCTTACGTGGAAAAACCCAAAACAAACCATAAATAAGATAAAAGTTTCGTTTCGTTTTATTTTTGGCCACTTTTTGTTTGCTGGTAAATAGCTGCTACTCGTACGAAATGAATTGAACTATTTTAAAGTCATAATGATGCACTGAAATTCTTTTCCACCACGTTATGGATGGCTTTTCGCAGCAGTATTCTACGAGTATAATCCCCATAAGTTTCATTGTTTCGATCGGTCACGTTTCGATCAGCTGCAAATCGGAACAGTCGCGCAATATTTATGGCCGAAATCTCAGATGATTTATGGATCCCCCAAGAAATGATACCTCACCCGCAATTGCGTCATTTACTTTCTCTTCTATGTGCCTGAATTTTAATGGTTCGCGGCCCAAATTTGGCTCGATTCCGTCATCCCGCAACCTGATAACCTTCAGCCCAATGGGACGCCGAGAAGAATCCAGTAATTTTTCCATGCAAACCAAGTAGGAACTGGCCACCGAATTGTGGAGTGGCCAATAATCATTATCAGCATTGCGCTGACATCACTTTTCTACGACCTCGTCATTAAGGCGCAATTTGACCAGCATAAATACCTTCGACTGACTATCACAAGGCGATTAGATGTGGGGCCCCTCCTCCTGTGGGGGCCGATCTTAAGCGAAACGGAAAGCGCCGGTCGGTCACACATCAATGATTGGCCCACATCAGGCCTCAGGCCTGGCCTCCTGCTGCCCGATTCTTCTGGTTTATCGTTTTAGCGCTGTAAATACTTTAACCATTATCGCAGAGAGAGAGAGTGAGAGAGAGAGAGGGGGAGTGAGAGTGAGAGCTATCGAAATATACCCCTGTTGCCGTGGTCAATCGCATGGATAGATTGGATTTTGTGGTGCTAGGTCAAGGCCATCGTATCGTATCATGTATCCAGATAAAAAGAAGGCTGTCAACGTTACTCGACACTTTCGATATCCAATGAGCAATTATCGTTTCGCAGAACATCTGCTTATCGAAATGAAATCGAACCATTTTCAAATGATTTCACACAGGAAATTAGACTTTAAAAAGGAAACGATCCATTTCCTAATTATTTTGCACCTAAGAATGACACGAAACCACTTGAATTCAACTTATCAAAAAGGAAACAAATCATTTCCGAAATGTTTAAAGACTATCCATAAATTATTAAACATTGAGCAATGATGGGGATACAAAAGAAAAAGAGGAAACGATCCATTTGCGAAAGGTATGCCAATAAAGATTGGCTCGACGATGTGAATCCCTTCCAAAAGCCACCCATAAATAGTTCCATAAGCCACGTAGATCTGCAACTACGTAGTTTTTTTATATCAAAAGTGGATCGATTATTGAATTCCGCCGGGAATTGGATGCACTTGATAAGTTCAAGTTTTATATGAGCCAATAAAAATGCTTCCGCTATTGCGTATTTGTGGTGCTAATCTGGCATTCCTTTTGGCCATGACCATAGCCATGGCCATAGGTGTGGCTTTCCAAGAACTTGCACACTAAAAATAATATTATCGCTGGTCGGTTCAAGTGATTCGGGAACCAGAACTGATCATGGGTTGGATAGGTTCGCGCCACATTATTGGTGGCTACGACACGTGGAAGGGTTCTTCCGGGAATTGACACTGACAGATAGTGAACCGGTTTCTATCGTCGATCAGGGTCTTATCGTCTTAGTAATTCCATTGTCCAGCGAAATGAAGACGGTTTACTACTGCTATATGGCTGTAATGGCACTCGAAATCGGTACTCCTCTGCCGCCCCTGCTTCTGCTGCTGCTGGAGAGCCATGTCTCCGTTTTCCTGGCATTATGTCGTACTTCTTTATGGGCAGACATCAATCTCCATCTACTTTATGGCCGGGCAAATCAATCGTTCGGCCTTGATGCAGGCGCTAGCCACAATTATCCGCAATTAGAGCAAATCCCTCGCATAGATCATTCCTGTCAGCGGTGCCCGGTTGCCCGCTCTGTTCTGGTTTTGAGTTTTAGTATCTGCCGAAAAACGGAAGTCGGTGGCAGCTGTTAATTGGCCAAGTCTATAAAAATGCGATTCTCTTGTCTATCAATGGGCCAATAAATCACTCGAAGCGCTAAATGGCACTGATCCTTTGATATTCAACCGACTGGCCGCCGAGGCACACGACGAGCAAGGACATCAATGAAATTAAGTTTTACCAAGAAAAATTACATACCTATTAGACCATACAAGGAGACAACGAAGAAGTGGAATGAGAAGTGTATACCTGGTTGCAGTTGCAAAATGCCAAAGGCCTCAATTATGCACGGCAGGGCAGGGCACGGCACGTCACGTCACATAAATTGTCAATTCGTTGGACATTGGGTCCAGTCGGGCCCACACCTTAACTGCTCTGCAGCTCTACTCCTACCTGGCTCCGAATATCGTCCTATCGCATCTCCTTTTCTGTTGCAGCCTTTTCCTGAGCCTTGTCATGTTTCCCTCTTTTTTTTGCAACAGTTTTCCTGCGGGACTAACTACTGAGCACTGATAGGATTGTACCGCCCGAAGGCAGAGAAGTGTTTTATCTGGCACTTTACTTTTCTACTCGTAATTGGCCACGCTGATAAGGGGCCAAGGATTGACCTGTGTCCTGGGTGGCATTCCAGGAGAACGCTGCATGGATTCTGTGGCCCTGAGACCTGCGCTACCCAACCCCTACCCCACCCGAGCTCCCCATTAAAGCTCATTAGATCGACGAACATCGAATGGGGCAGCTTACAAATGATTAAAGCCATGTCCAACATCCAAGCCCATGACAACAACAGAAATGCATTTGGGAAATTAACATTTCGTTTCCAAGTAGCCAGAAGAATTCTCGTTAACGAACTTTTACTACTTTCTAACTGGATCGGAAAAGCGAGCGCTCCCCGCCCAGCAGTTGGTCGTGGGTGAGTCAAGGTTTTTATGCTAATTCCTGTACACTTCCCAGCCTACCCAGCCATAATTTATGGCTGCATAATACAGGCAGTTTATGTGTGGAAGGGAAAACATTCAGCACAACATTGTGACATTTTCCCAGGCCGACTGCTCCTTCGATTCTCCGCTGGGTGTCACCTTCTTTTATTCAAAAAAATCAATAAAAAATTGTACAAAAAATGAACCTAAGCAAGTGGAAATTATTTAAAAATATTCTTTACTCATTCAAATGGGCAGTCTCCTAGGCAGCGACTGCCATGAAGTCATCATCCGCGGTGCGGCCTCAGCGGTGCGCTGATATGATCATCAGATTGATATGCCCGAAGCCAGCTCAATCAAGCCACAGATGGGGGGGAGGGACGGGACTGTGACTGTGACTGTGACTGGGGACTGGGGCGGCAAACAACAAAACGAGCAAACGATCACAACGAAATAGTGACACATAAACGAGTGCCAGAGACTAGATTTGAATATGTTCGGGCCATTGTTCGAGGGCGTCAATAGAACGGGATATTGACACCTAACGTGGACGAGGAGACCAAGTTCTCAAGATCTTTGGTGGATCAAGAGATCATAAGGTGTTTCATAATTCATAAAAGAAACACTAAAGATTGGAACTGCTGTGAGAATAGGTTTACCTTGAGGTTTAAATATTTATTAAAAGTACCGCATAAACCTGATAAATCTCCGTGCATATTTCAGCCAACGTCCAACACTTTCATTTCGTTCTGTTGCTGCTGCTATTAATTTGTGGAACTCTAATCCCAATTGAGATCATCTTATAATCATTCTAGTCCATCAACCATAAATCATTTAATAAATTGCTTTCCGAGCAGCCAAACCAAACAATAAGATTTCAAACTGGATTTCCGTTTTGGCAAATCAAAATACAAAATGTTGTTCCCTTGTGGATTCCTCTCCTGGAACCGGACAGACGCACTCTAACGGTTAACCATGTTGCATATAACTCAAACTGAAAGCTTTTTACTTTATCTGATTAGGGGGAAATAAATCAAAATGCCTCACACCTAGCCCTGAGGGGCCCTGCCCCACAGAACCCGAGGCAATCGAAGATTGAGAGTCCGAGTCCCAGACCGTGTCCCAGTCCGAGTCGAAATCCGAGGGTAAGCCGTCTCGACCCAATCAAAAACGCATTAAAATCAAAAGGCCGACAAATAAACAGCAACAATTTGTCAAAGTGGCAACAACAATCAACGCCATTTAATTAGATGCCATTGATTAGGAGCCCCAGTCCCCACTCTGCCCCCCACTCTGCCACCACTCTGCCACCACTCTGCCACACTCTGTGGCATGGGGAATGCGCGCATCTTCGAATGCATTTTTGTAATTTTTTGTGTCTCTTTTTTCCTTCCCGCCACTTGAAAACTCGTCGAGCTTGACAAATTTGACAGGCTTGATTGAAAATGAAAAGTTCAACACAAAAGGCTCTTCGACAATAGAAAGGGGGACGGACCCGTAAAGAATTTCCGTCGCACTCTCATTGAAAGCCGAAGCTTTCGGGGCCCCAACAAAAGATGACCGACCAGAAAGGGGCGAGAGACAGAGTTGAAGTTCGGCGTTGGACATTTGAAAGTCTGGGAGTCGGCTGGGAAAGCAAATGTCAAGTAGTTGGCACTTTCAAAAATATCAAAAATAAAATCAAAAAACAAATATCTCTGCTCGTCTGCGTTTTTTCCCATCGCCCATCGACCATCGCCCGTCGATCGTTCGCTTCGCTTCGTAGGTGAGAATTTATGTAGATTTTTTTGTTGGGGCTGCTGCATGCAGCTGCTTGGCCGGGGCTATTTGTCAAATTGTTAAGTCTTTAGTCTATGGAGGGATTGACAGGCGGGGTAACTGGTCAACTAGCTGCTGTTTCGATTTGGCTGCCACTTTGCCACCTTGCCCCAGCGACTGCAAAACACCAACCAAAAACCATGCTCGCAATATTGTAGGAATATTTCATGTCTTGTGACGTGACGCAGCCCACCTAAACAAGCCGCTTAGTTGTACATTTTTCTACATTTTCAGTCACATTTTTTTCCAGGTGTTGGCAAATATTTGAAATACAATAATAGAATGGGATTTTTAAGAGCTAAAGATATGAATAAAGAGATCTTGGAGCTAAGATTCCATTGATCCATGTAAGTACCTTCTGGAACCTAGTAGCCGCTGTTCCAATTGGGGTCACCGAAACTCCTCGTTTTCACTTTGCCCACGTAATGATCTATTGAGTAAAAGGTTGTTCCCTCTGCCCATAAAATGCTTAAAGACTTTAACCCATTTTACAGGGGAACGAAAACCAGAAAAAGAAAAGTTATCTAAGAACACAATGAGTCGCAGACGAGGCAGAACAGTTATGATTGTTTGCACAAGACTTAGGGACCCTAAGTAGGCTGTAGGAAGGTGCCAAAAACTCATGCACCAGCCACCTGCCGCCTGCCTGCAATGAGGAAGGTCAGTGAGTGGTGTGGTTAATTACCGAACCGAACCGAACGGAGACGAAGTGGGAGTTGGAGTCGGAAAAACACCCGCAATTTATCTCTAACCGAGAGAAGATGCAGTCGATGCCCAGCTACAGCTACAGTTAGCATTCCATCAAGGCAAGTGCCACAACAAGTTGCCGGGCGAGACCAGGCCTAACTGTTGGCCAGCGTTTTTTTTTTTATGACATTTGGGCAAGGTGGTAGGTGGAGGGGTGTGCTGGGAGTGGGTGTGCTGGGAGTGGGGCTTGGAACTTGGGGCGTGGCCAAACATTGACAAATCATCTTGACACCTCTGGACTGTCATTAAAATGGGTTACGGACATGATTTGCAATGCAATAAACTTAATTGAGTGCGCGTCAGATTTTAATTTTAACCGAAACCCCGAGAACCGGTTCGAACATCGGAATTCCCCCAAGCCCCATACCATACCATACCATACCGTATCGTATATGCGAGAGAGAGAGCATTGTATGAAGCACACAGAAATGTGTGTTATAGCCGAATCGAAATAAACTAAATAATGAGCTGGTTCTAAGGCGCGAAAGTCGTAAAACGTTTTGGTGTTTTTTTGTTGGTTTTGGTTTTGTTTTTGTTTTTGTTTTGTTTGATGCCATCATGGTTCCTTTTTGATATTTGTTTTAACGATGCCATTAAAATCCCTCTACATTGTGGTTGTTGTTCCTTCTTTTCGTTTGTTGTTGTTGTTGTGTGTGTGTTTTGATACCGAAGACAGATTCGTTGCTGGATTTAGTTATTGCATTATAAAATGTCGCGCCGTTTAAATGGCGCCAAATTGTTAATAATCGACGCATACTATACGGAATTTGTGGCATTTGTGGTTTGCTATAAATATCATTATAATGACCATAAATTCGCATTGATTTAATCATAATTTTGTTTGGGCAAATGCGTCAGTGGTAGGGGGCTGATGGGAGGTCTGAAAAGTGTGGACAGCGATTGGAGTACCATAAAATATTGAGAGTACTTGAGAGGATTTGTCTGAAGATAAAATTGTGCATTGCTTTATCGTTGGCTTTGGTTCTTTTCTGCTTTTCTCTACTCTCCACTCTCCACTCAGCTGCCTGATCTTCTTCTCAGCTCTCAAGCAGCTGTCCCAAGTGCAACTTTTTCCTTTATGCAAATGTATTTAATATGCGACAATTAAATAAAGCCACCAACTAATCTCCCGTAATTGCTGACTGTCATCAGAGTTGGCAAAATCACAGCGTAAGCTGCACTTGAAAAATGGTTACAAAATCAACATGAATATGAATCTTTCAGATAGATCTTTCAGCCTGTGGCTGTGCCATGGGTGCTGAATAGGTATTTCCGTCACTTAAGCCGTAGCTTAAAATGTTTCTTCATTAGAATAAGTGTCATAAAAATAAACGCATAAAAAAAAACATCTTTCAGATACGCGACCGTAAGCGGATCTAATCATTTTCCCATAAACAGCCAAACAGCCGGCGGATGCTCAACTAAAATCTGCTTAAATTTCACCTGACACGCTAATTTGGCTAATAAACATTCAGCTTCAGCCTCTAAAAAAAGTCTAACCACAAAATTCAAACGAAATTTCGAAGGCGCCAAGCCATTTGACCGATTTGATTATGGTCGAAGAGGGGCTGCAGCTGTGCGGGGGTCAGTGCCGAAAATCAACAAATAAAGGTATTATTTTTTTGTATACAAGAAAGTAATAAAATTAAATAATTTGCATATGAGACCGACATTCCTATACGCAGGTTGTTCTTGCACGGCTCCTCCGCCTCCGGTGATAAATTCGACGCTACTCAAAACCAGTGAGCTATTTGCCGTTGAAATATTTTGACGCCAAACCGAGACATATTCACATGCAAATTTTGTATCTCATTTGTTTGTATTTTTTGTATTTTTGTTTTGAATGTGTGTCTTCCTTCCCCCCAGCCAACAAACCGGCTGATCTACCCAGCAGATAGAGGTGTAACATTCAAGTTTTTGACATAATATTGAGCTTATTAAATGGGAGAGACTTTTGAAAACTTTGTGGAAAAATTCACTCGAATCGGGTAGAAGCAACTTTTAGTTCGAAATCGGTACCAAAGGATCCACTTTATGTTTCCATTCGAGTTTAAACCAAATTAGATCTTGGCTGTGGCTGTGCCACATTAAGTTGTTCGTTCTTCCAACTAGATATCCGATCGAATCTGCATTTATTCAATGACAGTTCCACCAAAAACGAGTCAAAGGTGATGGAGGTTCTCAGTTTTTGGAGAGCATCTGCCAAGTCCCCCCATAGACAGCGTCTTACAAAAGTGGCAAGTGCTTTGCGTATTTAAATTTATCGCTTAACAAATTTATTTTTGTTAAACAAATTTATAAATTATTACTTTGAACGTATAATAAAATTTCATTAGCGACTCCATCAACGGCGTTGGCGTTTTTCGTTTTTCGTTTTCGTTTGTATTTTGCGGTTTTTCGCTTGAGGCTTGCGAGCAGACGGCGCCACTTGGCCGAGAGCGCATGCGTCGCGTCGTGTCGCGTCCCTGCCCACCGCCTTTGTTTTGGACAGAGCTGTCAGAGATTTTTGTAGAAAAGTCAGGCGCAAGTTGATAAATCTGGGACCGAGCAGGCGACACCGGACAGCCAACACTGGTCACCGATCACTGATCACTTGGTCGCACTTGCGGGCGAATTTGCATATGTCGCCTCAGCATACAAAAATGTTGGTTAATTAATTTCAGACACGCCATATATCTTGGATGCTTTGCATAAATTAATAATGAAATCTTTATTTATGATTTATGCGGTGTCAACATGCCCCCGACATCTATCAAACATTTTCCCTTAGCCCCAAATTACAACAAAGCCGAAGATCACAAACGACAGAGATATATATAGAGAGAGAGAGAGAGCGAGAGATCTTTGTGATGAAAATTGCCGAAAAGCGCCCACGCGCCTTTTTACCCGCGACTTTGTGGCGTCTCCGCGGCGACTCTACCCGCTTCATTATTTATTGTTATCCAAACAGATTGAGGTCATAGACAGGCGATTTACACATTGTCACATTGTCCGAGATTCTTATCAAATGTTACATGATTTTCGTATTATGTGTGGAATTTTTTGTGTTTTTTTCCCATATTTTTTAATGCGGCCCACTGAATGAGAATTCCAATTCAATTTGGGGGGCGTCCAAGATGCTATGCTGGCAAAGATGTTTCCGGATAGCAAGATATTAGCAGATTATGATTTCAGTGGAAGGAATCGCTTCAAGGGGCATATACATCGATAGAAGAAAGCCCTGAAATTTTAATATTTTCACTCATTTATGCCATTTATGCCATTTTCATCCAAGAGTTATAAATGTGAAAATATTTAAATTTAATACGTATATTTTATATTTAATTTAAATGTATTTCATAAATTAAATTTAATATATTATATTTGTTTTAAAGTGTTTTGTATTTAAATTAAATATATTATATTTATTTTTGTTTATTTTTATTTATTTTTTTTTATTAAGATTAAATATGAACGTATTCAAAAAACCATTTTAATATATTTATATTTGAATCAAAGTGAATTCTTTTTAATTTTACTATGTTTGAATCGCATTTTAAACTCAAATATGAATGTATTTAATTTTACTTTGGTTTTTTTCTATCAGTGTACCTGTGGGGGGAAAAGTGAAGGGTAGATGGGGTTTTAACAATAATCTCTCACCTTTAATTTGAAGCCTTCCCGCTTGGAGACAGTATATCTTAAGATATACATATGTATGTATGATTGTTATCGCAAAAGCTGATTGCAGAGCCCCGAATTAGAGGGTTTCGAAATAAATACCACAGATTTGTATTGTACTATATGTGTTTCATATTTATTATTTTGAATTCGTATCGTTTCATCGTCATTCGCAAATTGATCGTTATAATTACTATTATGGTTATTATTGATCAGCAGCCCATTATCGTTATCATTATCATTGTGATTCTGATTATCGTTAACAACGTTAATATTTGCATTATAGTTATCAATATTAGGTTGTTGCTGAGGCTGCTGCTGCTGCTGCTCCGCCTGCTGCGGCTGCGGCTCTGGCATTTCTAGGCTACGAAAAAGCTTCTTTAGAATATATTTTTCGTGCTCATCATCGATTGGATAGCTATCGTCGACTATATTATTATTAGCATCAATATGATTGCGATTCTCCACCACAGTATCGATAACTGTTACCGTTACCGTTTCCTCTTCTGTTTCCACTTCTATTTCTGCTTCTCCTTCCGTTTCAGTTGCAGTTTCAACTGCATCTGCCACACTGTCAATTCGATCGTTGGATTGCTTAAGATTATTGTCAATATTCTGATTGAACGCGCTCTGGCTATGGCTATGGCTATTGCTATGGCTATGGCTATTTGGACTATCGAACTTAGTGCTAGTCTCTAAACTACTAGAATCAGTCGTGCTACTTTTAGTATTCATATTATAATGCTCGTTACTGTACAAGTAGTTGTAGTTTTTTGGCAAGGCAGGTATTGCATTATTAAGATTATCGCTATTACTATTTAGATATAGACTATGATCTACGTTTAGGTTACGGCTTACGTTTAGGTGTTGTGGTAGCTGCAGGGTTTGCTCTGGGCTTAGGGTTAGGTTTAGGTTTCTATTAACATAGGGTCTTGAGTATTCGTTTTGTTGCTGCTGCTGCTGCTCCCACTCCAGCTGCTGCTGCTGCTGCTCCTCCTGCTGCTGGCGCTGCGAGGCCATCTCCATCAGCTGCATGTCCATGCCCTCGCTCCGCCCAGCCCCACTTGTGGCCGCACCGGTACCAGCGGCTCCCGCTGATCCCGCTGCAGTGGCTGACCTTTTCCGCCTGTCCCGCTTGCGCCTGCTGGCAGCCAGCATGGCCACCAGATTGAGGGCGGAGGGGGCCAGCGAGGCCGCCGTGGCTGTCAGGGCCGTTGTGGTGGCCGACGACGAGGAGGATGAGGAGGCGGACGAGGATGCCTTGGGCAGGTGCTCCGAATCGCGCTCCCGCGATCCCTCACGCTGCTCCTGCTCCCACTGCTGCTGCTGTTGCTTGTGGCGGCGTCTCTCCAGCCGCCTGCGTCTACGCCGCTCCATGAGGGTGGCGTTGTTGTGATGGTGACGCACCTCCAGATTCTTCGGCTGCGGCAGTTGCATGACACCCGCGGCGCCGATGTGTTGCCGCTGGCGCAGGCGATGCTGCTGCTGCTGGCGGTGTTGCTGCCGTTCCCAGTTTCGCTTGATGATTTTTTGCTCCTGCAAACTGTCATCCAAATGGTTGGCTTTCTGGTTGTTGCTATTGTTATTGTTGTTGCTATTGGCTTGGTTGTAGGACTTAAGGCTGTTGCTGTTGTGGTTGTTGTGGGTTATAGAAGAACTATCGCTAGTAATACTTGTTGCTGCTGCTGAAGATGCTGCCGGGCGACGCGGCTTGCCACGCACGCGTTTCGTGCCCGTCACTGGGCTCAGCACTGTGGCTGCTGTGGGGCTTGGGGTTGGGATTGGGGCTGTTGGGGGGTGGTGCTGCTTGTTGTGGGCATGGCTGTAGTGCTGCTCGTTGTTGTTGTGGTTGTTGTACTGGGCATGGCTGTTGTTGTCGTTGACGTTGTGGTTGTTGTTTTAGTAGTTTTTATCGGAGGTCCAGCCAACTTGTGTTTGCCGGGACCCAACAGCGCCATGTTTCTGCGGAAATGCTCAGCCTCCGAGCGGTAGAAGAGGAAACAGGCATTACGCATCCGCTTCGGGCGCTCCATGTCCCGCGGTCCGATGGGTCTAAAGTTGCGCTTGATGCCCACCTGCAGCACCGGATTGTAGGCGTGCGTAAACCGATAGTAGCCCCGATCCATTGACTCCCTGAAATGGCAATCGTTTGTGGCGTTTCTCTATTTGGAGAGGGTCAAGATAAGAAGAGAACAAGGGGGAAGAATTCGGGTTAGTCTGGCTTGCAAGAGACAGAGACACAGATAAGGGGGATGGATAGATATAGATCTCGCATTGAAACTCACCTTTCCAACCAGTCTGCCTTGATGGAAGCACAGATAGTAGTCCACATCCTTGGCATAGATGGTGATTTTGAAATCCACGCTCAGTGCATCGCCCACACTGTCCATTGTGAAGGATTCTGTGTGGAAAAGGAGGGCAAGCAAGCAAATCGAAAATCAAATTTAATTAATTATTGGCAAACAAAAGTTTTTTTCTATTGTGTAAATAAAAGGTAGAGTCCAGTAGGTGGTCGTGTTGTAGCGGAGTAGCACTTGAGCCGAGCCGAGCCGAGCCGCCTGCAGATAACCCAATTAATTGAAAGGTTCTCCGATAAAGTTATGAAAGGCGAGGGGGGGAGGTTTGATAAGTGCGCCCAGTACCGGTATCAAGCAGCTCCAATGTTGGGACATTTAATAAAATCAATAAATCAACTAAGTCAATTACTGCCGTTCGTTCAGTCGTTGAACTCTTCCGTCCCTTCCCGACTCTTAGCCAAAAAAAAAAGGGTTTAACCCTGAAATTCTGTCAATTTCCTGATAATTCTTAGCTCTGAGGGTTTTGGGCTTAGATTTCGGTGTGGGGGAAAGACCTTCGGGGGTAGGGTGCAAAAGCAAATCGATCAAGTTGCCTAAACCTCAAGTATTCCCCCCGCAGCAGCAGCAGCAGCAGCAGCACACGCACCTAGCACTAGCAGCAGCCTGATAAGATAAAATACCTAAGTGACAATTTGTTTCCTCTCCTATACCCTTTGACGGGTCGGGGCGGGGGGTTACACGAATTTTATCAAAGGTAACAGAAGAACAGAAGAACTCCCTCCCATTGTTGCATTCTGCCTGGGGTATCCGTTAAGTATATTTGTCGCTTCCGCAAACCGAAACTAGCATTTCATTCTCGTTGATTTTGTTTTTGGTTTTAATTTATGGATAAAGACTGCTGTTCAAGTTTCACGATTACGCGCTTTGCACTTTGGTCATCCGAGTATCTGATCAAGACCCATTCCATTCCATTCCCAATACCCAATCTGACCCTTATCAGTGACGCAATGTGTGGCGCCCACCAGACCCACTGATTGTAATGCCTGTACCCGTGCCGTGGCCTGCTATTCTCACGCCCCTGCGGTCTGGCTTGGTCTTGTCGCTTTCGGTCACTCATCAACCTACTATGCTGCGGCTGCTCCTGAACTTCACAGAGACAGCTTGGAAAACCGCAGAAAAAGCAAATAAATTCGAAATAAATTAAAAGACGCTGCTGCGGAGCGTAGCGGGTTGGGTTGGGTTGGGATGGGATGGCAAACGAAATAAACCGCAATATGGGCGCCGCTTGGGGCGGCTTCGTGGCGGTTCATAACATCAATCAAATATTAAATTACCAATAATTTAATTAAGCACACCATATGCACAGACACAGACTGTGAGACACGCGGACTGAGACGGAGACGGAGACGTAGACAGAGTTCAAAATATGTATATGGACATGGGGATGTACATAGTATAAATGCCAATTTAATTTAAATGCCAATGGTAATTGATGAACGAACTCGGGAATGAGTAGTCTGTCTTGTCTTGTCTTGGTTCTGTTCGGGGGAGGGTTGAGTGTGGTTGTGCTTTGTACTTACGTGCCAGCGATATGTCCTCCGCGGTCACTTTGCCGTGCGCGTTGATGTGCAGCGCACGATCGTTGTGTTTCATCAATGTTAAAACATATTCGTCCGTTTTCTTTGCGTCTGTTTTGATCAGAAGAGGAACAAGCATTACCTGTAGGGAGAGAGGAATGCGATTAATAGCCGATTCGTCTGCATTAAAGTCGCATCTGGCGACTAATCCCAGCAGCACAGCATCCCAGCAGCACAGCGGAACGGAACGCAACCCTTTTGCCCCATAAATTTCCATTAATACGATGAGCTTTTTATTATGGAGCCGAGAGCCTGATGACGACGACACATGTGACACTGTCGGCCCAAGGCCCAAGGCCTTTTATGGTCAAAGTTGAGCCCGACCACCAGTTGGGGCCGCGGCCGCCCATTAAGCGGCGTGTTATGGGGTAGCGTAGCCCCAGGTAATTGCCATCGGAATGGAATGACAGTTCTGCTCGGAACTGGGAACATCTGCCTGCTACAGTCCAACTTGTACATATAAATTGCATGTGGATTAAACTGACATTGAAATGGGAGCTAAAGTAGTTTGTGGGCATCTATCACAGTGGGAGGGAGGTCTACGCTAGCCCTGCCCCTTTTTTCCCATTGGATGCACGCCCATTGGCTGACTCCCCACTCCACCCACTGGCATGCACGTGTCTGGCTCATGTCTCTCTCTCTGGGATGACACGTTTCCCACCTTTGACCAACTGAATTTCACCAAGACCATTAATGATATCACGCATAGATATCGCATATACATATGTACATATGCAAATCAGCACAAGCAAACCAACCAACCAACCAACCAGCCAGACATATGACATATCGGAATGGATCGTGGTGTAATCAAGCGGAATCGAGTGTTTATCGGTCTGCTGGGGGCTTATATAGAGCCCCCCCCTAGCCGCACCATTCATACTTCACTTCCTGGCAGCGCACGGCACCAAGGAATCCAACGACCTGTCCGCTAGTTATTTTCGTGCAAAGTGCTAAAAATATCCCCAGGGCTTACTGGGGATTTACTGGTGGTTAGCAGCTGGAAGCCCTGGGCGATACTACCATAAAAATTTGAAAACAAATTCAACCAAGTGCCGTGGAGGCGCGTGCCAGTCGAGCTCCAATGTCCAATGCCTTGGGGCATGGGCCAATCGATTCGAGTTCGAGTTATCCCAAATCGCACATTCCTTAGGCGGCTTTACATCTCCGCTGCCTGTCAACGCCTCATCCTCATTTGCTTCAAGTTGACAGAATGTCAGTGTGGCAGATGGTGGCAGTAGGGGGGTGGGGGCCCTTCTGTTTGCTCTAGTCAAAACTCAAAAATTCGAAAATATTGTTTCGTTTTTTTTTGACGGGCGACCTTTTCCATAGTTCAATGACGCTTTAGTTCGTGTGTGTGCGAGTGTGTGTAATAATCATAATAATAATTATTATTATTATTTCTTTTTTTTTTGTATGGCTAGACTCAAGTGGAGACCCCACAGCCAAGAGCCACAGTGCCACTCCAAAGTACACACGCTCTCATATCAAAACTCCGAATGGGTTTTCCCACTCCACTTCCCCCATTTTTTCGATTACACACACTCAATCTCCCGATCTTGTTATGGGCCAAAAATAAAAAACAACAAACACAAAATATTTTGACATTTTGTGTGTTATTTTTCCATGATAATTATTCAGAGTTTCTACAATATTTTGGAATGGAGGGGGGGGAGGGACTTTCGATTGATATTGAAGAATCGCAGATGGTCTTGGCCACGCAAATGCCGAAACTGGGCAGCAGCAGCCATTCGATTGCACTCGATAATACGCTCGTGTAGAATCGATTGCTGGAGAGTAGGAAATTATGTTCGCTCAGCGGATTCCCCCACATAAATTAGTTGCTTGCGATTATATATACAAATTATACGCCATAAATCCGCTAAGCTTTACAATTACACCCCGCCACCGCCCCCACCCTGCCATGCAGTCGTAAAATGCAAAATATTATTTTACATAAGCACCGATTGGCAGGGCATATGCATACATCTGTACTCGTACTACTTGTATGTGTACGAGTGTATAGTAAATCAATCAAAGCGATCCTCGAATCTAGGCCACGCCCCAGCCTAATCACAGTGAACACACGCAGAGTGGAACGCTACTCACCATCAGTATAAAAATAGTCCTGACATTGGGCAGCGTGAACTGTGGTAACCTGCAAGTAGAAGAACGGAATTGTATTAATACTCGGTGGCTTAGTACAAGGGGTATACAAGGCGCAAATTACGATACCCACTATAAATAACGAATTGAGTATGATTCGAAAAATACAACGAAATTTGCATAAATCTTACAGATTATTATTAATGATTATTATTGATTTTATTGATTTGTTTTCAACTCGATTTTTTCTCTGTTGAATTTTTCTGTTGTTTATTCGGACTTCCGTCTGAGTCGCAGCAGTCTCAGGTCGAGTCATAGTCTTGGGCTTAAACAACAATTAAGTCATTTCATCGTGAGATGATCGTGAGCTCTTTAAAAACAACAAATGTCCAGCCATCCATCCATCCATTCGCAGTCTCTATGGAGAGCCCTTCCTCCAGTGGCTCTGGCTCAATGTCACCCCACAAGTGACCACAAGTGGCCGGGCCACTTGGGGTGAACAAAAAAAGCTAAAGAAAAATGCTATATATATATATATTTTTTTTTTTGCTTTTTATGTATCGATTCAACTGAACAACTATTGTGGGTAGAGTGTTCGAGAGAGCGGGAAAGTCTTGGTATATTTTTGTTTGCTTTGCAAAAGTATTCTGCATATTCTGTTTCACGACCAACTAATCCCCGCCAGGTCCAGGTCCAGGTCCATGTCCATGTTCAGGCCGAAAAGGTCATTGATTTCAGCTTAGCACTGAACTGAACTGAACTACAAAACCAAGAACAAAACAAAACAAAAAGCCGAACACTGAACACAGAACAGAGAACAGAGAACTCAAGAACAAGAAGGGTAGTTTCTTGAGACGAAGGTCTTTTGCCTTGCCTTGGCTTGCCTCCATTATGTAGTACCAGTGTGTACTGCCATCGCTGTTCTTCGTTCTCCGTTGAAAAGTGAAAATATAAAGAATCAAGCTCAAGAAATCAATACAGAGAGAGGGCAAGAGAGAGACGGATACCGAGACGGAGACCGAAAGTCAAAAGCGAAAAGCAAAAGCCAAAGGCAGCCCAGCCCAGCCCTGCCCTGCCCTGCCCCCGGGAAGAGGCGCATTCAATTCATTGCAAGTCCCAAGCCATTTGCCCTCTCAATGGGCAGTCCCCAAAATCAAATGCCCCTGGGCCATGTGGCGTGCGATTTTTATCATTTTTCAATTTCACGGCAGACAATACGGTCCATTTGAAATGTGCACACACACACACACATGAATATAAATGAAATTGCTCAGTGCCCCCGGAGTTGGAGAATTTCAAACGTTTTACGCTTTTTTGGGCTTTTGCTTTGGCAAGCAATTAAATCAGCTTTGTGCTCCTTTTCACGTGTCGAGCAATTTATGTTTTGGCTTGCCAAAATATGAAAAGTTTTTCCATATTTGCCACTGGAACTCGTGGGGGTGAGCGTGTTGGCCATACTGCTGACGATCAATGGTGAATGTTTCACTTACTTTGGCCAGGTAAGGGGAAAGCTCTGGCCTGCCAACCGCAAGGAGCGAAAACCAACAAAAACAAAAAATATAACTGAAACTGAAACCGAAACTTCAGCTATGGAATTCTCTAATGCACAACACAAAAGCCCATCATGTGCCCATCCCGGTGTCCCTGGCTGCTTGGCTCTATCCCCGCTTCTATGCGCGATTCTCATGTATGTAATCGGATATCACTTCTATGGCAAGAGTCGCCTCTGTCTGTGCTTTACTTTTGTGTATTCGGTTGTACCTTACAATGCGACTCATAATTACCTTCCCTATTTGGTATGCAGACAGAAGCACAGCCATCGCAGGCAGCCAGGCCAGGCAGCCAGCCAGTGACGCCCAAGCGATTGGGATGGAAGTTTCAGAACGGAGCCAAAAGGGTCCCGTCCCAGCTCTTGTCTGGCTTACGCAATGCTGTTGCCGGTACCCCTCCTGAGAATGTGCCCTGAATAATGAATAGTTTTCTTCAGTGCGATTGAAAAGTTTTCCTTTCGCTACGTGCCCTGTCCCATGGCAATGGCGGGGACCTCCCAAAAGGTCAGCCAAAGAAATACCCGCCCCAAGTGGCAAGCCTGAAAGAAGCTTTCGAACGCTCACAAATATACTAATGATTGGCCAGATGTGCTTGAGTGTGATTTGTGGCTCTTGGGACAGCGTCGTCTACGTCACAAACCACTTTTGAAAAGTGCAATCTAATCACTTGGACATTTTTTCAGGCCTTAATTAGTTTGTCCATTCGATTGTATGGGTATTTTGATTTGGAAATAAATAAATCAACTCAACTAAAGCTGTGCTGAATGGAAATCAAAATTAAAATTAAACCCCAAGTGTTTCCACCCCGAACCCAAGCCCAAACCGAAACCAGAACGATCCGATACGATCCCATCGACCGATAAATATGCTAAGTAAAGTAAAGCCAACTTGTCAGCCAACGGAAACTCTGTTTCCTCTGATGTCTTTAGATCTGCCCAGTAGATGCAAACTAGTTTGGGTTTTTTTGTGGCCAAAGAGAACGGGTCAGGCACGTGTTGTCGCCGGACTTTAACACTTGTTGATTCAACATCCACAAAATAGTACCCGCTTTATATGTGAATTTAATGTATACATACTCGTACATATATATATATAAGTATTAGCTGGCTGGCATCTGTGGAATGTGGCGTTGATTAGATTAAAGCCAAAGTATTTGAACAGCGGGTGAATTGGCAAAAAAAGATTCAAGAGAGATAAACCACAAAGAAAGTGATTGCCATGTTCCTGCGACCAGCCACTTATGCGGCCCTCTGATTGCGGCCACGTGTATTCTCAGGCACCTCATCTCATCGCATCTCATCAATCATGTAATCGCCTCGACATAATTACAGCTACAGGAGCACAGCCACGTGCACAAAATGGGCAGACGAAGAAGTGTGAAATTCCCTACCAGTCAATTGTGCGTATGATGGTGATTGTAATGGCGTTGCAACTTGCCCACGTTGCACGTTTCCCCTCACTTTTATTTGGGCATTCGCAGTGCTGGCAGCACTTAATGCAATTCTTTCTTTCCTTTTGTTTTAGGGGTTGTAACTGGGGGACTGTTACTTAATACTCTTGCATCATCCACCTTGCGCTTTTCGCCGAGCCAACAACAACCCTAAGCCTCATCCCCTTAACGCTCGGAGCATGTTTCCGATTTGGATTCCGATTCCGACTCCTCGTCCGACCGGCTGCAACTGCAACTTTTACGCTGCTGTGCATTTGCCGCTGTTTGCTCTCCGATCCGCTGGCGACTTAATGAAGTTCCAGAGCGGAGGGTGGATGAATGGATGGATGGAAGGTTGGATGGAAGGTTGGATGGAAGGTTGGGTGGCTACACGTTCTTTACTGACTCTGACAGTTGCCAGTTTGAGTTGTGCTGCTGCTGCCGCTGCTGCTGCCATTGTTGTAAGCGCGCACAGGCGTTGTGCATTATATGAAAATATTTATATAATGTTTGCAGCGACAATCGCTGGGGAACCGCAACGCAACAGGCGGCAGTGGGAGGCCGGACCTGAACGATCTGAGGGGGTGTGGGAAATGTGGGAATGCGAATGCAAGTGGGAGAGAGGAATCTAAAATATGCATTTCAATCGTGTGTATTCATGGTGGAAGTTGAGAAGTGGAACAATATGCAAAAGTCTAACCGAAAGTGACATGTAATGCTAATGATTTAAATATTTAAACCCCACCCCACCCCAGCACCGCATCTGATGGCGCAAAATCTTTGCATACTTTTGGCATCCAGCTCAGAAGTGGCCATAAAGCCTTTCGGCTAGACCCAACCCAACCCAACCCAACCCATGCCAGAATTCGTCTCTCAACCCCAAAACACTTGAACTTGCAGCCGCCGCAACAGCAACGCCCCAAATATAAACAGACTAGGGAGCAGCACCACCACCACAACAACAAAGATCTGACGGGGAATCGGAGAATCCGTGAGAGTTCAGTGTACTCCAGCGATAAGCTAATGTTGTTGCCTGTCGCTAGATATACGTACAAAATATGTATATGTGGGGGGGGGGGGTGGGGGAGGGGAAACAGAGCAGAAGTCGCGCCAAATGAGTTGATGTGTACGCAGCAGCACCAGTGTCAAGGCTGCGATGGAGATGGCGATGGCGATTGCGATGAAGGTGGATGTGGATGTGGCTATGGAGATGGATATGGAAATGGAAAAATGCTGACGTGCCACAACACAAAACTCGACTCATTAGCAGTCATTACGTACGCTCCCTCGCTGTTTCTCTGATGCTGCTGCATAATTCCCGAATAGGCGTGAAGTTTACACAGCCAACGGAATCGGAA
Source organism: Drosophila subsilvestris (assembly GCA_035043285.1). Lineage (NCBI taxonomy): Eukaryota > Metazoa > Arthropoda > Insecta > Diptera > Drosophilidae > Drosophila > Drosophila subsilvestris. Next base: position 998,909 of record JAWNNB010002104.1, on the reverse strand, counting down.
TGGGCCTGGCCCTGTTCGAGGGGTTGGATCTAATGCGATTTTCACTGCGACAGCTGCTGCTGCTGCTGCTGCTGCTCTATTGGGTGATAAGCCGCTTTCAGAGCCCTTTCTGATAAGTAGCCAGCAGGCCAGGCCAGACCAGACCGACGACGGGCTACTTAAGTGGCAGCGGCCAGATACTTTGTTGTGCTAGGCAGCCATTCAGCAACTTTCCCAAAGTGTCAACAGCGAACAGCCCGGCCCAGACATGCCCCAGAGGCGGGACCATCTCCGTGACGAAGTCAAAGTCAGAGTCAGTGTCGGGGAGGGGAGGGAGTCAATGGCGAGTCCAAGGCAAACATGGCAAGTGCATTGATTGAATGTCTAGGGACTGTGCGAGTTACTCAAATATGACACCTTTTCTGGTGGCAAATAACAATAATTATGCACCTGAGATGCACACACTCTTCGATTCTGGCGATTCAAAGGGGCTGATGAATATATCTATTTATTGGTAATTTTGTTATCGTCATCCTCACACTTATCGTACAGAAATGCAGCCATAAAACTCGCTTTTACATTCCTGTGTAAGAATTTGATTACCTGTGATAAGGCGCCCTCGGCATTTGCCAATAAATCAATCGAAAAATTGAAAATAAAAGCACAGCCTTGACAATAATTCATCCATAAATCAGTCGCTAAGCTTATTAACGAAACAGAAAAAAAAACCAAAAAGCCATATGAATAGACAACTCCCCAGGCCGGATTTCTTCAAAAACTTTCTAATTCCAGGCGAGAAATTCATCAAAAAAAAATCTCTTATCGATTGCTGTGCATCTTCGAAATCAGCCGGTCAGGGCCTAGGCCTCCGTTGGCTGTGCAAAGTGGGTGTGTTTGTTGTTTTACACAACCGTAAAACAACAATGACAACAGCAACAACACTGCGCATTGTAGGTCAGGTGCAACGTGAATCGTCTTTGGCCCTATGCAGCTGTATGGAGAGTACGGAGAAGAGACTAAAACTACGACGGAGACTGAGACTGAGACTGCGACTGGTAGTAATTCATGATGCAAATATTTGCATAAATCGAACAATTTTATAACCAAACCAGCTGGTATATCGTATCTACTGGCCACTGCCACTGCCATCTCCCGTTTCGTATCCCCCTACAAATATTTTCAATTGTTTTATAACAGCCAAAAGAAAGCGAAGCTATCAGTGTGGAAAACTTTAGCAATAGTAAAAACCAACAGCAGCGCGTAGTAAATGGGTCTGGCAGTGTTTTAGCAGTCAACGAAAGAAAAGCAAAATAAACAATAAACACTTGACGGTCGCTCCGCATGGTTCTTGTTGGGGTCTCGAGCGTTTTCGGCGCATTGTTATTATTATTATTATTTTTGTATTTGCACACAAAACAGTATAGGGGCAATACATGCATAGATATAAGCGAGGGGGCAGGGCAGCAGTGTGTGTGTGTGTGGCTACTACAACTACGCGTAGTACGCCGAGACGTATATTTTGAACGTGTTCGCTGATAAGATAATAATGGGCAGGGAGGTAGGGCGCTTGGTTGGCCAACGCCAACTTCAGCTGGAGCTCAGCGCTGGTGTGGCTTGGGGATAGCTTGTGGTGTGGTCCGAGATCCTAGCCAGTTAGTCACTGGCATTGAGCCAGTCCGATTGCTTTCCCATAAACGAATAAAATCGAAAATCGTATAAGCCTAATCGAAATATTCAGATATTCCCCTTGCCACGCTTTGTTCTTCGGGAAACCTTAGATCGAAAGAGCAGTGTGGAATGCGAGAAATGTTTCGCTTGCAATGCCCGTAATCGCTCGCTTTCCGGCGGCTTTTGAGCTCAGCTGCGCTGCTGTGACTAATCGTAGCCGATATACTATATGCTCTCTATATGTACATACATATATCGAAGAGTGATCTCCATTGCATTCATCATCATCATGGGCTTGGGGGGTGGGTGGCCACTGGCCGGCCAGCCCTATGGAACGTGACTTTGAAAGTCGTTGGGAACGCAGCAACAGGCTGTGGCGTCATATGCCTATGTTCCTGACATTACTCAATTTTTGTTCGACCGACTCTTGGCACCGCCCCCACAGAAATCGGAGCAGCCACAGCTTTTGCCACCCGCGCGTAACCTAATTATAAAAGTTGATGCGACATTTTGTTCGGTTTTCAGTCGCCAGCAAACTTTTGTTTCGCCTTTTAATTCGAAAACAAACTTTCGGTTTGCAAAAGTTTGACGTACCTTTTGAACCTTTGCCAGTGCACTGGCTGGGCGGTTCGAACACGTTTTTCTGGCAGCGGAATACACCGTAAAACAGTGTAATAATTTTACTATGATGATCACGGACTATAAATAAATGGCAGATCTTACAATTGGAATGTTTTCAGCTAATCATTGCCAGATTTTGTGTCATGTCACTGGCACTGGCACTGCTCTGAGCATTGCTTACTTGGCCAAGGTTGTTGTCTCCGCCGCCTTCCATTAACAGTTACAAATGGTTAGAGCCCCGCCCCCCCCGCGATTCTGTTTCAGTTTCAGTTTCGATTTTAATTTCTGTTTCTGCTTCTGGATGTGGATGTCTGGGCCCGATGTCAAGTGATTGCATTAATCAAAGCTGCACAAATATGTGCCAAGTCATAAATACTCGTAGTATGGCCGGCATAGCCAGCAGTGTGTGTTTATGATGTTTTGCCATTAGAGCATGTGATTTGCCAAATCATATAATAAATTTCAATAAAACTCTTGGGGGAAGCGTGATAGATTAATATGTATAACGGATGAGATTGTTGGGCGGCAGAGGCTGGGCTGGGCACGCTTCCACTTGAAGATCTACCACAACTCGTACTACATATGTACATATGAGGTTATTCTGCTACTCTAACGGTACATATACCCATTTGGCTTATCGATCTACCTTACAGACACCAACCACACTCTTCCTCTTCAGTTGGGTTTTATTCTCGGGTGTTATCTGCACCTATTTCCGTTTAATTAATAAAAGAAAAGAACAAATTCGAACTATCACATCAAATATTGTCTCTTTGGCTCTTATCGCGCCTCTCTTGAATTCCCCTTTTGGGGCGTGGCAATGTTTGACTTGGGAAAATTTTGAACTTGTTTAATGGCTGCCCCGCTCCAGCCAGTGGTGGTGCAAGTGGTGTCTGTGGTGCCAAGTGGTGGCAAGTGGTGGGAGTGGGAGTGGGAGTGGTCTGGGCTCTCGGATTGGGTGTGAGATTAAAGGCAATTAGTCCGAATTAGCCGGTGGGCCCATTAGCTGGGGAGGCGCATTAAAGGTTTAGCTTGGTTTACTTTTTTTTCCTACATAGATTGAATGGAAAACTCTTTTCCTATCGGATTTGGACGATTGCTGCTCCACGCGTTTCCAGTGCGTTTTGTAGCCGAGGGTTGGCAGGCGGGCAGGCGGCGGGCAGCGCTTGCAGTTGATTTATAACTCAGGTAAATGTCCTGAGATCTGAACACGCCACAAGTCCCGACGACCCTCGAAAGTTTTTCGAAAAAAAAAGGGGTTGTACACAAACACACACGCACAGAGAGCACAGAGTGTACGTACTACTCACACATTGAGAGGCTGATTTATCCTGACAGTTTGCATGTGTTGGTGCCATAACAAGTTATAATATAAATGGCAATTATACCACCAGAAACCGAAGCCCAAACCGAAACCGAAACCATATTCGGAGGATTCGATTCGAAGGAAACTTCTTTCCTTTGGTCTTCGCTCTGTGGCACATTTCATATTTCATGTTTCAAACATATAATTGTGCTTTTGATGTGTGTTTTGGAATTGTTTTTAAGTGAAATTGCGCTTTGCCATATAAACGAGGGCTGAACACACACACACACACACCGCATAGGTATAGGTGTATAGGTGTCCAGCAACTGTGCGAAAATAAAGGGAGCGAACACACAGGTCAGGTCATGGTATTTGCGGATTATTCCTTTTGGGGGGGGGGGGGGTATGGCGTGGTTTTGCTCTTTGCCTCCTGCTGCACGTGGTAATGCCACAAAAATGATACAAGTATAAATTCTCCATAAAAGTCTTTTATTATTTTATAATTCCATTAAATAGCTTCTAGGAATTTCCAATTCTGTATCACTCATAAAGACTTTGTCTGGGTCTGTGTCTGGGCCCCCCATTTATATCTACATAAATATATATTTGCTGGCTCTGAGGAATTTCACATTTTATTGCTATAATTGCGATCATTCGGGGGAAGTTGAGTCACTTTTTTGAAACTGATATTGATACTTACATTGTATATTTCTGGCCGCATTGTAGCCCCCAAATTTAAGGGTATAAATTATAATCCAACATGGGTTTGTGCGTAATATCGTCGGTAGTCGTACATGGAGCTGACGAAATATGTAGCTTGGCTTGGCTTGTCTGCTTTCTGCTGTGGTCGGCGAACAAGACTCCGGGCGGAAATCAAGATTCATATAAGACCGACCGGCTGCATATGATTCCTCGGGCCAGAAGCGCGGCGTCAACGAAAAATTTCCACACCGCAAAAAAAATGCAATCGAATCCGAGCGGCAATTTTCAATGCACCTTATTTTATGTTATTTAATTTCTTGGAATTTTTACTGCTGCACTTTATGTTATGTACAATATTTTTGCCTTGATTTGCGTACTTATTTTGCCGATTAACAATATGTACATATATTTATTTATTTATTGATATTGCACTTGCGACAGCGACACGACAACTTTTGTATTTTATTCGAATTTCTTTTTGTGTGGCACTCAATTTTTTGTTGTAACTTTTGTGTGAATTTTCCTCTTGGCACTGGCACTATTTTTCAATTGTTTTCCAATTTTCGCTTGGGCTGTGTCCGATTTTTAAAACAAAATCAGTTAATCCAATCAGCTAATCGTTTCACGTGGAATGCACTGTTTCACCTCTTGCTAATTAATCATTTGTTTCTCACTTTAATTGATTTGTTTCTCTTGTATTCAATTCAGCTTGGACTTTTTGTCAAAAATATTTATCACCACACATTTCGATCGCACGGTATTTCTCACTTCGAGCTACGAAAATAACAGTTTTGGTTTGGTGGATATTTAGACATATACATATATATTTATTTTTGATAATATATTCTTGGGGTTTTTTTTTTTGTTTGTTATTTTTGCGAAAATATTAACATGTATTTTTTTGTTTGGGATATATCAACGGACTTATTTTTCCTTTCTGAATTTCGAAAAAAATGCGACACTCTTTTCTCCGTTTCGTTTTCCGCGCCCGCCCCGAAAGATTGAGCGGCAAATTCGTTCTTTCAAATATTGCCCGCCTGGGTGCTTGAAAATGTTGCGCATATGCTGTAGCCACATGCTGCCAGAAGAAATGTTGCCGGCAGCAGCATGTTTCAGCAGCATGTTGTGCAGGTATGTGCGATAAAATGTATCCATACTTTTTGGGCTCGATTCAAAATATCGAAAGAGAACTAGAAGTAGAAGTAGTTTAAATATGTTAAAGGGCTAATTAATAATAAATTTAATATGCAAGAATTTTTCTCTTTCCGAGGAGACAATGCTGCAGATTTTTCTATATGCTTTATTTTCCTTTATTTTGGCATTAATTTTCTAAGCAAAAACCTATTTATATATTTGAAATTTGCTGATTTGAAATACCCGCGCGCCTATCGATACTAATATAAATGCATACGATGTATCGCTGTTCGGCTCGATACAATTGTTGCAAGGTATGTTGCCAATAATCACAGCAACATTGATAATGCAACATGCTAACAACAGAATTTAATTTATTTTATTTCTTTAATTTAATAATTTCACATAAAACGCTATTATATATTTTTAATTTCAGCAGCGGCGAAAAAATAAAAACAATGAAACAATGATTTTAATAGAAGTTTTTAAAACAATTAAAAATATTTTTGGCTATAATCTAGCTTATCCGAAAGCATTGAAAGCAAATGAAAATATTTCTGTGATAGATAGTTGTTCGTTCGGGCCGGAATTCTGTTCGAGCCATTAAATTCGACCAAAGGAAACGTTTCTTGGGGACAGGACGGCACTTATGACAGGGTTTCTGTTAGAACAGAATGTACGGACTTGTGTCTGGAATTCTCTGGGAATCTAGGTCACCCCACTGGATAATGATCTATGCGCCAGCACCTGCTCCACTTTCGAAAACAAGTCACCCACCCACTCGCAGACCAGACCCCATTCACATGGGCTAGCACCGGGAATGCCAGACGTCTGTATTGGGCAAGGTCCAGTTCGCCAGGCCATTAGCAAAGTTGCCGCTGCATTTTTGATATTGATCGATTAGGCCAGACCGTTGTATCAGGCACTTTTATTGATCATGTTGTAAATCAAATGTGTACGTACATTGGTATGTATGTACATATGTACATATGTATGTGTTTGTTGCCAACGACCCAAAAAACAAGAATCATACAAGAAATTACGCGCAAGTTAGCGACCAATTGAGATTACATTAAGCATTATTTTGCTGGCTTATCAGGGCACCCTCTCTAGCTGGATAATCCTGGATCACAGCACCTTTTTCGCAATCTAAGACGAATGAAGAGAATGAATGATCTGCACAAAGCAACCGCAACGACCTTACCTTACGCTATCGGCAGGGCACAAAAGCGAAGTTCCCCGAAATCGCGAGAACCATGCGACTATTTGTGGACTTTGGTCGTGTACCAATTTTCAATTAACTCGATGCCTAGATAACTGCACAAGTTTTGTGATAGGTTCAATTAAGAGCACACACACACGAAAGAGGGAGAATCTCCCACCTGGCCATGAATGGAATCCAGTAGCGTTGCCCCCTCTTATCACAATAACACACAAATACACCAAAAATTCATCAGTCAGGTATTTTGTTTACGCAAATCTGTGACGCATCGCATCAGTTCATATCATTTCATATCATTTAAAGAATGCCAAAAGAATTCCACTGAAATGTGGGCCCAATGTGGACATTACTTGGCATAAATTTGGCCTGGTAATATTAGTTTATGGCACAGGGCTTTGCTTTACAAGTCCATAAACATGATGAAATTGATAAGAGTACGCTTGGTATCGTAGCCCATAATTTCAGCTTACATTTGATAACATTTGAAACGACTCGAAAGCGTAAGATTGATTTCAAATTGAGTTGAAACCAACACAAGACAATCTTTTAACAGCTGCAACCTCTCTGTTAGAAGTTGTCTGTTCCAACATGTTGCAACTGTTAGCAATGCAATTCGGCAAGCAGTGCGGGAGTTCTGTTAATATTTCGAGACTTCTCTGTTTTTTCTTCTATTTGCAATGAGGATTGTTTTTGCTAGTTCATTTTGAATTATAGCTAATTATTTACTTAGTTCCACATAAATAGAACACTTTCCACCCTAATGTTAAGCCACAGTCCGCCTCTTTATTGAAAGGGAAGCTCAAATTTGACTTTGGCGGAAAGTTAATGAAGATTTATGAGGCAGCTTGGCCAATTCCGCAACAATGGCCAGCCAGAAGAAAATTAGCAACTGATAAGGACAGTGATAAATTAATCGAATGAGAAGCGAATGAGATTGATGCACTTTCGCCAAATCAATGGCCAAATTCCTGTAGACAGTCTCGAGTGCTTTCAGCAAACACATTAATTGATAGCAGCCGAAGCGTGTGAATGCTACTTTATCTCATTAAATAAACAAACATTTACGTTCTTCTTCATTTTCAGCTGCTTTGCGTAACCTGCAGTTCAAGGTGAGTGTAAGGTGGTAGGGGTAGGGGAATAATCGAATCCAACCGCACATTTTTGGCTCAATAGATGAGCCGAGCCAAAGAATTCCGAGTAGTCATAACTGTGCAATCCTTCAGTCGAAGGATTCTTATTGTGATGCAACTATTCTGGGCTGCATTCCTTATGGCCGGCGCAGCAGGACGTGTCGGGGAAATGGAAATGAAATCTTGCTGGCGCCACGTCGAGCATTGTGGAAAATGGAAAAATGGCACAAGAAATATGTGTGAAATGTTGACGGGGTCAAAAACAAAGGCGAAAAAGAATACAAATTCTAGTATTTACGGGTATGAAGTCGGAGTCAGTGCCGTGTCATGTCAGGTGTGTCGGGCCGTCTCCTGTGTGTGTCCTGTGTGGCACATTGACAAGTTAATTTTTGTTCCTTTTCCCAGCAGAACGCTGTGCCCACTGATTTATGACTCTGTGGGTGTCCTTCTCCTCGGAAGTCTTGTCATATCTGATGCAAATGTGTCACAATCACGACACCAGCGAAAGAGTGTCTCCGCGTCTGCCCCGCCACTGCTCACACCGCCCCTGAACCCCATCGCAGTGCAGTGCCGCAGCATAGGGAAAATAAAAACCCTGAGAAATATTTTAATTAAAATTCACTGCCCCAAAAAGAGCAACGAAACGAAACTACCAAAACCGCAGCCCCAGACAGGATAAACCCGAGAGCCAAGCAGCCAAGCAGCCAACAGCCGCCGCCTGATCTCAACTGATAAACGCGAAAACCAACAGAAACAGCAAAAACAACAACAGGCCGAAAGGTAAGCCAAACGGCAACGGTGGGCGTTGGTACAACAACAATATCAACAACAACAACAAAAAAGAAACGATCACAAGAAATAAAACACAAAGGCAGCAAATGCGAGGTATGCAAAGAATTGAGATCCACGAACATCGAATACCCAGCAAAAATAGTTGTGGAAATGCAAGGAAATTTAAATTAATAATTCTAAGTCTGTTAAATATACTGTTAAATGGTTTAAAATTAATACCATTTCATGAAATATCAAAAACTGAACATACCCACACTTATTCAAGGGTATCCAAGCCAGAGCGAAGCCTGCGCTGCGTTCCAAGGAACTGTAAGCGATTGTCTGGACGAGGCTGTGAGGCTGCCTCAATGGAGAGTTCACTTTTCAACGCCGATGGTGTTTGCTGATGGCAGCCGTTGGGGGACAATGGCAGGGACTCCAAGACGCGGACTCCACTTGCAGTCATCAGAGCACATGATCAATCGATGGATACCCGTGCCAGTGCCCTGGAGGTTACTACAGTACCCGAAATTTACCGCTTTCCATATCGCACGCATCTTTATTGTCTCCGTGCTCGTTTCGTGTGTAGCAAATTCAATTAAACAAACAATACGCATGCGCAATGAATTTTTCGGGCTGGAAACCCTTTTGGCAGTTGCTTTAATTACCCCAAAGGGGTAGCCCGTATGGGTCAGGCCAACTGTCGGACAGCACTTGGTCATCGAAATTCGGGCTGCTAACGAGAGTTTTTGGTTAATGAATATGTAGACAACCCTTGGCACCCTTTTTCTTTGTTTTTTTCAATGAAGTACACTTTCCGTTAATTTATGCGTTGTGCCTCATTGGGCTGCACATTGATGGCCATCGAGTGAAAGTGATCGGAGAGACTTCTGTTCACATTACGCGTGGCTGACTCCTTGGAGAGAGGGTTGCCCTACGCTTGCCAGGAGACCTTCTATCTGCTACCGAAAATATTGTACTCCGATCACAGACCTCAAACAATTGTTGATCCGCTATGATGACAATGATAAGCTACAACTACCCCCCTATGGCTGCCAAAGGGCTGGCGCTGGCTGCTAATCATTATTCAGGGAATAATACGAATACGAATTATTATTATTATTATTGTGTGACGAACACGTGTAAGTTTCGATGTGTTTGGGCAAGAAATTAACATTGTTGGATCTGCGCTGCGGGAACAATGACTGCCTGCGAGAGTGAGGAGGAGATTTACATACGAGTACGAGCCTGAAATTTATGCGTGTCAATATCTAAAGCCAAAGGGTATGCGGTGCGGGATTGGCACTCAAACAAAGCGAGGCGAAAATAGCAATCAATGGCCAAATCTGAATCTGACAATAATGAGTAAATAAATGTTTTCGTTTTTGTGTTCGGTTGCCAAAAATAAAGGCCAGGAAATTAGTAAGACAAATATTGGTAATGGCCGGTTGGTAATAACCAAGCGTGCGGCGTGTGCGTTCCAAACTTGGTCAAAACGTGGACGAACTTGGCCAATATGTTCTTTTCGGGTCGGTTCGGTTCGGTTCGGCGCGGTTTTGGACTGGACTGGGCGACTGGCGCCAACCATTTCGGTGTGCAATACTCGTATTTATGACAATTTACGACTTCTGTGAATCCAGGCCCCCCCCATCAAATCGAGCTTCAATATTTTCGCATCGAATTAACGCTCTTTGGGCAGAAGGTTAAGGCCAAGGCGTAAAGGTTAATGTGTTTCTAAATAAACTGCTAATTGACGAGCGGTACACCAGCAAACAAAGCCAAACCCTTGGCTGGCAGTACCTCAAGGCTGTCGGAATAAACCATGGAGCCAGAGCATTCCCAGCTGCTTAAATATATAAATCAGATGCTGCTTTCTTCTTCTCCCTTTGTCTCATTTTACTAATGTATGAATATGTATGAATAAATTATATTTACTTCTGAAACAAGCCTCATAAATGTTGCATTTGATTGAAGCTCGCCCAACGTCCGAAATGCCAGAGATCTCTATCTACCCCGCATCTAAATATTTATATTTTTGGATCCATTAGCTTACTAGTCGCTTCATTACATGGCCATTAAGGGAGAGATGCCACCAGACCATGTCGATTATGATGGCATACAAACATGTCTATCAGCTCTTGTAATTTGATGCGCAATAAATTTGTGTGTTCCCACCAGGTGCGAAGGAGGAAAATATACACACAAAAACAATAATATGTACTACTACGAGCCAAAGCCGATAGCCAAAGCCAAAACATTTTCATTAGGCGGACGCATGACACCCACAACGGAGGCGATGCTATTTGCATGCTCATAATAAGCGGGCTCATAATTCATTGGCCCAACAGCAGAGTCTCCCTCTGGGCCAGAGGTCTTTCGAGGCAGCTGCTGCTGCTGCTGCTGCTGCTCTTGGCCAAGAAAAGTTGAAATGCCGCTGAATGAAATATTTGAGGCTTTGCCCAACAAATTTGCGGCTGTGTGCGAAGTGCCGTGCCAATGGGCAAAAGCCATCAGATCCAATCTCCTCTACTCGTGTGATAAAAAAATGTACGAACTAAAAAAACCGAAAAATAAAAGTTGCCGCAGCTGACAAATTTCGCGCTCCCTCCGACTCCTCTTAAGTACTCTAAGTTAAGTATTTACTTTTGCCATTTTGGAGCTGAAATGTTCATGCCATTGATTGAATTTCAATGCGCACCTGTAGAATGGCAGTGCAGAGGGGCAGCGGAGGGGTAGCGATTTGCATTCCTCAACTAATTAGTAAAGTCTGATGACTGCCATGGGAATTTCATTTGGCGATTATTTGCAGCTCAGCTAATTAGCGGCAATAATAAATAGACAACAAGAAGGAGAAGAAAAGCTGTAGCCGAATATAACAAATATTTGTGTGAAATTCTCCAAACAGGATGTAAATAAAGCCCCACTTGTGGTGGGTGGTGTTCCAACTCTAGTTATAGATGGGGCCTATGCCCAACGATAATGATGATCTTTCGGCAAACCGAAGCCGCCCTCACCCTGGCAAACTAATCAAGAATGGACAGCCAGTTAGCCAACTTCCTTTGGGGTCCATATGCCATATGCCAAAGCAGACACCAACTGCCAGGGCTTTGCGGGGCAATCAAGTGAGAAAATTAAAATTACATGACCATGGGCTTCGGTGCCGATGATCGCCGCGGAGCGGGCTTATCCATGCAGTGGCCCGCATTTAAAGGTTCATAACTTCCAAGTCAATTACGCGTTGCATGCGATGCCGAGCCTGCTGCGAGACTCTCCAGAGATTCCTGGGATGTGAATTAGAGAAATTGCACGCTCAAGTGGAAGAGAGGACCTCGAGTCTGGCCTGGTCTGGGCTGTCTGACTGACTGACATAACTCACGAGTGGCAGAGAGCCAGTGGCCAGACACACAGATACACAGACAGAGTTGCAGCCTCCGCATAAACCGCTGCTCGGTTGCAGGTGAACTAGACAAGCAGGGGCATCCTCGAGTGCACTCCACAAATAAAGGGACTACTGTGGGAATCCTACCGATCTTGCCACAACCAAATAGAACAGAACAGAACAGAAGAGAAAAGAACAGCAACAGCACAAGCAACAGCATCAGCGAATTAATTTGTGACGCGCGCGCTCCACACAGCTCCTCAAATCTCCATCCACATCTGCAGGCAGTCAGTTAGTCAGTCTGCAGTCCCCAGTTACCAGTTACCAGTTGCATTTGTGGATCCTCCGCCTGCAGGCAATTTACTCTCAGAGCTCTGTGGTAGCCCCCAACTCGTGACTGCATCACGGCACAGTGTTTGAAATATTTCAGGAAATCTTTGAAGAAGTTTCGCAAAACTTGTTTTGGGTCTGAGTTTGAGTTTCAATTTTTCATTGACTTTCGCTCCAGTGTGCGCGTAGTCGCTTCTTCGTCATCGTCGTGTGGCAAGTGGCTGCTTGACTGGTGGCTGTGGCAAGCTCTGCTTGGGCCTCCGCCTGGCTGCTGCGTCTTCAGCCTCTTCTGCCGTGGCTCCAGCTTCTTCTTTTGGGGGCATCTTGGCGGCTTTGGCGCTGGTGTCAAACGTTTTGTAATCTGTCACGTCGCATCGTTTTAATATTTCTGCGCTCATGGCCCCGGCTACGGCTACGGGGAAATGCACTCGGTTGCGTGTAAAAATAGGCGTAACCCTTTGGTATTTATGGCGCAGACTGTGTGGACTGGAGTGGAGTCGAGGAGGGCGCTCCCTGGCAGCTTTGTTTGGTTTTCAGCAGCCAAGAGCCGCCTGGGGGCCTTGGCAGCAGGTTCAAGTGCTTCGCATTGCATTTGTTTCTGCAGCTCCAGCTCCAGGCTCTTTTATTATCTAAATCATTATTAGTTTGACCTTCAGCCCGCGGGTTGGACTGCCTGGCGGCATCTGTGGGCTCGTGCAAGCTGTTTTCTTATCTTATTAATTATTTGCTCTTTATTGCAACTGTAATGGGGAGGGGGTGGGTTGTGGGTCCCTCTCTGTGGACTACTGTGCGTCTGACTCATCAGTGGAATTTTGCTTGGGGATAGATATTAAGGAAATAAAAAATTGCAGAAGAAACAGAAATCTGTTTTATTTTAAGTGGTAGAATCATTAAATATAATACAAATAAATGGTAAGCAAGAAAGAAATGAAGGTAGGAACCCGGAAAGATGGATGTCTCCCTCAGTTGACAGATCGTTCCACATACATTCCGTTATATTTGCGATAATATATAATTATCAACTCGACTAATTACCACTTCTCTCTGAAGACCTCCCGTGCATTGACCTACTTAAGAATTAATGTTTGTAAATTTCCACCTTGGATTCTGATTCCCACAGCAAGCCGTCTCGTACTCGTCCTCGTCTGTGCCTTCAGCACGCATATCAGCGCGTAATTTGCTAACCCTACTCAAGAGCCACAAACGAGGGCCCAGGCCATGCTGAAGCGGCAGATACAGTAGTTAGCCAATGCAGCAGCGCCTGACAACCGTTAATCAGGCGCCACAAATCAGCAAGCGGCAGAGACAGGAGCTCCCTCTCTGATTGGACACTCCAGCGTCCATGGGTCGGTCTCTATTTTTAGTCCCCAAAAATGGCGCAAGACATATGTACATATATGTAGGTGCAGCTCCCCATGACTTTTCCGTTGTCTCTGCGCGAAAATATTGACACAGTCTCCAGCACTTTGGGCGGGCATTCCAATTGAGTGTCGTAAGGGAAAGGGAAGATGGAAAATTTACATTTGCATAGGCGTGAGAATGATTAAGCTAAATACCAGCGCCTGCCCCCCATTTACGCATTTGGGGGGGATGATGTGTATAGTGTGTGGGTGGCGTCGAGTGTTAATTGCCCCAGACTCAATCAGATGGAATGGAATATTTATGAGGCTTGGGCAAGCGCTTAGACAAAGTCTGGTATCTGGTATCTAATGTTCGTGCTAATTGAATCTGAGTCTGCGTCTGCGTCTGAATCCGTATGTGAAGACCTAAAACTACTCTAAAGCGGAAACAATCGAGACTTGGGAGTGTTGTTAACTGATGATTATTACTCAATATCCTTTTTCCTTTGTCATCTATTCCCTCATCAACCCATTTATATTTATTTCAGATGATCCTCCACCTATTATGTCCAACTGTACTGCTTTTCCTGATCACTCAGGTGGATTTAATCGGGGGCGTAGATCTAACCGATATCATAAACAAGCTGAACGATCATCTGGGCATCTCCTTGAACATTTTATACTGCAGCGAGCGCTTTAAGCTGATTAATTACGAGTCCGAATACCTTCAGAGCAAAGCGGAGATCCCGCGAATGATCTACACCTCGCCGGCGGCCGTCAACTCATCGCATCTGCAGCTGCACATAGGACACGGGTGCCAGCTCTTTATTGTGTTCAGCACTGAGCCGCCATACGATATATTTCCTGTACTCGATCTACGCTTTCAGAATGCCGACTTTCTCATTGTCACAGACAAATCGATCGATCCGGATACGTGGCTGGCATACGTGCGACACGCCTTTGAGCTGGGCTATGTCCGCCTCTTGCTTTACACCACCCCCAGTGGGGTAGTCTATGGGAAAACGCTGTTTCCCGTTCTTCGGATAGACCCAACCACCGTGGAGCAGTACCTGCACAAGAGGGACACCCTCAAGGATATGTACGGCCATCCGGTTCGAGTGGCTGCCTACAAGAATGTGCCGCGCAGCTTCATGTACCTGGATCGGTGGGGCAGGAAGATCTACGCGGGCTTCTACATGCGGTTCGTGCGCGCATTTCTGGACTCGCGCAATGCCACCTTCGTGCCCGTTCACACGCCCAACGATTCGCCAGGCAACTGTACCCTCGCCCTGAAAAACGAAACGGTGGACATTTGCGCCGATTCCCTGGCAGTCAATCAGGAAATGTTCAGCCTAACGTATGGCTTTAGGATTGCCTATGCGAATGTGATGGTGGCCCACGCGAAGCCTCTGCTCTCGTACCGCTACCTGGAGGCTCCGTTTCAGTACAGTGTCTGGGCGTGCCTGGTGAGCTATGTCCTGCTGATTGTGAGTTTCCTCAGCTGCATCCACTGGCAGCAGCACGGCCGCTGGGACTTTAGCAAGTATCTGCTGGAGGTGTTCAGTTCGCTGCTCTTTAGCGGCTTCACGCTGCAGTCGATACGGGGACGAGAGCGCTATATACTCTTTGGAGTGATATTCATGACCGGCTTTGTGTACTCCACGATGTACCTGGGCCTGCTGAAGAGCATGCTCATTTCGGAGGTGTTCGAGCCACAGATCAACACCTTCGAGCAGCTGGTGGCGAGTAATATCACCCTGCTGGTGGACCCATACGATCGCATTCTGTTCGCCAAGTACAATATGCCGGAGGTGCTGTGGTCCGTTGTCCAGACGGTGACATTTGAGACCTTGTTGCACCATCGGAATCGCTTTGACCAAAGCTACGCCTACGTCCTCTTCACAGATCGAATGGCGCTGTATGAAACGGCACAGCTATTCCTGAGGCATCCTCGTCTCCGTCGGATTCCCATCAACTTTGCGTTCCTCTTCACCGGCATTCCCATGCGCAAGAAATGGTTCCTCAAGGAGCATCTGAGCAGAGCGTGGTACCATGCCTTTGAGAGCGGACTTACGCGGAAACTGGCCGAGGATGCCAACAACGAGGCGATGAGCGTGGGACACCTGCATTACCTCATCACGGAGCATATGGAGGCGAAGCCGCTGGATTTTGATTATTTCGTTATGCCAACAATCGCCCTGGCCCTGGGCTGTGGCCTGGCCATCATCAGTTTTGTCATCGAGTTGACGGCCTGGCGCATGTGCAGCTCCCGAGTGCGCAGATTTTGACTTGTACTTTGCCATGGAGTGATGTTGATTGATTGATTGCTGCACTCTTGCTGTTGTTGTTCTTGTTGTTGTTGTCTAAGCACATTCTTGTTGGTTAAGCACAGCATTTATTTAATTTCTTGTGTAATTCTTGCAAATAAACCCAAAATATCAGCAATTTCTTTTCTTTCTCAGCGAGTTTTAGGGACAAAGGCTGCCCATTGAGTGCGCATTTTTAATCAATCAATGAAATTGATTCAATTTACATTGATTATGTTTTATTTTTAGCATCTTGTGGCAGTTTGAAAGCTCACTCTGAAGGAGTCTCTTGCTGGGCTCTTGCCTGGGCGTTGCATTTTTTTGATTCTACTCCTTAGCGTTTCAGCACTGTCAGAGCATTCAGCCATCTTTTCAGAGCTCAATCGGGGAATGCAGAGCAGAAGCAATACCCATGTACTCGGAGAACTGCCAGCCCAATGATCTGTATGACGAGATCCAACGCACTGTGGGCCATGTACCCAGCATTCTTCTCAGCTGCAATGTCAGCCAGTTGCTCCCACTGGCAGAAATGGTGTCCAAGTCTCTGCTGGTAATACTTCTCCAGATGTGCAGCAGCAGTTCATGAAAAACCCACGAATGCGACAATTGCCCATCGATCTGATGCACTCGCTGCCTGGTTACCCCATGCGTCGGGAGTGGCTGCTGAAGCTGAAGCTCAGCGAGATGCTGCACAACTACTTTAATATCAGACTTATGGAGAAGCAGACAGACGATCCATATCGGTTACCTCGGTCTAATCAGATTCGAGAAATATCTGGCCCAGCCACTCACCTTGGACTACGTTGCCATGCCACTCTACATGATGGTAGCGGGCTTGGTCCATGCTATTGCTGCTCACTGCTGGGGAAGCGCTTGCCACCTCAGGTGGACAGGCGCTGACAAGGTAAGCTCGTAGCTGAATCCTAACAAATGTCTATTTCGACTTGAACTTTATTTTCAGTTTTTCTCCGGCTTACCCCCAGCCCGAAAGCCATTCCATTAACAGAGCATAAAAGCAACCCCCTTGGTCCTGGTCCTGGTCCTGGTCGTGGTCCCTTTTTGACTGCCGCTTCAAAATAAATAGCACTCGAGATATTTCCAAAACATTTGCCAGCCAAGTTGCCGCCCCACACCCTACCCAGCCCGAGCAATTTCCCCCCATTGTGGGACGAGCGCCTGCAGGCATGCAATCCGAATGATAACACACCCACATGTGGCAGGGTGGTATCCTGGCAGGGGGATGTAGATGGAATGTAGATGATGCTGACTTGCACAAATATTTGCCGAAAAAAAAAGAAGAAGGAAACGAAAGATGTTGTTGTTGTTGTTGGGGAGTGGAGAGGGAAGAGTGGACCGGACTGCACCGTGCCCAAATGTCTTTTGTGTGGGGTGTGGGGTGGGGGGGGGGCGGCTGAGTGGGTGAGTTTCGTTGCTTAAGCCATTTGGCATTCCCTTCAATGCCCTTCCCCCTTCATTTTAAAGTTCGTTGACACTCGCCTTGTGGGTTGGCACATTTTTCGTGTGCCGCTGTGGCGCCATTAAGTATGCAGCAGAAATGTGGCGACAATAAAGTTTATGCTCCGGCGCCATAGCCAAAAAAAAAAAGAAGTATAAAAAGATTGGATAAAATAGAATAAATTGATGTCGTGGCATGGCAGGGGATGGCAGAGGACGGCAGAGGACGGCAGAGGACGGGGGAGCTGCATTTTGTGTGGGCAGGCGACAGTTACAGCTGCAGATAAACCCAGAGATGATCATCGGAGCCATCAGAGCCATCAGCAATTGATGGCCCTGTATCCATGTAGTAGTACATGTACATGTCCATGTTCCTCCCACCAGCGACACACATTTCACACGACGACGCTGGGAACCCGTTCGGTTGTGGCCCTCGCCTTAATGATGGGGCGGGCTCCTGGGTCATGTGCGTGCCTCGCATCCATATCCAAAGGGCCACGCCAACGATAAACTCGCGCCCTTCATCCGCTTTAATTGCTGCGATTCGTGGGTTTTCATCGCGACTCAAATCGATTTCATCTGCAGATTTCGCTCCGCTCCAGTGACTGCCCACGACTCCTGACTCCCTTTGCGCACCCGATCCCAATCGGCTTTAAAGTAAACATTTGTTTTATCTGGGGGCGGCTTTTAATTAAGATTGCGTTCACCGATAAGTATGGCAAGTGTTGCCCATACCCATTACCCCCTACCGTAACCGGAATTGCATTTCGATTGAGGGTGGGGTTGAACTTAATCGAAGCGCATTTCAACATATCGATTTATATGCCCAACCGTCTGCCATAAGATATATCCGCTATACAATATCTGAATATATCATTACAGCTTTGCCTTTGTGGTTGTTCGTTGCAAAAATATTCAAATTTCACCTGAATTGAATTTGATCCTTTAGCCATTTGGACAATTTGTGTGACCCAATCCGTCTGCTCGCTTATCAGCCAGACAGCGGCGACACCGTAAATCTCGTTGGCAAACAAAAGGCTCTCGGACAACAATTGAGTCCTTAGTCCTTGCTGCATTTGCAGTGATATCCCCTGCCCCACAGGTGTACCACTCGCACACCCATTGTTTGTCACTGGCTAATTGAAATGGCCGAATGATTGTGGCTGCCCCATTGGTTGCCACGTTCATGCCGCATTCGGGGGTGGGGCTTCCCACCACACAGTTAAACACTATTATTTAAATCAATGGCCGCGCTTCCCTCTGACCGCGCATATGAGAGGGGCAATTTATGTGCCGTACCTAATTGTCCGCTGCGAACTTCAAAGTGGAGTTAACTCGCGAGTCTGCGGCTGGCACTGGCACTGGCACTGGGAGTCGCCTTGGCATGCAATTATCGCGCTCCAAGTTATGCTAAGATAAATGGGCAACCGCCATCCAGCCAGTGGAAATTGGCCACACTTTCCACTCGTTCCCGATGCCCTGGCCATAAACTAAATATATAAAGCTACAAAATATGGAAGGAACCTGACAATTGGCAATTTTTGGTTGATTTTGCAATTTATGGCAGCCAAGGGAGGATGTGCTGTGCTCTGCTGTGGCGGGGTGTGTGTCATTGGAGTCGTCGTCGTCGGCATGGCCAAAAGACCCATATACCGATCAGAGGACCCCCAGAGAGATGGAAACAGAGCGAAAGAGAGAGAGAGAGACATTTAGAATTAAGGTTGTGGAGAGCTAATGCTATGATTATTATTGCATTCAGTATTCGAGACATCCGAAGAGAAGGAAAATATGTATAATTATATTATAGCAATCCGCCTGTACCTGTAGGCCACATTTATTTACTAATCAGATGAATATCTGGCAGACCATCCCCTTCAACATTTGATGGCACTTTCCCTTTATGTCTTTGGGTCAGTCAGATGCTAAAAATAAAGAGCGAAACACAAAAAAAAAAAGGAAGAAGGAAGCAGACACGACCAAACGAAACGAAACGAAACGAAACGCTGTCCAATTAAGCGCAACAAACAACTTTACGCCACATGCCACACCAGGCGTTTATCGCTTTGGCCAGATCAGATCCGATGCGATACGATACCGATACGATCTCAGATCCTCGACTGCCTGCCTGCCTGCCTGCCTGTCTTTTCCATTCCTTTTCCATTCGAGCCATTGTAATGGCCAACGATTTGTCGCTGTCCGAGCCACGCGGTCCATTGGCTATAATGACAATCGTTGATCGTGCGGCCGATAAGAATTGTCGGCCGGTACCCGAGGGGGCAACGCAGCGACAGCAGCAACATTTATGCTAATAAGTTGACATTTGACCACCATGACGAAATAATGAAACGATCAGGAGCCGTCAATATGACAGGTACTCGTGCCCCCAAGCAACCACCATGGGAGTCGCACACATCTAAAGCCAGCAAAATGTTGTACTTAAGGGGGTTTACTACAATTCAATTTAACTCTGAAAGTTTCTATAATTTCTATCAATTAATTCTAAAATCAATTTTAACTTACGAACATTAACATTATCCATACACATTCCAGACCTGTTTTGGTAGGCTGCGTTGTGTACGTTCCACTGTTCGGGCATTCTTGACATTTGCCTTGACACAGGAGCAGGAGCAGGAGCAGGAGCAGTGCCGCTGGCTCCCAGGGGGGCTCTGCACTGGTCACTAATTTCCAGGAATTTCACGCGCTCTCCTCGCTTATCGCAGCCAAATGCAAATTTTTTAACCGGCTCTTATTGTATCTTCACACGATCTGTGCCGACTGCTTGTTAACTACCATTATGACCAGCGGGCACCCTGCGTCCTGCCCTCTACATGCATGTTGCAAATGAATTTTAATTGTGGTTCATGCTGTGGCGGTAGTGTAGTTCTGGTTGCTCTGCTTACTCTGCTTACTCTGGTGGGATCTACATAATTTTTACCAATAATTTACAAATTGGTTAGTCATTGAAAATGTTTGAACGGGTTGAATCGGAATAGGAAGTAAAGTGGCTGTGGCTGATGCTGAAGATGGCTCAAAAAATCAATCGTCTTGATTAAAGTGGGTGTGTCGATTGGCCCTCCCTCGATCATTATATGGTTGTTGCCTTGTGTGGTAACTATTGTTGTGGCCCCTGAAATCGTGTTCGTTTCTCGACTGGTAATGGCTCTGGCGCCAGTGGTTGCTGTGATTGGAGCCATTCCAGTGTGGCTTGTTCCATTCAGGATCATCTCCATTTCCATTTCTTGTGCTTTTCCATTCCGAACTCTTGTTGCGGTAATCTCTATGATATGCTGCATGGCCGTGCTGCTGCCATCCATTGTCGTTTGTTCGCTGACGATGCTCTTGCGGTGGGCGCCAGTCATCCGTGATGCGATCTCTGCTCCTATCCTGATATTGCTGACGGCCCCGCTGCTGCCATCCATTGTCGCTCGATCGATAGCGATCCTCTGGCTGATGGCGACCTCTGCTATGGTCGCGGTAGCCGTTGTTGTTGTCCCTTTCCCTGTTGTCGTCCCTGTTGCTGTTCCAATTGTTGTGCCAGTTACTCTGACGCGAATCATCTTGGTTACTGTCGTAGGCTCCTGTAATTCCAGTCAGTCATTGGATTATCCTGTGCGCCAGCTACTTCTACTCACTCTGGTTGTATCTCTGCTGATAGCGTCTCTCCGGCTGATGCTTCTCCTGCTGATGCTTCTCCTGCTGCTGCTGCTGATACTGCTGCTGTCGTAGGGCTGTATCTTCTCTCCAGTTTTGCCGGCTTGGCTCCTCGCTCGATTCCTTGTTCATGTCCGCTTCCAGTTTTTCCAGGCGTCGCAGGGAGCTCAGATAGTTTTCGCGCTCAATCTTGTGGCCACGTGCCGCAGCAACGCCTGCAATCGAGGGATGGGGGATAATTATTCGGTGGCTGAACTCGCCGACTCTTGATCCCACGCACTCTCGATGGCCTCCAGGGGTGACTTGTTCAGCATGGTTATCATGAAGTAGCAGATCAGGTATCCAGTGCGATTCACGCCGTGTGTACAGTGGACTCCGATCAGCTTATCTGCAGAGTAGAAGGAGGAGTAGGAGAGAGAGAGAGAAAGCATTCAGATGTAGCAGTGTAGGGGCATGCCGCATGAGCCGCATGTTGTCGCAAATTGCTACAAATTTCAAAAGTGAACACGGCCACAGGAATGCGCTCTGAGCTGTGTGCTCTGTGCACCCACACCCACGCACGCAATGAAGAGAAACCGGCCTGCCAATTTGGCATAAAAGCAGAAGCGACCTGGGCTAAATCTAGAAAACAGCGCGCTCTGCCAATAATAACATTGGCAATAAATTTCACAAAAACATGTCAGCAGGAGGGTTGGACGCGGGGGAAATGCGCGGCAGACAAGCCACCAGGTCGCGCGGTGGTTTTGGCTTTGTGCACTATGCGGGTGCGGTGCCCACCCGGTGGCGGGCGGGCGGTCATTGCCAGTCAAAGTCGGAGAGCTTGCTGCCTGCCAGTCGAAGAGTACGTCATGTTTGGCTTGCATTTAAGCCAGCCTACAGACAAAATAAAGTTACGACCACGGCAATGGGCACAGGAACGAGACCAAGCAGAAGACAGAGACAGAGACAATTGCGCATATCCCCTGTAGCACAGTGGGATGGGAGAGAGCGAGCTTACTCTCGTACATAGAAGGATCTGGTAGTCTTGGAATATTCCACTAATACACTGTTTCATTCCACTGTTATCAGACATCGACTGGTTGCCCTGGGCTCTGCTGGCTTTGACTGTTGACAAGTCGCGACCACCTTGAATTTGACTTATTTCCCTGATTTGTTTCGTTGTAAATTCGTTGGCAGTCTTCGCGTATTTATTTATTGTATGCTCAGCGGCGCCAGATCGGGTTTTAATTATGCCACAGCTAAATCTGCTGTCAATCGGTTAATGCATTCTGGTTAGCATATCTGCATATTTGTGCCGAAAGCTGTTCGCACATACATTAGCGCCAGATCAAGGGGTTGTATGCACGCCTCCAGCCGCAAGATCTACACAAGAATGGCCCAATGGTAGCGGAACTTCGCATACGATATCCCCAAAGGTATGAAAAATATTACATTCCCTCATACACACTGGTGGTATGCCTGGTTGTCTGTCCTCTCTCGTTGGTTGTTGGTCTTGCCATTTCTTTAGTTATGAAAATTTAAATTAAATGCGGTTTTGTGTGTGTGCGTCTGTGTGTGTGTGTGTGTGTGTGTGTGTTCCTGCCTTTGTGTATAATTAGAAATTGCTTTTCCCTTTTGTGTGCAGAGGCATGACTATGCTCCACCATAAGTGATTTGTTTGCCCGGCTCCCGACTGCCGACTCCGACAGACTGCCTGGGCTGGCTGACTGATCGAGTGTGCGCGCCCACATTGGTGTGCGCCAGTGCGCTGCTAAAAGGTTAAATAGGTTTTCTCTTTCTGGCGGCCACTTGGCTCTGCCTGTGTGTTTGCTCTGCGCTTGCTGGCTGATAGGAATCTCTGGAGGCAGTGCAGCCTGGGTATGGAATGGGCATGGAAATGGGGATAGGATACGTGGTAATTGCATGTGCGACGGCAAGTCGCTTTTGATATGATTTGTTCACATATTTTGCGGCTCTAATTGTGTCCACAGATATGCATCTTGCATTGTGGACGGGAAAGCGTTCCCACGGCCGCCTCTTTCTCTCTCTCTCTCTCTGGGGCAGCACGTGGGCCGCAGGGCAGGCTTTCCATCCACTCACCATTGTCCACATTCAGCTCGAGGAAGTCGATCACATAGCGACAGAATCTGCAATGGCAAAACTCGCAGAGTCAGTAAATGATTAAATCATTCAATTTATTGTAATTACTTTTGAGCCAATGCCTTTGACGGCGTCTGCTTTCCGGGTATCATCAGCTTCTGGTGCCTCACATCGTTCTCAATGAAGGACTGCGGGCGGTAGTAGCGGTCTGTGTTGGTCAGATCGATGATCATGCCCAGATTGGGCACCGACTCCAGCAACAGTTCGGGCCCCAGTCGCAGCTCCTTGTCGACTTGTCCATTGAGATTCTGTTGGGAGCAAATACAAGGAGTATTCCCACATACATATTGAAAGTCATATAACATGCGAAAAATTGCTCAATTTATGCGCCTGCCTTGGGGCCAGGCAATTAATAAGCAGGAGGTCCCGCCATCTCTGTGGCGTTATTTAATTAAGCAAAAACAATTTAATTTAATATTCATGTGGGGTCCTCCACCCCACCTCCTGCCCCACGAGTGCAGAGCATCATGTTCCAGTTGCCACTTTTATGCATAATTACGATGCACAAATTTTTGTCCGTTGTTATTCATTTTTGAGGCTCTCTGGCGCTCGCTTGGTGGTCCTGGTGGGCCCTTTTCAACATCCATCAATCGCTCCTCCTGCCAACCGGTTTGCACCGACAGAGGAGCGTGGTCAGGGCAGCTAACTCACCTGATTCAGCGGCACCTTGAAGGCTATGAATCGCGTGCCGGGAACACGCTTTCCTATGGCACTGTAATCGAGCCATCTGCAGGCGCGAACAGAACACCGGAAAAACAAACGCAAATTAGTGGCAGTACAGGAAGTTTAGAACCCCTTCAATTATACCCACCTATCTGGTACGCCTCTGCCCATTTGGTAAAATGTGTAAAAACAACTTAGCTAAAGCTATAACTTAATAATTTTGTTTAAATAAATGTGACGAAACGAAATGCAAAAATTACGGTGCTGCCAGACTGTTCGTTAACAGATGTTGCAGAGATGCGCTGCTTGGTCATACAAATATTTTCAAGTAACAGTTTGGCTCGCACTATACTACATTTCACAGTTACCCAGAGATATAAAAACCTGAGGCAAAAATCATGCAGTGGAAGCTGACAAATATATGCTATATTTTGGGTTCTTTTTGTTCAGAGTGGCATCCTGGCATCACAGTAAATTACTGAAGTGATAACTTCACCTGTCACCTGCTAAGCCTACTCAGATCCGAAAAAAAGCCTCGCGAACAGAATCAGGGTTGATATTCCTATGAAACCGATAAGACAGTTTTTTGGGCATAAACTGTTTTCTAGGCTCTGTACGGAATGGCAGTACTCAGATCAACATATGGATTATATGGATATTATAATATATATTATTTTTATTCATTTTCATGAATATAAAACAAATATTGTTTTTAAAACATTTTGTTTTCACGGTGGACCTTGCCAATAAAATATTTGGGAGCCCAGGTTATACCTGGGGAAGAGTGACCCTGTGCATTTTATTGACTTAAAAGAAAACCAAGCAGCTGCCTGAGCAGTGTAACCGTACGGAATGAATTGCACACCTCTGGTCACACCACTGGACGCTAGAAGAATATATATGACATTTGTTCGCTAGCAAACAGTTTTTATATCTGAGAACTAGGCTTTACATTCCCAGTCATGTTTTTTACCGTTGGCACCATTAGTTTGTACGGACCATGTTCCTTGGTCTCCAATCGGTATATTTACGGTTTATATTAAAGAACTTTTCAAAATGACCGCCAAACTCCATTTAGCGCACAGAAAATACCGACATTTTTCGCTCTCAAATCGTGGTGGAGGAATTGGATAAAATTGTTTTTTTTTAATTTCAGACTTAACTTGTTACTAATATTAAACCGAATATCAAAATCATGGAATACGATTTCAATCAATATAATAGAACGTTATCCCATTGTCGACCAGGAGGGTATTTAGTATATCCACGAAATTTATATAGCTTGAACATATTTTACGCAATACAGGTCAATAATGTAGGTGGGCATTTTTTTTTTGTAAGTAAAGAGGAGGATGGAGCTACAAGGAGCCTTCACAAACAGTATTATTTTCCGCGGTTTAACAAGAGGTGCTCAACTTAAAAGAGGAGTGTTAAGTGGGTTAAATCTCGTTTGATCGCCGATTGTTGTGTAAGCTTTGCCCATTATGTGCCGAAGAGTTTTTAAGGGCCTTACTGGGTTAAATTGTGTATGTGAATTTGTGAATGTATGTATATAAAAAGTGTATGTACCGTTCTATATATGTATATGATGTAGTATACAAATAAAAAACCACTTTTTAATCTCTATAATCATTAAAATATGAAAGATTTAAATTATTCACTGGTTAGACACCAGTAGAGTACTGAAGTGATCAAAATACCGAACAACAGAAATTTCACTAAAAAATCCACCCAAAAATTCAAACATGTGTAGTTTATACTACACCTTATCTTCATACTCTTATTTTTTAAGTAAAACAATCAATGGGAGTCCTAAAAAACAGCCAGATTGTAGAAAATTGATTCATCGATCTGATAAAATTATATGTTTAGCGGTTAGAGTCTTAACTAGCTAGTAATATTGAATCGAATATCAAAATTGAGGAATATAAATACGGTATATTGTGAAAATGAGTAGGTATATTTGGGTATATTTTTGAGGGTCAGACGGTATATTTTGGACCTTTGGACTCTGTGATTCGCGGTACTTGCGTTTAATTAATAATATTAACTAATTCTTCCAACCCAACCGATATACAGCTCGTCTTATTACCAAGCACAACCATGTTTGCCAACAATACGCGTAATTTAATGCGCAGCAGCTTTGTAAGACACACAAATGGCGCTGGCGCAGGCGCTGCTGGATGAAAATTTATTAAATAACTTAATCTTTGCAGCTGCAGCGCTGCAAGAGCACCCTGGTGGTGGCCGAGCACAACAACGAGGCTCTCAATCCCATCACCCTGAACACCATATCTGCGGCCAAGAAGATCGGCGGTGACGTGACAGTTCTTGTGGCAGGCACCAAATGCGGACCCGTAAGTTGTTTTTGTTGCTTCTCTCGATGCTTTTGCATAATCACACGTACATCTCTACGTCTAATCATTTGCAGGCCTCCGAAGCTCTGGCCAAGGTGGAGGGCGTGACCAATATTCTGGTAGCTGAGAATGCCGCCTTTAAGGGATTCACCTCCGAGTCCCTGACGCCCCTGATCCTGGCCGCCCAGGCGCAGTTCAAACACACCCACATCCTGGCAGGAGCCTCGGCTTTTGGCAAAAATGTGCTGCCCCGCGTGGCCGCCAAGCTGGATGTGTCGCCCATTTCGGAGGTGATCGACATCAAGTCCGAGGACACCTTTGTGCGCACCATCTACGCCGGCAATGCGATCCTCACGCTCAAGTCGAAGGACCCCGTCAAGGTGCTCACTGTGCGTGGCACCAACTTCCAGCCAGCGGCTACCAGCGGAGGCAGCGCCACTGTGGAGCAGGCAGCGGCCGGCGATTATGCCAGCAGCTTGTCCGAATTCGTCAGCCAGGAGCTGACCAAATCCGACCGTCCTGAGCTGACGGGCGCCAAGGTCATCATCTCCGGTGGACGCGGCCTCAAGTCCGGCGATAACTTCAAGTTGCTCTACGATCTGGCCGACAAGTTTGGAGCTGCTGTCGGCGCCTCTCGTGCCGCCGTCGATGCTGGCTTCGTGCCCAACGATCTGCAGATTGGACAGACGGGCAAAATCGTGGCTCCGGATCTATACATCGCCGTGGGCATTTCGGGCGCCATCCAGCATTTGGCCGGCATGAAGGACTCGAAGACCATTGTGGCCATCAACAAGGATGCCGAGGCACCCATCTTCCAGGTGGCCGACATCGGAATCGTTGCGGATCTCTTCAAGGCCGTGCCCGAGCTGACGGGCAAGTTGTAAACGAGCCACGTGTTGTAGCATAAATATCAGATCAGATTCTATGATCAAGAATTGAGAATTGAGTTTGTTGCATTTATTGAATTCTAATGTTAGTCCGCAGAAGCTGCTTCTTTCCTCTATCCGTCTCTCCATTTGTATAATAATAATAAACGATTGTAAGTTCCATATATGTATCTGTGTGCGCCCGCTCGCTCTGTCAAGCGTTGTATCAAGTGGATTATTATTATCGCAATTTTGTTATCAGTTCTGATGGATTGTGCAACCAGCAAAAGTTCTGTGGATTGGGATGGCTTTTTCCTAAGATTTTATGCTAGTAAAACGCCCAATGAATGTCTGATGATCTGTTTTTGTTTGAAATGGAGCCATTGATCGCAAGAACATAACCAAAGAGCAATTCTGCAAAATGTAACTGAGCTGTAAAGCTTTCTGCACTTTCTTGGCGGTCGAAATTCAAATTTCTTTCTGTTCCCTTCATTCAGTTCGTAAATCGTTGATATATTTTCGGTATTATTGTGCTCACTATAAAACGTAAGAACATAAAAAGCAGAATTAGGCCAAAAACCACGCCTATCACCAGCGTCGTCCACTCGAGGGGATTCAAACTGTTGGTTGTGGGCAGAACATGCGTATTGATGCCGCTCTGAAAATGCAAAGACTAAAATATAATTTCCAATGAATATTGATGAGTAGCCATACCCAGCCACCGTTCTCATTGATCCAGGGCACCAGCTCATCCTCAATCACCTCCGAGACGCTCTCCATCAGCTTGGGCAGGTACTCGGGATGCCCCTGACGCACGCAGTCCACCGACAGACCGCCGGCAATGGCAAACAGCGAGATCACCTTACTCCAGGTGATGTCCGCGCGGAAAAGTTCGCGACCCACCGCCCCCAGCAGCAGGCTAACAGCATCGGCTGTGTGGAACTCCCCGCCGGGATTGCGACAAATCTGACGGGCGACGCCGTTATAGGCACGTGGATGCATTCGTTCCAGTTCGTCGCCAAGCTGCAGAGAGAATTTGGAGATCAGTGGAATGAAATTTATATATATATGAGAGTGGGGGACACGCACCACCTGAACCGCTGGAAAGACATCGCGAACAATGCCCATGGAGGTGGAGCCCAGGATACTTCGTATCCGCTGCAAGCCCAACTTCTTGTTGAACAGACCCGATCGTCTCAGGCGTCGCTTGATATAGTGCCCGCACAGACATCGACCCTGCAATTGGACGCCGCCAATGGGTTGAGTGAGAGACTCGAGCACTGCCCTCGCTGCGCCACCCACCTGTGTGATGATGTCCTGTGCGGGTATCTGTGCCGCCTTCCAGCCAATGGTGTAGGAGAGTTTCCTGGTGACAACGTCGCTGACATTGCTGAGTCGCCTCCTCGTCGTCTCGCGTTGCCCCACCTCTAGTAGCGAGGCAGAATGTAGAGTGGCCGGAAAGCTGAACTTGCGACGATTCTGGGCCTGCAGCAGGCGTTCGCTTTGTGTGGTGGCCATGGGGAAACCGTGGCTGAAATTATCGTTATTCGTGGGATACGAGGTGCCGGGCATTGTGATTGTGTGTGTGTCACAGATAGAGTGAGGATAGAGTGAGGAGAGATCGGTTCGATCGATCGACAGATCCTAGAGGGAAAGGCTTATAAGTATGGCAAGAGTTCGTATGGCATTTTACTCGTACTCGTACGTACACAATCGTAAATCAAATTCGATCGCCAAGCTAATTGACGTCACCGATACACACAGGAGGCTACACTGGCTACCAAAGATCTGTGGCTTATTTGGCCTGCCTTAATGATCTCCCCCTCGCTGACATTGTGATGTTTTGTGATCTGATGTGTGGCTCGAAGTGTGTTGGTCTTGTAAATTCAATTAATTGCATTCAATTTGGCAAATATCTTTGGCCAATCTCTCACATGGCTGCTACCCCTGGGGAGATGCAGCGTCGATCGTATTGAATGGTGAACAGAGCTAGAGCTAGAGCTGCTTCCTCAACCAGAAACCTGATTCATAATTGACAAGAGTAAATGGGGTTTCAGCACTGCTAAGATCAGCCAAAGGGACAGCCTTTGTGTGCCCCAAAAAGCAGAGAGAGAGAGAGAGAGAACTTCCCACACGCTTAAAGTGCTGTGCTGCTCAAAATTAAAACGATTTCGTGGCTTGATTCGTGGCCTTTTGATTCGGTTATGACGCTCATTGATGGCTTCTTACCTGGGGCCAAAGCCAGACCATTTCGGCCACATATCGGACAGATTGTCGGCTCGTTAAGTTTGATTGGCTCCGCAATATGGCCAAAATGTTGCTATGCGGCAACCTGTGTCGGCAATGATGTCGCGTCGCTGCAGCTGCCACATGCATTTTTGTGTGTTGTGTGTGTTGCTGTTGTCATTAGTTTAACGCAAGCGAGATGTCAAATGGCAAATGATTTGTGGGACGAGTGACCAGAGGATGCGCTACGACTGGGCTATCGTCTGGGGAGTACTTGACAATTAGCTTTACATAACCTGACCCAATCCCCCAGTGCGACGGGGGGGGTGGGGGCTCGTGACCAAGGAAAGTCCAAGCCCAAAACATCAAAGTCGTGTCTTAGCCGCATATGGAAAGTGAGACCCAAGAAGTCAACGCTTTGGTTTCAATGAAATTCGGGTCACTCACGTCACGTCACGCCCAACCCCATCCCCAGTCAAGCAAAAATGGAGCTTATAAAGTCACTTTCGCCCTGTGGCCGATCAGTCAGTGATCATTCAGAATGTCAACCAGTGGGACGCACCCAACAATCATCATCCTCCTCCTCGGCGCGCTATTTATTCGGTGCAGCCTGGCGGATGTGGCACACTTTTTTGCAGCGGCACCAACGGATTTGGGTAGCTATCTGCATGGCCAGCTGCCAGCGTACCAATTGGGTTTGAGTCCCTCCGCATTTTACGGCTCGCCCGTCACTCCTGCACCAGCACCAGCACCCGCACCCGCACCTGTGGCTCCTGTGGCCACCACTGAGTTCAGTCTGCCGGAGATCATCGAGAATCGAAGTGTTAAGTTTCAGGGACAGGGACATGGCAGCTTCATTCCCATCAGCCAGCACTATCTGCCGCCTGCCATCGAGGAGCGCCCCAGCTATGAGAGTCCCAAGCCCAGGTGGGTTTTTCCTCCACGCACAGCGATGTGAATCTATGTTCAATCCTCTCTCTCCCCGCAGCGAGGAAGCTTACCCTGCCTACTACTACCCCCAACCGCCTGCCACTGCCAGTCCTGCGACAAGCACACCACAGCCCATCATCGTGCAGGATCCGGGTGAGGACATCATTCAGACAATTCACTCACCCGGCTACGATTACCAGGCCCCAAGACCCTCCACGCCCGCTCCGTTGTATCTGCCGTCCAGCGAGAGCAGCGGGGATCAGCAGCAGCTGCGGCTGCGCCTCAAGGACATGCGCTGCCTGCAGGCGGGCTTCTTTCGGGCGGTGCTCAAGCTGGACAGCTTCCTGGGCGCCGCCCCCACGGTGGACCAGGAGAGCGACGATGTCCAGGACAAGCGCTGCGAACTGAAGCTGGCGCGCAGTTTCCTGCTGCTGGACATTGCCGGTGCGGACTTTGAGCACTGCGGCGTGCGCTCCTGTGGCCAGGATCTGTGCCTGCGTCTGCGATTCCCCACCATCCGGGGACTGCGAACCGGCGGCGACTCCATTCTGACGCTGCACTGCAAGTCCCAGGAGCGGGTGGCCGTCAAGACGCATGCCCTCAAAATGGGCGTGGCCAATGATGTGTGGGTAGATGGCCCTGGCTTTGGGATCCCTTTAATCTCCTGCTGCTCCCTCTTCTTGCAGGCAGGCACGCAGCGTGGGAAACTACGCCCATGGGGGCAATCAGAACGCCTTCCGCACCCACGTGGAGCTGCTGCGGCGTGGCAGCAATGGCTACACCCGCCACCTGGAGACCAACGGAGCGGTGCAGCTGGGCGAGGAGCTGCTGCTGCGTGCCCATGTCCTGGCAGGCGATGGTGAGTGGAATAAAGTGACAAAAAAAACATGAGCCTCGGGCATAACTCCCTCTATGCCTGCACAGGCTGGAACTACACCAAGCTGAGTGACGTCCAGCTGCAGAGAATCGCCGCTGGCGGCGAAATCCTCAACACTGTCCAATTGGTGAGCTCTCGGGGATGCCTGAATCCCGCCATGCAGGCCATCTGCAGCCACCCGCCCATCGTGGAGCTGCCTCTGGGTCAGCGCTTCCACTTCAAGGCCGTCATGTTTCCCGGCATGCGCAGTGGCGATCTGCTCGTTATTTCCATGCGCATCACCGGCTGTCTGGAGCGCGAGGATTGCCAGATCACAGCGCAGGATTGTCTGCCCTCCGTGGGACAGCGACGCAGACGGAATGCCGACATGGAAGCGGCAGCAAATGGCACGGAAATCTCGGAATTGTCGCACTTGACCTTCCGTGTGATTATGCCCGGCGCGGAGGAGCAAGTGCCGGCTGTAGGGGACTCCGAGGCTCATTTACTGGGCGTGACCAAGTCGCTGGCTCTGTTTGGCAGTGTGGCATTTGTGGTGCTGCTGCTGGCCGTGGCCATTGTGGCGTTGTACAAGTTTGGCCGATAGAATAGCATACTAAATTGCAGCTCCTTCTTCAGCTGCTCCTCCCTGTTCCAGTTCAAATCCATTCCCAGGTATCCCACTTGTGGAGTAGCACCCACAACTCTCCTTGCTCCTCGTTGGTGGTGTCTATGCCTAGAAAATTGACTTATCGCCAGCAGCAGCAGCAATGTTTTGACCATTTTGAGCATTAAACAGAAATTAGCACTTAATAAAATCTTATTTATGTTCATGTCGCTTGTAATTGGACAGGGGGGCCGGGCCGGCACGTAGAATTAAACTAAAACTAACTAAAACACATACTACGAGTATTTCTATATATTAACTCCCCTCCCAGACCAGCTACCGGCTGTCCAACTGACTGAATGATTTCCAAACTGCGCGCGCAATTCGCAAATTGTGATCTCTGGCTTAGATTATGGCCAAGACCAGGCCAGGCCAGGCCAACCAAAGCACCAAACGAACTCAAATTTTATCACGTTTTCACGCTTCGAGCGCGCAGTTAATGAAACCCCACCACAGTCGCCATCGCCATCGTCACTCTGCTGATTCGTTTTGGCCTGGTATTGTCCGGGCTTTTGGCTTTGTTATTTGGTGCAATTTGTAGTCATTTTCGTATGTTAATCCATCAGCCAGTGCAGCCAGTGGAGCCAACCAGCGGACAGTTTACGCTTAATGGGCATGAAAATCGCCACCAATTAGTGGTGTCCGATTGTCATCGGTGAATGCTAGTGGGGGGGCCTCTAATTATTGTCTGGGGTGTAGAAATCTATGCAACCAAATATCAAATGGGGAAACACGCTTGAAGTTTGTCAAAGAAATGCCCATAAATATCAGCAGGAGGGCGGATATTTCTTCCCTTTTAAGCCCTGAATTTTCCACATACTCGTATCCCCCCCACCTTGTTCAATCTACTCCATCTGCGCATCCTTCATGACCTGCCCAAAAATAGAATATTCCCACAGCCCACAGATCATCAACACAGCACAGGTGCTCAGCTGCCTCATTCCTCTCTTGTGTTGTCTTTTGCTCTCCGGCTTGGGGCTAATTAATAATCCCGACACGTTCCTGGCCGAGTAAGTAACATCGCTGAGAGCAGCAGGCAGGCAGGCAGGCTGGCAGGTAAGACAGTCAGCCAGGCAGCCGCTGGCAAAGGCTACTTTGTCTTTGTCGCTTAAATGGCAGGCAAAATGTTTGGCGCCCATAAATTAATGTCGTCCCCAACTGGCGCTTAAGTTCGTGTTTTGTGTGTGTTTCCAACTGCACTCCACACCACTCCACTCCATCCTTGACTACAGCTCCGTCTGGGGTCTTGGGTAAGCCGACAATTTACACTTTTCATTCATTCACTAGCCAAATCGCCGAGTGGCAGTGCAGTGCTGTGCCTGGCCTAAACAATTTTCATGTCGGCCTGGTCGGGGCTCTGGTCTGGGCTGGTCTGGGCTCTGGTCTGCTTAAATTATCGACTACTTAGTGCCCAATTTAGCAATGCCTAATAAATATTTATGAACGCACTTCATTTTAGTCAATTTACAATGGACAAGAGCTATGCCCGGCAGGCAGCGACTCTGTCGGTTCTATGAATGGATCGATCCGAACCGATCATTGCCCAAATCAAACCACATACTTTGCTGATCATTAAGCGATAGTCGGGAGAGAGTTTTTGTTGTTGTATACTGATTGAGGGAATATACTGGGAAAGAGTGACAACAATTAAGGATTGAATTGATTGAAACCTTTAAAGGAGTAAGCAGCAATTAATGTATTTTTAAGACATTTAAATCCACACTTCTTTCCATTTTCATGCACAGAAATTCCCTTTGCTGTTTTTACAATTTATAATGGATATATATCGCGTATATATCCTGAGCTGCTGCTCCATTTTCCTAGCCCATTTTATGCCTTGCCCTCCCATTGGCTGGGCAGCCCACAAAAAATAAACAAAAATCAACAAACTCTAAATCAACGCCTCGGACAACTCATTAGCAACTTTTATTAACCAAAAGTGTCAAATGCTTTATCTCGCGACTGGCAACGATTGGCCGCCGATCTGATCTCCGCTGCCTTCAGTTGTTGTTGCTGTTTCATTGATTGATTTTTGTTGCTCATTTTATTGGTTGTTCGACTTGTTTTTGTGTTTCATTTCTGCTCTTTCTGCTGTGCCTGTTTTTCTCTCTTTTTTTTTGTGCTTTTTAGCATTTTGAGCATGTTAACATTTGTGTTATTGATTTTTTACAACATTTGACAGTTACGCAGGCGCAGCGGGTGCGCACGCACCCGCCCCCTTCCCCAGCAGCAAGCACCTTTGCGATTGGAATTCGTAGTTTTTGCTCCAATTCGGAATGCCATGACAAACGATTCGAAGCAATTTGACTTTCGTTTGCTGATTGGTTAATCAAATCAGAAAGAGGTTCATTAAAGTGCCATTTTCATATCTAATTTCGTCTGCGGACAGCCCCAGCCCCAAAGGAAATGTATGTAATATTATATCTTAAACGAAGCAAATTAAATCCACAAAAATACTGCCAGCCGCAGTTTTGCGGTTTTGACACATCAGCAAAAAATAAAAATAAAATAAAAAAAAAAGTTAAAATGGGTAAATTAGTGGCTTACAGCAGCGCTTCTGTTTTGCTGTGTTGGGGCTGCTGCTGCTGATGATTCTGCTGGCGTTGGCAATTTGAAATTTACACCGTCCCAGACATTACAATACAGATACAGATACCGATACAGGTGGCAAACATTGTTCAGATCATTAGTTGTTGGCTTTGCACTTTTGCAGTTAACCGATCTGCGTCATTCAAATCGAACGTGAACAGCGTGAAAGGTTGCGCGGAGGGTGGGGGGTGGTGTCTACATTAGTATGGTGGTATGAGGAGGGGGTGAGGAAAAGTGTTGTGTTGCCAGTTAATTGCAATGTTCCAACAAGGGGGCGGAGAGAGAGCACACTACACAGGGCTGCTACGTGCCGCCAGTTTTTTTTGTGTTCTAGTGAGCCACATTAATCACATGGCCTACAACCCAAACACTAAACACACTTGTACTTTAAGTTCTTGAGAGATGAGTGCAAATGAGACAATAATTATAGACTTTGCCCCTGGGGTGTAGAAAAGCAAACAGTTGGGAAGTTTTAATGGATTATTTTACAATTTTTGTAATGTGGAAAAACGCTTAAGAAAGAACAGGGATAGTCTACAGAATTAATTGGTTTAGCCAATGATGTGCTATAAATTTTATTCCATTAAAGTTTTCTCTGATAAATCAAAGTTTTCTCTGATAAATTGCTACACTCATCACCACCTCTCTTTCATATGCTCGTATGCGCTGCCTTATCACAGATTTTATGACAACATTCAAGTATCCAACGCCTTTGTCAACAAACAAACATTTGCTATTTCACTAATTGTCATGGCTGCACACACACAAAAAAAATATCAAAAAAAAAGAGAAGAAAAACTGAAATCATTTATGGCAAAGTCGATTGCTCTATTGCCATCTCTCTCTAAGTATCTGTGGTGTGGGTGGTGGTGGTGGCGGCTTACGTTGATTATCCCCACACACACACACACACGCACTCGCACACACAGATAAAATACAAATAAAAACAACAACGAAATTTAATTAAATTAAAAACCACGCTGGCATGACCTCTTTGTTGCTCCCCACAAAAAAAGAGTACATTCAACCTGAGAGCAGCAACAACAAAACAAAGGCAACAACAATACGGGAATCAACATTCATGCAATAATTAGCTAATAAATAAATTACCAAACCCACACAGTGCCACACCTCCTACTGCTCCTCCTGCTCCGCCTACTCCTCCTACTTCTGCGGCTTACTTATCGCTGGCGCAGTGGATCGGATCGCATTGATACGAGTACGCGGATGTTTATCTTTGATTGTCGGATGCGCAATTGGAGCTGATAATGGGTTTTTGCGGTGCGAGTTTCGGGTTTCGTTTCTGTTTCTGCTTACGATGAGCAATATTTTATTAAAGGAGAACACTGCCTGTTCAATTCCGACACAGGTTGGACAACAGACACAGAGCTCCGCTCCCAGCTGAGCTGCATGGAAATTACTTGATTATTTATGCGTTACGCGTTTTCGAGGGGGCGCTGAGGCTGATCGGCGGGTGTGTGATATGTGTGAAACATTCACGGTCACTGCAGAGTTTTGGCTGAAGGCTACAGCCGGAGGAGGAGCAGCAAGGGGGGCGTAGGCGTAACAAAACAATTATCGTCACCGATCGCCGGAAACCGAAAGTATAGCCCCAAAATGTCAGAAGCGTATATAATATGCTTATGGATGAACCACTAACCGATTTCACTACTTCCGAAACGAATCAAAAACCGTTTTGACAGCTTCAGCGCATGACAGCGGCGGCCGAACACGTCGAAGGTTGAAAATGAATTGAGCCAGCAGAAAAACCAAAACAAACTGCCCGCCAACGGGGCTGACACTACGCGTTTACCAGCACTGCAGCCAGCGGCGCTTCGTACCATCGATAGTATCGATATATCTTTTTTTGGCTTATCAATCAAATTATGAAAGTTATCAATGAAATTATGAAAGTTACCAATTCTTATCAGCAATGAGTCTACGTTTTATACGTTAGCAACATGCTCAAAGAATTATCAGCATTGTTATGCAACATTAGCACGGAATGAGCAACAATCTGCATACCTTGTGAAAATGGATATTATCGAATTGAGATATTGTTTGTAACTTCAGAAATTTTGCATCTTATGCGTACCAATAATAGGTATCGGGACAGGGATACACGATATACAAAACACAAATCAAATGCATGAATAGGTAAAAAACATATCAGTCTAGGATAAATTCAATATTAATGTTTCAAAGCAGCTTAGAACAATAAATTTAACATTAGTTTAAGGAAATAGGGATTAAAGGATTTATTCATGAAAATTAATAAAAATATTAAATTATAATATCCATATAATTGTCCTTCATAGAACGCTGCATTAATAAGATTCTATTTGTCTTCATTTTTTAAATATTTAATTTGGTTTTTTGCTCTCATATTGCAATGTTTGCTTCGCGTTTGCTGGCAAATTATATCAAATTGATATAACTTTACAGGGGGGTAGAAACATTCCAGCAATAACCAGCAAATACCTTCGGATACTTTTCTAGTATACACCGCCCATTTTTTGTTGTTGCACTGAGTACGTACAGAGCCTAAAAAACAGTTTTCGACCGCAAAAAATTGCTTATCGGTTTCATACGAATATCAACCCTGATTCTGTTCGCAAGGTGTTTTTTGGGATATGAGTACTAAGCTAATAAACGAAAATATTAAGGTTTTTAGCTAAATAGCTGGTTAGTCTTTGAAAAAAAGCTAGATCTGGCGGGATAAAAGAAAAATCGCCAGTACTGGCAGCTCGATAAGCAAAGAAAACAAAAATTAAATAAAAGCCGAAATAATGTCGTTTACAATTGTTAAGTGCCGCAAATCGGCAGCAGGACTGGTGCCTATACAACCGTCATTGGTTTACCGTACGAAAAACCTGGACACAATGCAGATTATTAAGGTAAAAACAAAAACAGAAACATAAACAATTTTTTTGGCTGGTATTAAATGGTATATTTGACTATTTTTTGGTATAATATACTGTAACTAAAACAGCTGTTGCGAAAACGTGTGAAGAAGTAAACAAAAAGCACAACAGAAATGTGAAAATAATCTTGCGAGTATTCTATGCAGAAACAATTTGTGAAGCTGGAAGCGGGCAGTGGCATAGTCAGCGCCACTTCAGCTGGAATCGTCCTCAACAAAATACCAGCGCTAATCAAGCCCACGATGAAGAGAGCAGCGACATCGACCGCACCAGCACCAGCAGCCTTGGGAGCAGGTAAGTGACACACACACCTCAGACGTAGAAGAACTATTAATCCCAGCGTACGACTCTGACAGGTTCGCTGAAGAATCCCAAGTATGTGATTCAGACTGGCTCTGCGGCCGCTGGCACTTCGGCGTGGCAGTCAGTGACGGCCATCAAAAGGGAGACCGGCTCGAACCAAACCCTGGGGATAGCCATCAGCTCGCTACCGCCCAACACCATCATCAAGAGGGCCGCGCCATCAAGTGCAGCAGTTCCCGCCACCCCGACCAGCAGCAGGACACTCAGCAGCACACTGTCGAGCCTGCTGAACAGCCCGGTTTCGCCGACGATGACACCCGGTTCCCGCGTCTCGTCTGCCGTACACCAGACGGTTTTCGTCAAGCGCGAATTGCCGCAACAGCGAAGCATGCGCGCCATGACCATGGGCCTGATGGAGAACGCTACGATGATGTACCTGGGCCTGGCCACCGAACATCTGTCGATCCTGAAGCGACACATATGCCGCAGTGCAGCGGTGACGCACCTGGACTGCTGCATAGCGTTGAGGAAATTGCGCCAGAACGAGTCCTTTGCCCTGCTGGCCGAGTGCTTCGAGCTGAGCGAGTCCGATGCGGAGGAAACGTTCAAGCGGACCATCATAAAGCTGGCTCGCTGCCTGAGGCCGTTAATCTGCTGGCCAGACTCCAATCACTTTCTCGACAGGCTGAAGCACACGCCGCTGGACTACCGGTCCGAACTGATGCATCTGCGGTCCATGATTGAGTGCGTGGAGACGGACGTGAGTGAGGCGTTGGACTTTAGCTGCCACAGCTACAAGTTCATACTCTGCATCAACACGAATGGTAACGCAAATGCAATCCAACTGGATCCCAATAACTTAAGGGTCTTCTGTATCCTTAGGCATCATCAGCTACATTTCGAGCGCCTATCCTGGCCAGTACGACGATCTGCAGCTGTTCGAAGCGAGCAACTTTAAGAACATTGTACCCGACTACCTCACGCTGTGTGCGGACCCCGGCAAGGCAGTGCCCCGCTCCCGGCAGCCAGCCTCTGATTCCATCTACGATGCAGGCGAGGACGATGATTCCGCCTCGCTGGACGAGCAGAAGCAACCGGTCAGCAAGTACGACGCCCAGCGTCTGGCCGGACAGTTGGCCAGCCAGGAGTCACTGTCCGTTGTGGATGGTGCCCTGATCTCAAAGCATGCCCCGTCCGTGCAGCTGCCAACGCTGCGTCTGCAGGAGCCGGCGTGCCGGGCCCAGTTGCGCGCCACAATCGACACACTGCGAGAGTTCAAAATGCTGCACCACAGCTCCATTCAACAGAAGTCGATGCTCGGTTACCTCAACGAGATGCTAATTGTGGCCGCCGCTCTCTGCAATCTGAAGCGGAAGGAGCTCTCCCATAAACCTAGACTAAGTTTAAAGTGAGAGAGGCCTGTTTTAAGGCCATCTAATAGCGAATCTTGTATTAAAATCTACTCGTACTCGAGCTTTTCTGTGTCCCTGTGGAATTGTTATTGAATTGAACCTTTGGCGAGTTTCTAAGAATTTGTTTAAACAGCTGAAACATTTCCAATTCAATTCCATTCTCTTTTCGCCTCTCAATTAACAAAACAGATGCTGGTATGTATTTATTATTTTTTTAATTTTTATAATTTTGCTTTATTTGCTGTGGAAAAAAATACGCAAAACTAAATACATATTCAACGGGTAAATTGTTCAATGAGCGACAAGGCAAAAAGAGACAACCACAACACCTCCACGATGTGAGAGTTGTCGTTAATATAATAGCTTGAAATTATGTCTATATATCGTATGTCGTATATATCATGGATTGATTTATTCCTTTTACTTTTGCTACGTCAAAAGTGCCTGCTCCTCTTCTGTCCTTTATCGCGTCCTTGCTTAATGGATAATAATTAAAAACTTGCTTAGTTCATAAGTGACTCGTACTAAATAGTTAAACATTATATATGCTCCGCTCCGCTCTGCTCCAGCTGCAGCTGGACTTGCAGCTGCTCATCGCCGATGTACTACATAGATTTCGTGGAACCTTTTTTTTCGGTTGTTTGCTTCGTGTAAAGTTATAACAAGTACGGGTGCCTTTCTGTGGGTGGGTGTGGGAGTACGCTCAGAGCTTCTGTATGATCTCGAACTTCTTCTTGAGGTCGACGCTCTCGTTCTTCGGATCGTACTTCTTCTTGGAGGCAAGCTTGGCCCGCATTTCGGCCACCGTCAGTGGAAGGTTGAGGCTGCCCGCCCGGTTTCCTGCCGCTGCCGCTGCCGCCATGGGAGTTGCCGTCGGGGGCTCTGTCACGGCTGTAGGTGTGGCGGCTGTGGGCGAGGAGGCCATGCCATTTGTGTTGCCATTCGAGCTGCTGTACACATTGCCATTGCTGTTCATGGAGGCCACCGCGGCGGATGGTGGCGGCGGTGTGCTCATCAGTGTGTTGTTGTTGATGGGCGACGGCGAGGACGGTTTGCTGCCATTCTGCTGGGGAGAAGCAACCACTACAGCTGCCGGTGCAGGAATGCCCCTGTCCACCACATCCAGATCGCTGGCATTCATGGTGCTGCCGCTCTGGATGCTGCTGGCATTCGAGGATCGCTTCATGCTCACCATGCTGATGCTGCTGATATTGGCACTGGCCCCGGGCATCTCCTGTTTGGTTCCCTCGTATCCATTGCCATTCCCATTCACATTCGGAGTGACATTTCCATTGCTATTCGTTGGTTCACTGCAATTGGAAAGGGCTGATGGCGAGGGCGGCGACATCTCTATGGGCTTGCCATCCACATCGATCAGCAGGAGGCGCACCTCATTGGCAATCGCCTTGATCCGGGCCACCACCTGCTTGTGCGTCTCGCTGCCAATGGACACACCGTTCACCTCCAGTATGCGATCGCCCTCCTTGAGGCCAGCCGACTCTGCTGGTGACTTGGCGTCCACCTTGCCAATAAACTGTCCCGGCTTCACCTTCTCCGAGTGCAGATTGAAGCCATAGCCATCGAAATCGGTTCGCTTGACTATGTGACAGGTCTTGGTCACACCCGGTGGCAATGTGGGTGGTGTGGGTGTCTTCGGTGATGTTTGTGGCGACATTATGGCTGTAAAACAGAGAGATAGAAATTAGTTTAGTTGGGTTTGTTGGCTCTATGGATTTCCCCCAGTTACTTGCGCCTCACTGCATTGGCGATAGCGAAATGAGTTCTCTGGCGGAATGTTTTGGTTTCTTCAAAGTAATGTTAAGAGATACCCTGCAAAAGCAAGCTACCTAGAGTAGCATATACGTTTAGCTGCAGAACATAACCAATTAAATATTTATTAATATTTCTAGGGTAATATCTAGTCTCTATGTCTTTTGTAGAACTTCTCATTTGCTGCGTAAAACATTTGCTGATAAATTGCAAGATTTCGTAATGAACTTTTTGTCGTTGTTTTGTCGCAAGAGAGAGACGTCTGGAATTCACTCAAATATCATATATGTAGTTCTGTTTCTGCAGTCAGGCAGTCCCTAAACGAGGGTACCTACCATGGATAGCATACATATCTTTATGGCAATCAGCGGCAGCGGTGATAACGAATTGTTTCATTCATTCAGCTTTTGTGCAGCCTTATCGCAGTGCTGCTCTGCGTCCCTCCATGTACGACTTGGTAACATTGACAATATGCTGACCCACATGGGGTACAGAGGGCACACGACCCTGGGCCAAAGAACAACAGACCCGCTGCCTCCCCCCCTCACTGTGATCG
The DNA here is from genome assembly GCA_035043285.1 of Drosophila subsilvestris. NCBI lineage: Eukaryota > Metazoa > Arthropoda > Insecta > Diptera > Drosophilidae > Drosophila > Drosophila subsilvestris. The sequence goes on along the minus strand of JAWNNB010002104.1, from coordinate 957,660 downwards.
TTTGCTACGTGTTTATGGCTAAATTGGAATAGTTTTGGGTCTAGTGAGTGCCTCCTCCATAGTGCCATAGTGCCTGCCATAATTATGACTGCTTACCAAATAACTTTATGGCCCGTGCTCAAGTTGGTGTTTTGTGTGTGTGTGTGTAGCCAATCCAGTTAGAAAATTCCAACTGCATGCGCTCATGGGTCAAAATTGATTTTACACGCCCGCTTATCGAAGGGCAACGTGATTTTTCCACGCTAACTTGAGCAAAAAAAAAAACACAAAAAACAAAAGGCATTCGTCAAGACGATTCTTGACATTTTCCTATCCAGACATGTGCATAACTGGGGGCGGGGGTTCCTGTATGCAAATTCCCCCCATCCAAACAGAAATTTTTATCGCTGTTCTCACAATTGAAATCTCCGCTCGCTCCGTTATTAATTACCCGGTAATTTTCAAACTTCCAAAGCCACTCAACAGATACCGATGTCGATTTCGATGCGACCCTGAACTTATGAAATTGAAAAAAAAGAAATATATATCTCAGGCATTGCAAATTACAAAGCAAAGGCATTTTTGTTCCGCCTTTGCCTTAACATTTGTTTGCTTTTTATTTATATATTTATTTATGTTTGTGTTTTTGTTCGGTTAAAAGTTGAATCATCGCTTTGGCGAGAGACGCAGGCCTGTAAGATTTATGAGTGTTGGTATTAGCCCTCTCTTGATAAGTACGCGACTTAATTTATTAGGGGGAACAAGATGAGGCTCGCTCGTGTTTGGGTCTGGTTTGGATCTGCTTTGGGGGTTTGACCTTGACTTTCCCGCCACTCCAACTCCAACTCCAATGACGAGCTGCCAGCTTCCATTGTAAGCGATTTATAATTCCAATACAAAGGTAAACAATGGAGCGCAAACAAAAATTCAATTCAGAATCCAACAATGAGACCATTTACGTGGCGGCGTACCCGAGCGGGGAAGATTCCCTCAATGGATGGGGGTAATGTAGGTAATGTCAGAGGGAAATAGTAATAATAAAATGTACAATACATAACAATAATTGTTTATACAGCTTCGCAGTCGCATGTCTAAAAAGTTATATTTTTTTTATATTTTTCTGTTGATTCGATTTCTATTTGAATGCGAAGCGGGAAGTGACATTTGGCGCAACAATAAACGTCACAGAAAATCAACAAACTAATCGTTAAATTGATAGACGGAAATTGAATGGAGCATCATCCATTTGTATATTATTCGTTTTCGTATTATTAATGAGCGAACAAGATGAGGTATTAATATGAAATCCAATAAAAATTAATTCAATTTGTGCACTTTAATAGCAAAGATTACTCAAGTATTAATTATATTATTTTAATGTTTAATTGGCAGTTTAATGGAAATGAAGAACATTTAAATTATTTATTAAATATGTATTAAAAGTTAAGTCAAACGGAATTTTCAAGGAATTAAATATGTTTGATGCCAAAAGTGAAACCTTTTCAAACGAAGTATTATTTTCAAAGATCAATGAAATCATTCTTTACAAAATAAAAATATTTTTGTTCACTTCTCTGAAATTTGTTCATATATGAAATTTTTTTTTTTTGAATTAAAATTTTGGCATTGAGCCCTTCTGCTCGGTCGGAGTCTATAATTTATATTTGTACATTTATAATTTGGTTTTTAGCTTCGTTCCGTCAAGCGATTTCCCGTTGTCGCTCCGCTCTGATCTGTCGTGCCACCGTTCTACCGTTTCTGTGTGTTTGGCCGAGCGAGCATCCGAGAATCAGAGAGCTCTCCGAGAATGGGGCAAACTTTAATTGAATTTGCAATCAAGCATGAAGTACACACGCGCACACACACATACATAGATAAATATTTGTACACACACAATGGAGAATGGGGCATCGTTTCACCCCTTCCTGCACCCCACTGTACCTTTTGGGCGGAGAGACAGCAGCAGCTTGTTTGTTGACTTAAGCGGTTTCTCATCATTAAAGCAAATTAGCCGTTAGGCACTTACAGGTAGATGATTTCGATTGTTGATTGTGACTTCTCTCCCTCATCAGCGTCAAAACAAAAAAAGTACAGGTAAATCCCTATATAAATATCGCACGTGGCGGAAACTTTTCTCCCTGCAATGCGGCATATTTCCAAGTGAATTCTAATTAAATTTCAGTTTATTTGAAAATTTCGCAACGAATTTAATTATACATAGTTTCTGTGCAAATATGCAAAAGTCTTTAGATAAGCAGCGGAAATGAGAAAGGAAACAGCGGAATTAATGAGATAAAGATACATTTTCTAGTAGCTTCTCGCCTAGGGCTTATCTACAGGTAAATATTCTAAGTGAAGTGAGAAATTGTTAAGCGAATGAGTCAGATGTGGGGAGAATGAAATTTATATGGCTATAAAAGATATCGCTTCATGGGAACTGATTTGTAATAAGATATTCTTGAGTCATTAGAGTCACCTTTTAACGATTTCCTCTCAGAAAGGGCTATCAAAAACGTTAAAGGGGTTGGACAGTAGATAGCCCCAGCAAGTGGTGTGATTAGAAACCAATTCAGGAGAATCTTTGGAACTACTTCACCATTCAGAGAGCTTCTCAAGAGAGTCAACCGTCTATTAGTGTCCGCTCGCTTATGGGAACAGTGGAACAGTGGAATTTGAACACAAATATGAATCCACCATTGCACTCCTTTTATACCCGTACTCAAAAAGAGTTAAGGGGTATACTGTATTTGTGCTAAAAGTGGATGTGTGTAACGCAGAGAAGGAAAATTTTCCGACCCCATAAAGTATATATATTCTTGATCAGTATCAATAGCCGAGTCGATAGAGCCATGTCTGTCTGTCCGTCCGTCTGTCCGTCTGTCTGTCTTGATGAGCGCCTAGATCTCAGAAACTATAAGAGTTAGAGCAACAAAATTTTGTTTCGAGACTCATGTGATATCACACTGCTATTTCAAAATTTCGCCCCGCCCCCTTCCGCCCCTACAAAGGACGAAAATCTGTGGCAGCCACAATTTTGAAGATACGATAAAACTAAAAGCGCAGTATCGTAGAGAATGACTATATCTATCAGATTGCCGAATCTGAATCAGATCGGATCATTATTATAGCCAGAATGAAGAAATTAATTTTGAGTTGCTTCCCCCACCTCCTCTGGCGCTGCTGACGCTATTCATTCTCTGTCTCGCTCGCACACACTCTGCCCTGTGCAATGCGCAAGCGCCCTCTCGCGGAGGAGATGTAGAATCTAAATGGTAGATGTAGAATATTTGTTCTAGATGTATAATCTACATTTGTTACATGTAGTTAACAGATGTAGCAAAAAATTTAAAATGTAAAATATTTAAAATTTTTTTTTAAATTTTAATCATAATCTCATAAATTTATATGCTAACTGAGTACGGGTATAAAAGTAGAGTCGCGACTCTTTCTTGGATTGAGATATTCAAAATGTTATCCGATCCACCTTGATCCACGGGGAACGCCTCATAACCTACCGATGATCACATCATGGCAGCAACAATTAAGATTCAGCTTTAGAGAGAGACAGTCCGAGAGGTGGGGGGTCTGCTGCCCCCCTCCTGTTGTCTAAGTATGCAATTAGCTGTCATAAATAGCGACAGACACAATGCGAGAAAGGCGCGCAACAACAACAACTCGATTCATTTATAAGTATTATATAAGCCCTTCACATTTCACGAAATGATGCATCACGAGCCATATTTAAAGCCAGTCGAAATATAATAATAATAATTCACAGTCGAAAAGTTGCAAAACAGCAGCAAAAGAATTTTCAGTTTAAATAAAAAAAAATATATATTTAAAAAGTCTACGTAATAAATTAAACAAAAGCTGACGACATGTGCTTTAAACTGAGATTTTTGTATACAATCAAGAAAGCAGAGTCCAAAAACTTTCACTATCTGGCCGATCGATGATCAAGGACTTGTGCGGGTGTGCGGGCGTCGCAGAAGTCAAGAGGAGGGTACTCGTACTCCTCGACTACTCATTGTATGTATATATTGGCATTGACATTATCTTAACGACATAAGACACATTTTAATTTCTTTGTTTGACTTTATCAAATATTATATTTTATGCTGGCAAAATTGATTCTCCTTTCGCTTATCTTATCATTTCTTGATTTTAATTAAGAATTTTTCGGCCCCGCCAACCGTTGCCCCGTTCACTGTTTACATTCGACCATATTCATGGGTAATTATGCAAGTAATACGCGTAGCTCGTATTTTTTTTGGTAGATGACGTCAAAATGATTAGAGCCAAGAAGTTTTGTAGGGGTTCATTTAGCACCTACTGAGACGGACGCAGAGATAGACACAGAGACGGATGTGGTGACAGTTTTAAGCCCTGTATCTGTTCATGAATCACTTGGTCCAAAGAGAAAACTCATTAGCAGCCGCAGCAGCAGCAGCAGCAGCCTCCTTCCCAGATCTCGGGGCAGATGCGATGCGATGCGATGCGTGTGCGCCTCATGAGTGACTGTCGTTTGTTGTCGCCCCCCTGCTTGGGGTGCTTGGGAATTGTTAGCAAATGTATTTTTTTACACCTGGGAAAACTCACTGCAAAACTGGTTATGGATTATTTATTCTTTGCATAGCCATAGTGCACACGGGAGGGGGAAAGCTGCAGAAGAAACTCGTTCGAACAGAACCCGAAAATATGTGCTGCAGCTTTGGCTGAAGAGTCTCTTAATTTTAAGTGAATGAATTCGAGTGTAAGATCCATCTAATTGCTTACCTTTTGTTGTCTAAAATCTCCCACTATTAACCTTTTCCCAGGGTACTTTTAAAGTCGAATAACCATTCTCCTACTGATCATTTTTCTATTATCCAATGACAATGGCAAAAAACGCTGTAAATGTGAATGTAAAACTGACGCTGGCGCTGACTCTGACTCTGACTGTGACCCCTCTTTGGCCCTCACTCTCTGGCTTAAATCGAGAGAAACACCTGCATAAAGAAGACACTTGAATGCTTGGTCATAAGCATTTATCCAAGCCCCACGACCAATGTCAAACGGGCCAGCCAAGTAAATATTTGTGTTAGTTTCTCGTGTATAAAATGCATAAAATATCACTTTACATTGGGAATAGTTTGCACAATTTTATGACATTCCCCACCCCATGAGGTTAACTAAACAAGGAAATGTTTTATGTACGCGTATTGTCCGATAGTTGAAGCTGCAGGTGGGATATAGTAGCTGGCAGGCCTCTGCTAGAACTCGCTCCTTAAGAGAAAGAACAACTTGAAATTTAATTATAATAAGTACAAAAAGTGAATCCTGCAATTATCCTCTGCTCGTTTCATTTCATTAATGAGAAAAAAGAGAAACCCCCAGAGGCATACATACATACTCGTACATAAATATACAAATACTCGTATATCATTTTACTTGGGTTTCAGGTTTTGAGGTCTTCTCGCATAACGGATACACGGGTACGAATATCATTTCGGTTGTACTTCTGGGCGGTGTACGCGGCAATCAATCAAAACTTTAATAAGCAAATAAACAACGCAGAGCATTACAACAAAATACTTGTAAAATTGTGCCCAAAAAAGAAGAGAGAGAAATGCAATGAAACAGCTGCAAAAAATACAAGCTATGCAATTTTTTAAGACAAATTTCTTGATGTAAGCCATGTAGACAACTTGTTTTAGCTGTTGGTTTTGTCCATATAAAATTCTAGTCGAAATGTATCTGACAGTACGTTTATGTACACACACACACACAGAAAAGCCCTCAAAGATACGCACACACACTGGCCTCAGCTACAGATACATTTGAGACACCAACAGCACAAGATATAATAATAATAATAAAAGGAAGGTATAAAGATCGCCCAAGAGAGAGACAAAAAGAGAGAGAGAGAGAGAGAGCCACTTACATGCTTTGTCTCTCTCTCTCGCTGGATCTGTAAGAACCTGGTCCTAACCAAAATCATTTTGATGCTGTGGAGGAGCTCTGCCTCAAATATTTTTCGTGCGTTCCAGCCGGCGAATATTTCAGAGAACTGAAGATACTCTTTCACGGAGGGGTCTATGACATGGGAGATGCGTGCTGCATTGTGAAATATGGAAATAGCTAGGGAATAGCTTTAAAATCTTTCAAAAACATTCAACTGTAGTTGCAAGTACTCAAGCAAGAAATACCCCACCGTAAACTTAAAAATGATCTTCCATTTCAGGCCTTATAAATTATCTGCCTCCAACTTTATATTTCTAGAGTATTTACAAGTCTGTTTTTGGGTTAAAAAATTCAGCTTCCTTTCTTGTTTCGTCTGGGATTTCGTTTCATTCTTTTTTTGTAACTTTTTTTTTATTTTTGTTTTTTTTTTTGGTTGAGCTTGAGAAAATAAAAATTGATTCTAGAACCTGTTTTTTTGGCTCTACCCCGCGTCTGCGTTGCGTCTCTTCTGTTTGTGGCTCTTTGTGCTGGCCTTTTGAAATATCTTTGGCTTTTGTACTTGTTTTTGTGGCAGCAGCCAGCAGCCAGCAGCCAGCCCCTTCGCAGCAGCCGCTGTTATTAGGCGTTTCTTGAGTTTGTTGCTGGGATCTTGTTTGGGTCTCTCTGTTTGTCCGTCCGCTCCGTCCAGTCCATCCAATCAACACAACAACAACAAAAAGAAGGAAGAGAAATACATTTTTGTGTGAGAGATCTCTGGAGAAGAGTTTGGACATTTTGGGGCTTTCGTTTTCGTTTGTTTGGGGGTCGGACTAGGGGGAATGGATAGCAGCCATTTAATAACGTAGATATTTTTGTATAATTTTTAACATTTTTGTCTTCTATTTTTTCGAAAGTTTAACAACAAAATAACAAACAAACAAAAAACGAGGCGAATATGTAGGATTTTGTATAAATTATCGTATTGGGATTTTGGGTGAGTCGTTTCGTTGCATTTGTTGTGGTGGAGTCTACTGCGTCAATGGTTTTCTCAGACCTTGAGAATACTTATTATAAATTAACAATTGGAAAAAAATTATGATGATTGCCAGCTTAAAATAATACACAAACAATGCGCCGAACCAAGTGTGCAAATTGTTAGCCAAACACACACAAACACGAAAACAAACTTTAAAATTTTATATAATAAATGTATGGAGAAATATCTGTACAACACTGTACATCCATTGTGCATTGAGATCTACATACGCTGCAATTGTGTAGATTTTCGCATGCCACTCAATGTATGGGGGTTGGTGGGAACCTAATGAATCACGATAATAACGTCTGTATGTCTGCCTAAATATGATAAATAGATACAGGGGCGGGGGGTTTGCAAATTCTTGGGAAAAGATCTATCAAAAGATCGCTAAATTAAAATTTGTGTGGAATTTTTTGGCATTAATTTTCAAGGCAACGAAAGCTAAGCTTCGATGATCATTCTTCGGGCTGTTTAAGGGGAATTTGTTGATGGAATGGATCTGTAGGAAAGTTCTAGGAAAACACCAAAGAAACATTTAGGTGTGGCCGACCGATGATCATTCTTGCCCGTCTGTTTGTACCCAAATATTTTGGAATATAATTCTCTTCAGGAACAGGTTGATTTTGTACCTGCACACGAGACCCATTCATCCACAGCTGGTGGGGAACGTGCCAAAAAGAGTTGATCTGTAACTGTGTTAAATGCAAAACTTGATTTATAAATACCAAAGCAGGAACCATTAATCGAATTAGCATAGCAGTGGGGGGACAGAACCAGAGAACACCCAGGGCCCAGAGAAGATCGTATCTAGTTTGTCAGAGAAAAATCCCCAAGACCACAAGAAAAACTGTGGAAAAAGAGCGCAGGCCTGGGGGAAAACCAGAAAAACACGCGACAAAAATGCACAACCAGTGATCAGGTGAAGTAAACCGGTGAATTAATAGCAAACGACGCGATGTCCCCCCCTCTCTACGGCAAACGACTTGAACTAAAATAAAGACAAAATCTAAAACCAAAACCAACAAAAATAAAAACCATCAAAGAAACCTGCTTTGTGACGGGGGATATTGCTGGAATACCAGAGTTGACACAGCCGTCGAAAGAGGAGGGGAGTGGCACGACGCCCCAAGTAGAAGAAGTAGGAGGAGGAGGAGGAGAAGGTGGACGAGAAGAAGAAAAACCCGCAAAGTTGAAAGCGAATTATGAATAGCAATAGCAAAAGCAAAAGCAAAGCCAAAGCACAGAGAAAAAGAGACAATAACAGAAAAAAAAAATGGCATGCATGTCGCATTTGAAAACGGCCTTATGCAATGCGCCAGAGCGGGAGGGGCTGAGAGAGAAGAGTGCCCGAGATGCAGAGCGACAGAGAGGGGCAATAAATCAAAACAATTATTATGTAAGGCTTGTGGCAGTGGCAAGCGAGTGCAGTGCAGCACGAAAACAGTTAACGCAGGGCCACACTTTTTCGAGCTGGTGCCAGAAATAGAAATGAATTTTAATTCGAATTTCGTTTATTTATTTATGGCGTTTAAAAGCCAAAGCAGGGATTCCCGTCTCTCCCTATCTCGTTTTTTCTATGGTCTCTCACTTCTCTGTCTCTCTTTCTCCGCTTCCTTCTTTTGGTTTGCGTGTGCGAATTGTTTATTTAATTTTAGTTATTGAAAATGCAATTTTCATTGCTTTCAATTTGGCAAGCATTCAAACTAAATGGCTTTTTATTAACTGCATTAAGTCGTTAACAACTATTTTGTGGATGGAATGGGATGCGCTTAAACTGTGGGTTATACGACAACATTATGAAGAAACCAAATCACGTATAAATAGAGTATTTTTCCGGTGCATTCTAAGATTCCAACCCTGCGGCGGCTAATGTTTCGTGTAACCGCAGCGTAATGGAATTTCCGAGCACGCACTCCATTAAAATGCTCCCTGCATTCGAATTTCGACCTCAATGACTCTACAATTGTCTCAAGATCGTGCTGGCCAATGCTTCTGCAACTGTATCAAGGCTGGCCACACACGATTCCAAATTTCATCACAACTTACCGTTTTTTTTTTGTGTTTTGTTTCAGGCAAATAGATTCCCTTTCAATGTAAGCTTGTTTTTTGCTGCTCTTCTTTCTCGTCTTCTTCCGCTGCTGCTGCTCTGCTTGTAGTTGTTGCTGGCGCTGTCGCTGTTGCTGTTACTTTTTGTATGCAAACGCTGTCACATAGCCGACACGACACACACGCGTTGTTGTTGTTTGCTTTTAAGCCTTGCTTATCTTTTAATGAAGGAGCCGCTGGCAGCGACGCGAACCGAGAGAAAAACACACGAAACACGAAACACACAGGTGTAGTAAAAATAACTGTTGATGTTCCACGACCAGAGAGAACGGAAGAGCGCCGCACCAGAGAGTGAGAGAGAGTGAATTGTAGTTGTTGTTATCGCTGTAGCGCGCTCGGGTAGATCCGTGGGGAACGTGTTAACGCTTTCGCGGGCTTTTTAACTTTAACAGTTAAAGTTTAACTTATTTTTTGTTAACTTGTTAGCCATTGAGCACGAAAACGACGCTCAAGTTGTGGTTCGATCTCGAGTTGCGTTGGGTTTGATCGTGGTTGCGTTTTGTATGATGTAAAATCACTCAAATACAAAACGCTCATACCAAAGAGAGCGCCGGTCGCAACAATGAATCTACATTTCATACCAGCGCTGCCAGGTTAGCCATTTGGTGGCTATTTCTGGCCACTTTAAAAACAATGTTCCCCTTTTTTTTTTAATTTGCTATTAGCTAAGAATATAGCAATTATATTTTTTTCTTAGCCATTACTAGACATTTTTAAAATTTTCTGTAATATACTCTTCTTTTTTACACATGTTTGCATTGACTGAGCTAATTCCGATTAATAGTGGTTCCACAAAGAGTTCGAAACTGGTATTTAACTGAGGGGTTCGCGTATGTGAACTATTTGAGATCGTTTGGTCACTCTTTACATTTTTTGCGGTGTGCTTGGCTTGTTAAAGTGGTGTGTTAAAGATGCCAAAAGTACAATATAAGCAAAGTTTTCGTGATGCACGGCTGCAGGATGAAGAATTTAAAGACTGGATTCGCAGGGATTGTACAAATCCACAAAAAGCCTATTGCGCATACTGCAAATCAACAATAAGCGCCAAAATTTATGATGTCCGCCACCACGCCGCCTCAAAAAAACCTGTGGTAGCGATGGGCGCAGTTACTCAAAGAAATAAGTTGCCGTTTCTCAGACAGTCGACGAAAACCGAGGAGCAGGAAGCCGCAGTATTCCTGTACAAAGCAAGTCACACGGCAATAGCAACCTGCGATCATTTGTTGAAAACGAACATTTTATTGATTTCACCTCTGAATAGAGAGAGCATTTTGAATACCCACCACGATTTGAGAGAGAAAACGACGCTCAAGTCGAAGTTGGATTTCGAGTTGCGTTGGGCTTGATCGTGGTTGCGTTTTGTATGGGGTCAAATCACTCAAATACAAAACGCTCATACCAAAGAGAGCGCCGGTCGAACCGAACGCTCAAACCAAACGCGACAACACCATTGTGAAGCATACTTTTAGCTGATTTTCAGATCAGTTATAAAAATGAGTAAAAAAGGCTGCTTTAATGCTAACTTTTGTAGCCCCAATTTTGTTTTTCGCTCTCATTCTTACATTCTAATGGCTTTTTCCACTCCCCAACCGTATTAACTCCCATTGTCTGCACCCCTGCGTGGCAGGAGCTGCTTATCAGCGGTAGCCACTGTGGTTTCCAACTGAATGCGTTACCTGTATGGAAATCAATTTGAGCCAAGGATGTGGTTGCGCCTCTCTCCGACCGACCATATGCTGAAAATCCTTTTTTTCCCCAAGCAGATGAAAATCGGATTTCGTAAAACAATAAGGGAAGCCTCTTCTTACATGACTGAGCCTGCAGAGAGTGGTACAGGTACAGGTACAGTACCGTTGCACAGGCCTTGAAAAAGTAATCAAAATACACATAACAAGCCGAAATAATGAAATCCATCAGATTGCAGCCAGAAATATGCCCACCATCACTGCATGCTGTGGTGTGGTCAACTGTACTTGTGTCATACGTTTAGGTTTGACAGCTGACAACTGTCATTTTCGGGTGGTGGGTGTTGGTATCCTCCACCTGACATTTGCTCGTCTGTCCATGGAATTTATTTAATTTCCGCAAGGCCATTGAAGTAAATTGACTTCCAGCCCGCATCCTAGCACATGTGTAGATTGTTGGGCATGGGGATGGGACGACAAACAAAGGCAAATGGTATGCACTCAGTGCACAGTGGCAATGCCAATGCAAATTTGGTCATATCTTCCAGATAAACATCGAAGCGAAATAGTCAAAGTTCCGTTCTGTTGGTGCTTTTTTCGGTGGCGTGGCTCTTTGGCGACATTTCGCCGCTCTGCTTCGTTGCTCTTATCGTTTTAATTAGTTTTTGAAAAAGTTGTGCCAACAGAAGTCGATTGAGAGAGAGGAGCACCACTCAAGCCCTACCACTGCCCCATGTCCCCTGCCCCGGGGCACATGTGGCAGACAGGGACATGGCTGGGGAGGCAGGAGCCGAGGCAATTATGAGATTGCTAATAAGTTGCCACTTAGGAGTCCGATTGCATTTAAGGAGCGACTCCTTTTACATTTAATTAAGGCCAAAGTGAAGGGCGCCACCTGCTCTGTTTTCCTGTTTATCTTTCGTGGACGGACGGGTGGCTGTGGGTGGCGGGTCTCGCTTAGCATGAATATTTATAGGAAATGGCGCGGAATTAAATGCAACTCCCCAAGAAACGTCGCCGGATTAGGCAGAATACCTCTGGCAGCCAACAAATTTATATGCAAAACAACAAAAAGCAGAACCAAAATAAGAAGAGAAAATGCAATTCTGGGGGCTGGTGGATGGGATGCCGTGCCGGGTCTGTCGAGAGATTTGGCAAAAGTTTCGTGCACCTGCAATAAAAAAGTTTCTTTTAATCCTCCCGGGGATTTCGTAATAAATGATTTAAATTGCATTCGCAATGAAACACCCCCAGATATTGAAGAGAGAGCAGCAGCACTCGGAGCGTCATATGGAATATGGAAAGTGCACCGAAACCATAAGGGACGTCTCTTTTCAAATCTCAGGTGGAACAAAACTCAAATGAACTTTTTGTGCTCAAACCGTGCAAAAATCGTTCAATCTTTTCAAGTAAATTACCAGGCGCAGAGCACCGAGCAGCAGCAAGCGGAACCTATTCGAGAATGCCCTCACACCCAATCCCAATCTCTCACTCAGCTCTCTGTCTGCCTCTCGCTCTCACACACCCAGCAACTGGCCATCCCTTTCTCGCGAGGCGTGCCATGCCATGCATCGTAACGATCATGCGGGCTCATGTGTGTTTTTGTTTGAGTGGGGATAGCACATAGTGGGGGGTGGGTGGGGCTTGTTTCGCGCTGCTGCGCCCCTGGTGGACACATGGATCACTTTATCGATTTTACGAAGAAGCGAAAAAAATAAAATGCGATCGATTCGATTGTGATCTCGAAATCGGAATATTTTTCGAGGCGAATACAACACACTAAAAACGTCGTCGTCACCAGCGAGCATCAAGAAAATAAATACAAAATTAAAAAATATGGCAAAAAATGTACTTGGAGATGCCGGGGATTGAACCCGGGGCCTCTCACATGCAAAGCGAGCGCTCTACCACTGAGCTACATCCCCGTGTGGACAACCGAGCGCCAAGACACAAAGAGAAGGCAGATTGCATATTCTCAGGTAGGTAATACCTGTTAAATGTTAATACGTGTTAAGTGTAGAAACAAATACAAACAAATCTTATTTCTTATATTTCCGTTATTAAAAAATACCATCTGTATAATTATACAAATTTTATAATAATTAAAATCAAAGTGAATAAAATATTCTGCTGAAAATTGTACCTAGTTTTTTCTACCTTCCATTTCCCTACCTTCAATCGCACACATTTAACAAAAACAAACATTGTAGAGCATTGCTTTTATACGGTTACATTCGCATGAGCATCCGTGGAAAACGTGCATTGGTCCGCCACCTTCGCAATGGGGATGTAGCTCAGTGGTAGAGCGCTCGCTTTGCATGTGAGAGGCCCCGGGTTCAATCCCCGGCATCTCCAAGTACATTTTTTTGGTCTTTTTTTCCGCATTTTATTTTTACATTTTTTGAAACTTTAAATATATGTCTAGAGCATGGAGGAGGGAGCACATCAAAGAGGCAGCAAAGACGGAGTTATTTGCTTCGTGTGGCGGCTGGCTGTGTGTGGCTGCTCTTCAAGAGTCGGGCCAGGGCCACAGCGACTTGATTTATGCGCATCGAGGCGGCAATAATGAATTATTTATGCCGATTTACGGCTGCCAGGCAGGTCTGCATGTCAATTGGCAAAAACACACTATTGCTGCCAGACCAGACCAGGAAGGCGGAGAGTGAGAGTGAGAAAGAGAGAGAGTGAGATAGGGGGAGGGGAATATCCAAAACTTGAACGATTCTCTTGGCCTGTGTTTGACTTCTGGCCAGCATTTAAGCCAAAGCCACAATGCAGTCAAGTGGTTAAAATGTGTATACCGTAACGCTCTTTCCCCCTCCCCCCCCATTCAGCCAGGCTGCCATGGGCGTTGGGGCATGTCTAGGCGCTGCTGCTTCTGATGGTGGTGTTTGTGGATGGGGCTCCAAAGGAAATTGCCTTGTTCTCACTTTTGCAACATTTGCTCAGTGGAAATTAAAATTAAATTTTGCATGAGCCGCAAAGTTGACTTGAGCTGCTGTCCTTCCTGTGTATATTGTACGAGTATGCCTGCTGGGCCACTGCTGCCATTCCTGACATGGATATGGCCAAAAGTGGCAGCAGGCAGCCAGGCAGCCTGGCTGCCTGGACAGGCAATTGATTTTGTTGCGGTTGCCTGAATGTGCTACACATGTCTTTGATTTCCTTATTGGTGTTCTGGTGGTGTCATAGCCGGCTGCCGGCTCCCTCCATCATCAATTAGCAAGAAACAAAAGTCGAAATCCAAAATCCTAAATCAGAAATGCGGAATCCCAATGCCCAGAGAGCTCCAGAGTTAGACAGACAGACAGACAGACACAGCCTCTCGCATAAATAAGATTTGCCATGTCTCATGTTGCATTGAAATTAATTACCATAACGACGTCTGTTCGTGTCAGTGTGTGGAATTTATTTGCTTGCAATAAATATTTTATAGCACGAAGAGACCCCCGATGGACTTGAAGGCAGTATTCTTCGTGCAGCATTTGAATAAAATAAAATCCAAATCGAAATTGTCACATAGAATTTATGTATTGGATAAACACTGCAAGGACTCAGGACACAGCACCCACAACAAAAGAGAGAGCTTGCTTTTAGGGAGAGTGTCCAGTCCTGTCGGGACAGGCCTCGATTCGGTCTGGGGCAGCATGCTAAATAATTGAGGCAACAAACTAAACAAATGACATGGCCTCAATTCTGTGACGGGCGTGTCAAGGAGCCTAGGGGCGGGGCCAGCTAAAGTGTGTGTGTGTGTGTGTGTGTGTCATCCGCTTGGGGGGGATTGGCTGCAGTTATGGCACGATCTGGTGGCCAAGTTATTGATTTCATTTGGCTGCAGGCCTTAACAGAGTTCGGTTTCAGAGTTCATTTTACAATGTAATCTTCTTAAAAATGATAGATATAAATTCCAGGCAATCGACTGAGCCTAAATAAAGAGATTAAAATGGAATAAAGATTAAGAAACAATTTCAAAAATGATTGCAAGTGCAAAATGGGCTACAAATGCTACAATTTCTAAATGGGTTTTAAGTTTGGATTATAGGCTAAAAGAAAACAGTCACCACCCCTCCCTCAGTTTCCTATATCAATAAATGAACTCTAGGCTCTCTGCCCCCGTTGTGGCATGCCACATTCCCAATGCTTATACGATAATGCGCTCAATTATAATATAGTTTGCTCGACGCTCTCTTTGTGGCTTATCATAATCGGCCGACCTCCCGCACTCCACCCACACACTCGAAGCGCTCTAATTACCCAACCACAAATGCAAGTGAAGATAAGAAAGGACATTCAGAGGCTTACACACACACACACACACACACACACAGCGACAAAGTCCTAGTCCGACTTAAGACCCAAAACTTAATGACATTAAATGGACATTTAAAATTCTCTTCTGCCATCGCCATTGATACGAGTCGGTTGGTTGGTTGGTTGGTTTGGTTTGGTTGATTGGTTTGGGTGGGTGGCTTGATTTTTGCGAAAGTGAAAAACCATATTTCCGTTTGCCATGGACATGTGCAAGGGACCATCCCAAGGATGTGTGTGTGTGCCTGTGCGTGTCCCTGCATGCGTATGTGTGCTAAATTAATAATGAATTCGATATCGTAGCCACTTTGCATTCAAAATTCAATTGTGCATGTGCGTGCAAATTCAATTCCCCAAAGCCAAAGTCCCCCAACCCACCCCTCCCGAAGTGCATCACTGTAAATTATATTGCTGCAAAATTTAAATGCGAAACTATTTACGGATCGTTACAGACCCACTTTTTGGGGTTGCTTGCAGCCCTTTTTGGTGTGGTGGGGTTGCGGCGGGGGGGCAGGCACATGACAATTGCAATTGCAAGTGTCAAAAAAGGAAGCGCAGATGACTAAGCCTCGAAATAGCACACACTCGTACCCCTCCAAAAGTCCGAGACTGCCTACCCGGAACACCGTCAACACAATCACGTTTCAATTAACACACACACACACAGTCGACCCTCCAGAATGGGTCCTGGTCTCGTGGTCCTGCTCAGGGCCTGGACCTCTGCCTGGATACTGTGTGCTGGGCCCTGTGTCCTGGCCATATTCATATGTAAAACACGCACGCAACGGCTGCTCATTGGGCAGGGCTTAATGGGCTAAGGAGGCCCACCGCTCAAGCCCCGCACATGCCGATGCTTTTGCCGTTGCCGTTGTCCATCGACCATGGGGGGTCCAGCCGCATGGACATCATAATTCTGGCCGCAAATCCCAAACACCGCAAACACACAAAAGGAGGCAGGGGCACGGGCACGGCACAGAGTGTTCCTGCATTTTGGGGTGTGCAGCGAGTGTGTTGCAGGAGTGCGGTTGCATCCACATTGCAGCCAGGCCAGGCCAGTCCGTTCTATGGAGCGCATGAACTAATTACGTTAATATGCGACAACGTTTTCATAGGCGAAAAATGTTGCATGCCCCCTGTGGCAGAGAGAGAGATGGGGTAAAATGAAATTGGATAACCAACATTGGATTGCTGCAAATGAGAAGGGGCAAGGGGGCAGGGGGAAATCACTTGTTAGACACTTGCAAAAAAATTAGTGAAAAAGGAAACGAAAATATACCCTTTTTGGCAGGAGCTTCGAAGACTGCCTTTTGTTGCCTACTGTACTTCAGATATGCCTGCTTTGGGTTTGGTTCGTTTTAGCTTCTTGTATTGGCAGAAATTCTAGCATTGGTATTCCCCAAGAACTCGTATCGAAGCTCGGACAGGGCCATTACCGCACAAGCACAAGTAGGCGAGGGGCAGGGGCAAGTACATCAACTGTCAGTACGCTGTGTCCTGCCCCTCCTCCTCGTTTGGAGAGAAATAGAAGAGAGTGCAACTGTTTGGCTATTAAGAATGCCAACACACACACAGCCACACACACACACACACTGGGGGAGGGGGCACACAGAGAGATGAGCGGACGTGCAGTCAAAAGCGTACGTGTTGAACGTCGGTTATCAATCCAGGTGTAGTACAGAGTAAGCCCATCAGCCTAGTCCTAGCCTCCGAAAACCAAACCCAAACCCCCACTTCCACCCGCTGATGCTTTTGCATTCATAAATAAGACATCCAACGTGGAAAATGTGCCCCAACCAGCCGCACACTCCATCCTGTCCATTCAGCTTAACAAGAGGCCAACACACAGACGAACACACACACACAGGAATTCCCATTCGATCATTCCCTCAAAGGTTCATCCTCTGTTACAGGTGATGTCCTGGGGGCTGATGCCGGTGCGTATGCATATACCAAGTCCTGCCGTTGACAGCAACTGCTCTGTCAATTCATTCATTAATGCATTTTCCTGATTTTCACTCATTTAACTCTATAGATTTTTCATTTTGCCTATTACGTGGCAGGGGTCCTGCTCCCTGCTCCCTGCTACCACCCCCCTGCCATATGATGGGTCAGCTTTGATGGGCAACTTTCGCATGCCCCGAACCCCTCAGGCATTTGCCAGAGCTCCTGTGTCCTGGCTGGGAGCCATGCTTCATTTACTTTGTTGTCGGTGGCCATTAGTTTAGACGCACTTTGGCCTGGTCCTGGTCCTGGTACTCGGCATCAGAAACAGGAACAGTAAGAGGACCAGCGCCAGGTGAAGGTTCAATGGTTGTTCTCTCCCTCTCCCTCACCCCCACCCTCCTCTCTCTTCTTGGGGAATGTTTCATTGCCGTTGGCTGACTTTGGTTTTCCATTGTATGGGGTTAAGTGGTACACCTGTATACGGGGTGGGGGACTGTGCTGTGAGTGTGTGTGTGCGTAATGAAGCTCCAGCTAAAACGAGTTGGGCTAGTTGTAGACTTTCCATCGTTGGATGAACTTTCAAATGCATCAATATAAATCAACAATCGATCACGGAAGACCCGTTTGAAAGCGGTATCGATATAAACTAGAAAACTAGATTTTCCCATGAAAGTTTGTTTTATAAAAAAAATAAAAATAAAGTAGTAGTTGCTATTAGTTCACGATTAGTAATTTAATATTATCGATAAGTTATCGATAATTTATCGATAAATTACTGCATCGATAATTTGTCGATTAATTATCAATATTATTTATTGTTAAGTACAAAAATGTATGATCCCAATGAAAAAGTTTATGGACCCGTTATCGATGGTTTATTTCGATAATTTATCGTGCAGCTTAACAATAAAAAACGGATTATAATCATTAAGAAAGAAACCCTCTACATACCCGTTGCAAACATTCCACTGCAGTTTAAAAACCTCAAAATGTCATCGTTAATCGGTTCTCCAGGGCACACTTTAATCGTTTTGGAGATAACAAATCGATACAATTAGCATGTTGGCCACAAATGATACATCATACACTTATCAATCTATCTGTAACTTCAGAAGCAATCAAATGGAGTGCAACTGCAGCAACCACCCCACCCCAATCCGCTGCTCTATCTGCGTGTTTGTCCACTTCACACTCCGTGATTTTAGCTCGCTATCCCTTGCACCTTGCACCCTGCACCTGCCTCAATTCAAGTGGCGTTTTGCTACTTTTTCTCTGCACAAACACAGACGACAGTTCTTCGGCTGCACAGCTGCGTTTTATCTACGACTCGATTTTCCAAGCGCTTAAGCAACAACAACAACAACCGAAAGGACACGGTGCGGATAAACAAAAGTCGGAGTCCGAGTCCGAGTGGGTGTAGGTGTGGGTGTGGGGGTGGGGAGTTCCCCACTAAATGACGCTCGAGGGCAACGACAAGGACCTAGACATAGACGCTGCCAGCGTCAAAAGTCAAAAGGCTATAAGGACGTCGACGGCGACTTGGTCTAAACAGAGTTTTTGGCTTTTCAGGTATAATTAATCTTGTTTAGCTCTTGTTGTTGCTTTTCTTCTTCTGCTTCACGCTCTCTCTCTCTCCCCCTCTCTCTGTGTCGCTCTGTCTGTCTGTCACCTTGGGCTCCTGTTTGTTTGTCTTTTCCAAAGGCCAGCAGCAGCAGCAGCAGCTCCTTGGATTGGACCCTGCCGTCGCTACGGTCGCTCCCTTATCCGTAATGTATTTAGAACGAGTTTAATTTGCTCGCCAGCACATTTTTCTCTGTTCAGAGCGGGCCTGGGGCCAGGTTAACTATTAATTTTCGGCCCCTGAGCAAGATTAACGAGTGCATGATTGCCTCAAATTGTCTGAGCGGGGGCCATACTGGGTGCTGAAGGCTCTTGCGTGGGTTGGCTGCACAGTGGGTGGTGGCTTAATGCCAAAATTCATGGCATACTTCAAGTCGCTGCCTGGGTAACCCACCAGAACCAAAATTTATTTGCCTTCCATTGCAATTTTGTCGCCATTTTGAAGTTGAGTTTTATTTTGTTTTCCGCAACGCTCGACTGCCCGTGCAAAGGGGTGGGGGGGGCTGGAGGGTGGGCGTTGGCTGAAGGTGAAGACTACGGATTCCTTTCTACTCCTTTGAAGTTGAGGTAATTAATTTTGCAGTATGCCCCGCAGCAGCAGCTGCCTGAATGTTCATTGCCTCTGCGAATTGAATGGCGCAAAATTGTCGCAGGATAATAGCCCAGACAATGCCATTATCATATCATAATCCATAATTTTCTCACAACTTTTCTGATAATCTTTCATTTGCTGCACACAAATTCAACTCAGTAATCAGTAACTCCAATCCTTTCAGGGATGCCTGCCCCCATCGAAATTGGAGAACAATCCGCATTGATTTTCCAGATGGTAGTAGTACAAACAGACGGGGAAAATTCCTTGCCTTTTGCCTCGTTTCATTTCCATTGTTTTGTGTCCAAAAATGTTGCTGCTGCTTTGCTTTTGAGTAAAATGTTTTCGTTGTATCTGAAATGCTGCCAGGCGAAAGGAGCACAGCAGGGGCAAAGGGTGGTGGGAAAATGGGGGCAAGGATTGGTTATTTCTGTGCTGTTTGTTATTGCAGCAAAGCTGAATGTGTTTTTGCAGTTGACACCTGAAATGCAAACACATTTTGCCACAGCCGCTGAACAGGATCAGGATTTTAGCATCAGGATGAGTACGACGACGAGGACGAGAACGAGGACCAGGAATAGATATACACATACATACATATGTGTAGGAACAGAAAACCCAGCACCAGAATTCAGATTACAGAAATGCAGATGCACCAGATGCTGCTGCTGCTGCTGCTGTGTGTGTGTGCCTGACAAGCTGCAGTTTCTGCGTGGGTCTGTGTGTGTGTGTGTGTTGCACACGAAAGAGTTTGAGAGGCAAAAGTTCTTGTTTTCATTTTCCAGCCAACGTTTGACTCTTGACCTGCTCCTCCAGCCTCCCCTTCTGTGGGAGGTCATTGGTACTGTTGACCCACTGCTAGGGTCGACAGCTGAAATCAAAGCTGCAAGTCCAATGATTTCCAACATCTGTGCAAAGATACGAATTAAATTTTACGCATATTGTTTAGCAGAGCAAACATTCGATGGCTTCTAATGCAATTTTCTAATTGATATCAATTTATTCTATTTTATTACACATTACCCACATTTATTTTATTTATTTTTAATCAAATACAAGCTTTAGTTTGGCTTTTAGGTCTCAACACTGATCCCGGATGCCGGTGGCACCTTTGGTCTCTGCCGCATTTGCATTAAGTGGCACTTAACATGGAATCTCAATATTTTATGCTAAGTACTACCCGAATCGGTCTGCCTGTGTTGGCCAGGCCAAAGTTTCAATAACTGAATGGGGAAAGGGTCTGTGTCCGTGTCTGGAGAGCCCATGAATCACTGCAAAGTCCTGCATAGACTGTCAACGGGATTTTGGCATTGCATCTGTTTTGGCGGTGGCTCTTAGGCATCGACCATCAGTCAATCCCTCGGCGTCATTTGCATGCTGTGTTTCCAATCCAACTGATTTCCATTTGGATTTTGTCATCGAAAATTTAAGAATAGTTTGGATGGCTTTTCACGCTTTGATTAGCTGGAATTTCACTGGATTTTCCCAAGCATTGCTCATTGTGGCTCGAAACGTTGGCCAATTCCATTTGTTCTATGCGACTGCCTAATGCAGCGTTGCATAATTCCAGCATCAAATATTTAAACGCGAATCTTTTGTGCAGCATCAAACCGTTTTCCCCTCATCTGCTAAAGCTTTTCTTATTTGCCTTTTCTTTTTCACCTCCCCCCTTGGTCAACGTTTTTCTTCTCTTTTCCCCCACCCACCCGTTTTTTTTCGCTTACTTCCAGCCAAAAGCAGTGAAGCAAACGTCTGAAAGGCAAACAAACTTTTTGCCAGCGCCAGTTAATTTAGTCAATTCAGCTCCTGGTTTGCAGCCACTGCCCCCCCACCTGCTGTGCTGCGACTGCATTCCGGGAGCATTACGTTTCATTTGATTCAGCTGCTGAAATTTGTATGAGATGCATTTTAGCGGATTCGCCGTGCAAAAATTTCTCCAAAATCAACAGTAAATTTGACTTCAACTTTTAAAAGGAGGTGGAAATCTCTGATTAAAGTTTAATCGGGGGGGAGCACACACACCACTACCCCTACACTCACAGTCACAGAACCCACACACATAATTGGTGTGGAGTTACAATTTTGGCTTTGCAATTAGTTTTTGTGAGAAGTAGCAGCGGGGCTTTAGGGTCTTTGGATACTGTGGATATGGGAGATCGGAGTGCCAGCATGTGACCAGCAGATCCTTTAGCTTGAAGTTTCGGCAATTAGGCGGATATCCGGTGGGCCAAGCAACGGTATCATCGGCGCCGCTGGGTTAGTTTTTGGGTTGGCGGCCCAACCGGAAATAAATGGGCTGGCAAATTTCAGGCACTAAATCAGTGCAATTTTCATATCGCACAACATTATTCACAGGTTTACGGAGGGTACCCCACCTCAGCGCCCACTTCCCCTCGCTGCTTCGTTTGTTTATTTGCAATGCAATTTTGTTATATATCTCCAGCTATATGCAAATATACAATATATATGTATGTATGTATGTATATGTGTATGTATGTACTCCGCACACGTTCACGGCTGTGCAATTTTGCTAAGCTAACTTTATGTCCACTTCTACATTTTCCGCATTTTCCAGACCCTTGTATTTCGCCCCCCCGCCCTCTCGTGCACCAAATGGCCATATTTCTACTTTTCCTCGACAAAAAGAAGAAAAAGAAAAAACGATCCAAAAGGGAAGAAGAATGCAAATTTATGGTCAGACAAAGTTGTGTAGACGTCGCAAAAGGTGGCAGCAATTATATATTGCAGAGCGGGCCACCAGGAATAGGGGGCATGAACAGGGGGCTGGGCGAAAGGTTAGGTGGCATCATGGCAAAAGTAAAAGTGCCCCAAGGTGTAGTATAAAAATGATTAAATTTTATTTTCTGCAAGAATCTGCTAGGGGAAATGCAGACGTTGGCTTTATTTTAACTAGTGGAAAGTAACAAAGTTTTGGGGGCGATTAATAAATCGAGTATTAAAGGAAATTGATTGCGGATTACGCTGGTAGGGAGGTGACATCCCAGATAATAGTAGATTTTTGCAGAGAGACTTTGCGGTGCTGTCTCTCCGAGAGCAAAATCAATAAGCCCATCGCAAGCCACTTATTTATTTATTCCACTTGGGAAAACTTATTAGGTAAAGTGTGGTGTGTTCCCTGGGAAGCTCTCGGCTCTATCAAAAAGTTGTAAAAGCCGCATTCCTGCTGCTTGGTCAGGAGGAGCGCCTTGTGGTTGTTTGGCGTAGTAGGATTGTGCAGATATTTACTTTAGCAACATTTCAATTAGGCGCACATTTTTGTGCTGATCAACTGGAGAAAAGTTCAAGCCGCAGAACAATGGCAGCATAACAGTTACAAAACTTACATAAATTTATAGCTCGTCGTTGCAGGCTGCCATCAAAATCATTGCCCAAACCGAACTATCATTGCCGTTTCCTCATTCCATTGTCTTTCCATTTGCCATTCTTATTCATCGCACAAGAAAAAGAGAATGAGAGAGTTGAGTTTCACCGTTGCTTTCCTCTCGCTCTCGCTCTCCTCACAGTTTCAACGCTATCACTAGAAATCCAGAGAGAACCAAAAAGAAAACGCAGCAAAAAGAAACAGAGGAATTTGATGTTTTGTTTGTAATAATTGGCAAATTGAACACCTTTTTTATTTTCCACATTGCCGCGATCCGATCGAGAAACTTTGAGCGATGCTCCGCGACGATTACTTTGATTTGGAATCAAGCCGCCGCCACACTTCAGCAGCGCGAAAAGTTAATATTCTCCGTCCTTTTCGCTCCTTATGAGCTCAAAGCAAAAAGAGCGAACGTAAAGAGATCCATCACCCTACACTAATCAGATCGGGCTGCAAAAATCGTAGGGAGCGGGCTGTCCAAGTGCACGACACAATAAATGTGCATATTACATTTGAAAGTAGGAGAGCGAGTCCTAAGTCACCAACACCTACGCACTTGCCGCTCTCACGCTTCACCAGCTTCTCCCTCCAGTTTTTTCGGTGCGGTCAGAGTGTTTAGTCCACTCCGCGTTTCGGTCCGCGGAAACCGGGAAAATAGGGGAAATTAAACGGAAAAAAGTGTCGCGCAGTTGTGTAGTGATGTGAAGTGTAGTTTAGTGCAGTGATTAAGCATGGAAAATGTCCAAAAAGTGTGTATTTAAGCCAAAAATAGCGTTTGATCAAGTGCGGGGCGCACAGCGAGGCTAAATGGCAGATCGGCGAAGGAAATATGGGGAAAATGTATGAAAATGAAGTGTAAAAAGTGTTTTTTTTATCATAACCTGCATGCATACACTTGCAATGCATGTGTGCGCGATGTGTCTGTGTGTGTGAAAAAGTGCCAAAAGGGCGCGAAGTTGTGTCCCGCTCAATCATGTAAAAAGCGCAAAGAAGAAGAGAAGAAAAAAGAGCGTGCTTCAGCGCTCTCATTCCAAGTGTCTCTCAATAATGTGAGGCATTCCAAATCTCTCTGATCTGACTCTCTCTTTCGTTTGGTGCGTGCGCATGAATGTCAGTCAGAATAAATATGCCCAAAATGTGCGCTCTTATTAGAATTTCTCGTTCGATCCCGTTACGTTTGGTGTCTCTTCGTTCGTTTCGTTTCGCAGCAACGTCGCGGGGGTACATATGTACATACATACATATGTGAAAAGGAGAGCGCAATGCAGAAAAGAAAAATGTAAAAGGTAAGTGAAAAAAATATTGTTTCCGTGTTTCCTTACTGTTTATTCTGTTCTTTTGAACTGAAATGTTTTACTCAGTGTAAATCATTTTTGTTCCCCTCTAAATTTGTTGTTGCTGTTGGTGTTTATGGTCACGGTGTGATTCTAGGAAGAGTTAAAAAGATAATGATGTAGTCCGAAGATGTTGTATACGATTTCTAAGAAGGATTACCGTACCCCGTCCCCAACTAGGAATCGACGGATAAATTAAGTTTCCCTTTTCTGAACCCTTTTGAAGGATTACGAACACCCTTAGGATATTTGTTGACACGTAAATCGACCAACAACATCCCCATTTCCAGGAGTTTGTATCCCTTTTCTTGGCCAGGCCAGAAATGGGATGGGATGCCCATGCCCCCAGGTGTGGCATGTCTACGTGCTGTGTAAATATTTGGCTTTCCACTATTGAAATTAACCAACAACAATTCCCCTTTCACCTCTACCTCCGAGAAAGTGGGTGTAAGTGCGCGCAAGCGCAATTTTAATTAACGTGATTAAATTAATTTAATTAGCCTTCACCCTCCCATTCTCTGGCGCTCTTTGCTTCAGTTTTTAAACTCACTTTAAGTGACAATTAAATTTTAATTTTTCCGTGTGCGAGACAACAGTGTCCTTGTGTCAAAAGGGACAACGTCAGCGACAACGAGACGTAAACATAAACGCCACGTTACGTGTTATGTACAACGTGAAATGATTTTTACGATGCCCAGCAGCAGCAGAGCAGCAGCAGCAACCGCACCACATGTCTCATCAACGTCAGCTCTCCCTCACCAGCGAAAGAGACGGAGAAAGAGAGGAGGGCAGACACTATCATTAACAGCATCATGTGGAAAGTGACTGTCCTTCTGCATGGGGTTGTCGGACCCATACATATCCATACTACGAGTATCCGTATACTTTGTCAGAGAGATCTGACATCAGTGTGTGGGGTGGGATAAAAATGCGATGTGGGGATGAGCAAAGCCTGATAATAAAGCAATTTCTGTGTTAATTTTTATGCCCTGACCGTGCCAACCCCCAGTCACTGGGCTTGCTCCAATGGATGTTCACTAGGTCTAAAGTGCGGTAATTAATGCCGGGGATATGAGGGATAACCGCCGAAGGGTTAAGGATTAAGGGCTCAAGTAAAAGCGTCCTTCCCATATGTCACATAAAGATTATCTATTGTTGGACCATTGTTCCTTTGTTCCCCAAATTCGCACTTCCATTCTGACTTTTCCCTCCCATTACTCAATATTATTGCTATAAAAATTCAACTATTTCCACCTTTTACCGATGTCAATAATCCGCACACACAACCACATTAATTACAGTTTCAATGGTGGAGCTGCTGGGGCTAAGTGACTGCTTCCCAGGGGGGCAATATTTTGTGGCCGCTGCCAACTAATTGCAACAGTTACGATGGACTGCGTGCGGCAATATGGCGCCCATACGTAAGAGGAGCCAGGAGTCCGAAGATGGAGACCGAAACGGAGACGGAGACTCTCTCGTGTTCACCACCCCAAGGGAATGACACAGTTGCAGCGCGCGTTGGTGTGTGAAATAGACAACTTACGTGCCATTCTACTATATGCATGTGTGTGTGTGTGGGTGGCTGTTCAACTTGAAGGAAAAATGCAAAGGAAAAGTGCAGAGTTTCTTTTCGACTCGTTTTTTGCACATTTTTCACTGCCATGTGGCAGGTTCATGTCGTTGGGTTCCTCTTCACTGTTCCCCTCTGCCTCTAGCTCCTGCTGCTGCTTCAACTTTTCTACTTTTTCCAGCTTGCAGGTTTTTCAACACTGGCACTTGGGGAATTTTACGTGTGGCATTCCTCCCTGCTGCTCCCTGTAGACCCTGAAGACAGGCAAATTCGGAGCGTGTGTTCCCTTTGTCGGGCTTTCCTTGCAGTTTGTGGTCCCTGCGGTTAGGTCGGATATTATGCATGTGGGCTCCTACATCCTACAATGTGCATTGCCATGCGTTTGCCCCAGCTGCTGGCTGGATGAGTGGATCTGAAATGTGATGACAAGGTGGGCTCGTTCATCCTCTAAAGAGATAAACCTTCATACAACTCCGATTGGAGAACCCGTTTTTCAAATATAAAGGCCGGTTTTTTTTTTTTTGTAATTTATTTGTTGTGTTTTATTGTATTTCATTGTTTTTTGTTGTTGTTGATGTTGTTCATTGATGTTTCTTGTCGTTTGTTGTTGTTGTTGGTTTTTTCATGGGTTTCATTTCATTTTACTGCTAAATAACTTTAAATGTTGTATTTGTTTTTTCATTATCAATATAATTTCAATCATATATAGTTTTGTTGTTGTTCCAAAACTTGTTCTTGCCTGCATTTCTCTTTTGCTTTCTTTCTCGTCTAGACTACTCTTCTACGCTATCTTCGTTTAACCTTCTTGTCGTTGTTGTAGCAGTTGCAGTCGCAAGATTTGTTTGCCTTTGCCTTACGTTTCGTTTCATTTCTTTTGTTCTTCTTCTTTCTTTACATGTAAAATAACTAAATTTGTTTCCTTTTTTTATAATAATAAATATAATAATCATAATAATAATAGTTAATAATGATTTTGTTTATTAAATATTTTTAAAAAATGTTCGTTTTTTTTTTTCTTTTTGTGATTTTGCTTTTGCCTTTGCATTTGCTTTTTATATTTTTTAGGAGTATAAGTATCATCGCTATCTTTATCAATATCCTCTCAACCAGAAACTGGATTTTTTTCTCGCTTTCGCGCCCCCGCATTTTCTTTATTCTGGATTTTTCTTAGTTTTTTTTCGCTTAAATATCTATTATTCCAATTCATCTTTATTTGTTGTTGTTGTTGTTGTATATGTGTATAGGTAATTGTATATACTAGTTCATTAATGATATATAATATAATATAATATATTTGTTTAATACAATGTATATATACTATATGTATGTATATATTTATATAAAAAAAGGTAAAACAAAACTACAAAAATATATGTATGAACACAAAAACTAAACAACAAACAATGTTCTTCTGCTCCTTTATAATCTTTCTACCTTCGCGAATATCACAAAACAAACAAAACAAAAAACGAAAATAGACATGAAAATCATACACCGAAAAAAACTTAACTAAGTAAATTGAAAACAATACGTGGGGGTATATTGTATGTACGGTTCCCCTTTCAAGAACATAGCGAAAATTCGTTGATATCACCTGACAAAAATGAAAGATAACTACTTTACAGGACATACAGTACAGTACAGTACAGTACAGTACAGTACAGTACATAACAGTACAGTACAATACAGTGTTGTATCCATTAGTGTAATCTTATATTAAATTTTACTCCACACCGAACCAGAGCGGAGTGCGCTTAGCTCTTTTCACTTTCTTCGCTTCGCTCTGGATCTCAGTAGCAGTAATAAATTTTCATGTTTTCATTATGGTTGCAACATTTAGTTTTTTGTTTTTCTTTTTGTTTGTTTTTTTGTTTGTTTTTTTTTTTTGTATTTTTCGTATTGGTTTTTTAGTTTTAGTTTTTACTTTTCAATAAACACATCACATCATATTCACAATTAATAATCATAATGATCTAATATATGAACTAAAGTTAACAATAATAACTATGACTTACAGTGAGAGAGGAGAGACTCTACTCTGCACATCCTGTAACTACATTCAATATTTTCCACCTTCTCTCTAGAGAGAGATATTCTATACGAGACTCTGCGCCATATACAAGCCATGTCAAGTGTGTGTTTGTGTGTGTGTCCTGTGTTTAATAATAAACATATTATCGGTGTAGTATAGTGTAGTGTAGTGTCGTGTCGTGTAGTGTAGTGTAATATGATTCGATTAAGGCAAATAAAAGTTTCGTTTCTAGTTTACAAACTCGTGCTATGCTACATGCCACGCGATCTACACCCGTACACCCTTAAGTATTCGGTCCTTAGTCCTTACAAGAGGAATCTCGAATGAACAAAGTCCTTTGTTTGAAGTCCCTTATGGTACAATGGATCCTATACGTGTCTGTCTGTGTATGCATGTAGTTGTTCTTAGTAACTAGAATTTTCCGTTTTTCTTATTTATTTTCTTAGTTTATTTTCATATTGAAGAACATTTTTTTGTTTTTGTTTTTTCTTTTTTGTTTTTTGTTTGCCATTTTGCAGCTTATTGTTTTCCTCATTTGTTTGTTATTACAATAAATGTTAGTAACTGTTTAAAATGTCGACGAGTTTTCTTTTAGTTGTTGAGAATCTACTAATATGTGTGTTTGCTTTATATTTGTTTATCTTTTATCTTTAGTTTGTTTAATTTTTATTTGTTTACAACTCATCCACTTGCTGTTGCTGTTGGGGTTGGTTGTGGTTTTTGGGTGTTGCACATAGATTTAAGGTCTGCTTATAATGGACGGAAACTTATTAGGCATTTTTCATTAGTAGGAAAGTATGAGGAAAGATCAGCAGGAAAGGATCGTTCCATTAACTATAGGCTTAGGCTTCAAAGAGAGCGCGAGCGAGAGAGCTGAAAGTGGACTACATAACTACGAGTGAGAGTCGTATAGAGAGAGAGATAGAGAGGGAGAGTGTGGTATGGGTGTAAGTAAGGGGGGCGGGGGGATGACAGTTAACAAATTTCCGTATATTATAACCAGCCCTTAAATGTACATGTACATAAATCATGTTATTGTTGAACAATCCTTAGCTAAATGTCGATTACTTTATACTTATTATGTGTATTATTTTCCGCGTATGGAATTCCAATTTAAAATTACTTTTATCTATGCATTCTCATGTTGTTGCTGCTGCTGCATCTACATATCTGTGTTCTGTTCTGTTCTTTATTCAATTCTCTTTGATGTCCCCTTTCTTTTAATCATTATTATTATTATTATTATTCTCTTCTTTCTGTTTCTTTAAAAGATCACATTTCATGTTTTAGTTGCCATTAGTAAATATATATGTATGTATGTATATGTATCAATCAATATATTCTTGATTCATAAATATATGCAAATATATGTACTATGTATATGTATGTATGCATGCATTGTAAGTTTTTGTATATATTAATTAGTTTACGTTCTGCAATTTATTGTAACTTTTGCTGTGTTCTGTGTGTTAGAAAACCAAAATTTACGAAACATGATCGAAACTGAAACTGAAGCGACTGATTCAAACTTGTCGATCATTTTTTATTCATCTTGAAAACTTTCTTGTATCTTTGCAGCTTGTTCTATATACAGATACTCTCGTATAATGCTTACAAATCGCTTGCATAGGAAGATATATATATATAAACATATAGTATATACATATGTATATGTATATAGTACGTTTCTGGGGAATCGGTTTTTCAATTTTCTAGAAATTTTCAGCTAAAATGTTTTTTAATAATAGACTTTTACAAAAAAAAAAAATTTGTTTTGCAAAAATGCCTATCGTTTCAGATTTGATTTACT
The DNA here is from genome assembly GCA_035043285.1 of Drosophila subsilvestris. Classification (NCBI taxonomy): domain Eukaryota; kingdom Metazoa; phylum Arthropoda; class Insecta; order Diptera; family Drosophilidae; genus Drosophila; species Drosophila subsilvestris. The sequence continues at coordinate 928,337 of JAWNNB010002104.1, read as the reverse complement.
TTTCTCTTTCGGTTATTTTCCTTTTTAGGTTTTGATGCTCCATTTTTGTATATTAAAAAAATATGAGTTCTCTTTGCTGTTTGTTGTATTCTTTTGTTAATACAAAATGTAAAAAAAGGATTATGGTTTTTGTTTTTTTTCTGTTTATTTGTTTGTTTATCTGGTTTCTCTGGATTCTAATAAAATCTTCATACGCACACACACATCTCTGAATCTGGATCTGTCGTTTGCCTCTCGCTTTTTGTTGTTGTTGTAGTAAATCGTTGTTGCAAAAATAGGACGTGACTGTACTTTATTTTCATCGCAATCGTAATCGTTATGATTATTGGTATATATGTATATTAGTTTTTATTTTATTTTTTAGTTGCTCTGGCTGCTTATCTATGGCCTATTCGTATTCTGTTTGTTTTTTTTTTTTTTTGATTAATTTTGACTATTTTCCCCATGTGAAGTGTCTGTCGTCAGGCTTAACGTTAGGCTAATATTAACACTCCTCTCCCTTACTTTCTGCATTCCTAAGATTCATCTTGATTATAGACTTTCGATTACTTTTGTTTTGTTTTGTTTTTTTTTTTGCATTGAAATATGGAACACTAGAGTTTTAAAATAGTTTGTAACTAATTTTAATGCAACTGCGTTTCATCTTTGTTTCGGTTTTTATTTCTTTATATTTTTAATTCAATTTTTAATTGCTAATCCTTTTTTTTTTTTGCTTTAACAACACTAAACACTCTCTGGTTTTTTTTTCTGTTTTGTTTTTGTTTAATTTCTGTTTTATTTATTTCTTGTTTTTTCTTCTTCTAATATTGTAGAGTAGTCACTCAATATTTTTCCTCACTTGATGCATGGCACACACAAACACCACACACGTTTAAAGTCTTTGCTTTAAGTCAGAAAAAGATCTCTTGGATTTGTAAATAGTTCAATTTTCAACCTTTCAATTTCATTTTCATTGTATGTGTGTGTGTGTGCGTAAAGAATTTTCTCTTTCATGCGTAGACTTTAAATCCAAAGTTGTTTTTGATTCGATTTCAATGATTGTGTGGCATGTGGAATATAAATACCATATTTTTTGTTTAGAAAAAAGTATCTATAGGTGATGTGATGTGTGAAGACTTTTGTATTCAAAGGATTCGAAAGAAATTAATTAATTGTGAGAGATTGTTAATATGTACGAAAAAAAGTCCGCACCCCCGCGACTCATGACTTAAGAATACGATGCTTCCTTAGATGCATGTGGATGGCGCCACCACTGTGGCTCCTGCTGCTGCTGCTGGCGCCACACTGATCGTGGTGACCGGCATGGCCGTCACTGTGGTGGCCACCACTGTCCCCATTTGGGGCTGATAGTGATGGTGCCCCACAAAGGTGGCATGCTGCTGCTGCTGCCCCATTGGCGGCTGTGTGGTATACTTCAGCAAGTGATGCTGCTGTGGGGCCGCCTGCAGCGAGATGAACGGCGCCGCCTGAATGGGGATGCAGTTCGAGTTGTAGTCGCTGCTCAGCACCAGAGTGGGCGTGGCATCGGTATAGTAGGCCGGGGCCGCCTTCAAGTAGGTGGTCGTTGTGGGGGCGGCGGCATACTGCTGCTGGGGCGTGGGAATGGTGGCTGTCGATGTAGTGGACAGTGTCGTAGCCGACGAGAGGGTGGGCGAGGTGGCTATCGAGCAGGAGGATGACGATGAGGCCGACGAGGGGGAGTAGGGGGAGCTGCAGTGGTAGGTGATGTGTTGCTGCTGATGTGGCGGCTGATGCTGCTGCTGTTGCTGCTGCTGATAGATGTTTTTGTTCTGGTAGTAGTTGCCATTGCTGTGGTAGCTGTACTGCTGCTGCTGCTGCTGCTGTAGCGGCTGTGGCTGTGGTTGCTGCTGCTGATGCTGCATTTGTTGTTGTTGTTGCGGCTCAATGATGATTAAATTTCCAGCGCCATTAAAGCCAGAATTGGAACCGGCAGCAGCAGCAGCAGCTGCCGCCGCCTGCTGTTGCTGGTCATTTGGATTTGTGATCATGGCAGCCATGATGTTTGCCGGCGGCAGGACAATGGGTATGTGATAGTATTTACACTGCTTGCGGCGGCACTGGCTGTTGGCATGATCGCGGCAGACAGCAACACGTTGATCAATCACCTCGACCTTGTCATCTGTGGATGCCATGTGGCGCGCGGATGGGAAAGATGAAAGAGAACGGGACACAAATTAGTAAGGCAAATACAAACAGAGTGAGACGGTTTGGAATCGAGTAGAAAACAGTGAAAAGCTCTTCCAAAAAAATGGATTCCTGATCGTATGAGAGCATGAAAGGACGAGGAGTAGGACACGGAGACATACTGAGTATATCGTAACGGAACCCTTGTGAAAGTCATCCGATCTTCGTTCTCTACATTTTTTGTATCATTTTCTCTGGTGTATTTCTTTGTGTGTGTGTGTAATCTTGACGGAAATTCGATTAAGCCAAAACACAAACAGAAAATCCAAAATAAAAAAATTAATTAATTTTCCCAGAAACTAAAAAAAAAAAACCGTCAGCCAATTGCAGCATGAACAAAAAACTGAATAGTATAAAACTTTGGTCGTGTTTTCCTAACTACAAATCAGAATAAAAGTCGGAAAAGTCTTCTCAACAAATCTCTAGAAGAAGAAAGCACTAAAAGCATATATGTAAATATATAAAAAGGAAAGTAAGGAAAAGTAGGGGAAAGGGGAGGTACAGAAGGTACAGAACATAAGGCACATGCACTTACCTTCAGTTAAATGAACGAATCTACAATTTAACCGACTGCACATAGATCTATTAAAATCTTGGCACACCGGGAGGGTGTCCAGTAACTATATTATAGATTTTGAGGACATGAGTTGTTTTTTTGGTTGGTGTTTCGTGTGTGTGTGTGGGATTTGTATGGCAGGATGCAAACGGAAACCGAATTGAGAGTTAAATCATAAAATATATATATTTTTTTTAAACATAATTTTTGTTGGTGTTTTATCGGTTTTTGGGGTGAGGATAGGTATTTTTTTTTTTTGTATATTTCATCGGTTTTTTCAGTTTCGAAAAAAAGAGAAGAGCAGAAAAAAGAAAAGAAAAAGAGCACAAATTAGTTATATTCTTATAATATTTGAAAATGGTTTCTCTAGAATGGTTAATGGTTTTTTTTTTTGTTGTTGTTAGAATAAATACGTTTTTCGGTTTTACAATTGCATTGATGGATGTTGTTCCGGATGTTAGTCGTTGTTAAATATCACTAACTATATATGGTATTTATATATTAATTGTATAACTGGTTCGTTTATCGGTTTCACATGGGTATATATGTATGTATGTAGTATGTATTTAATGTTAAGCTAGTTTTCTCTTCGACTTAAATACAATAGAAATAGTAGTTCTCTAGGAGGAAATGCGTAAGGTAGAAATCGAAATCATAAAAATGGCATCGCAAATGAATCGAAAGAATGTCTCTGGACTTGTTTTTGTGATTCCTCGTAAATGGGTCTTGATGTGGGGCGGGGGAAAGAGTGGGTGTTTGTTTATGTAAATCTTCAAACAAACAAAAAACTTAAACGCAGAGCTTAGAAATAAAGTTTTGCCACGAAATAAAACACATTCGGAGAAGCAGCAAGTATATTTGTTTGTTGTATAACTGAGCCAAGAAAAGCCGAAGAAAAAGCTGTAAAAAGCCTATAAAAAGCCTCTAAAAAACCTTTTTTTTTCTGTTCTGTTCTGTTCACTCACTCGTTTGTGGTGGAGGGGGGTGGAAGGAAAATGTGATCTGAATCTTAGTTAATATTTTGGGGCGATACTAGAAGGCTGTAACAATTACATATCCTAATAGGCGGCACTAGAAATATAAGAAAAAAGAGAGAGAAGAGAGAAAAGAAAGAAAGAGAGAGAACGTATTACCATCATTATAACTCGACCCTCTTCGGGGACACTGCGAGGACACTGCGAGTGCAAACCATCAAGAATAAGAGAGAGAGAGAGTGAGCGCGCGACAGAGAGAGGGGGAAACAAAAACCAAAAGCTGCCAAGAAGCCAAAAAAAAAACTGAAATTTAAGGCCTTGAATGCGATTGCAATCGAGATAAGAACTGCCTGCGATTAGTTTTTTGCCATAACAGAAGAGCGAAAAAGAGAGAGAGAGCGCAGGAGAGATGGGGAAACATAAACGAAAGCTGCCAAGAAGCCGAAGTAACGGAAGTTCGCTGGGAAGCACATAAAGGAAGAGCAAAAGAGTTTGCGACAGAGAGCGAGAAGGATGGGGGCGGCAAAAAAAGCCGTAACTGAAATTTATGTAAAGATCGAAAAGAAAACGATCGAAGCACACGAAAAGCTGCAGCTAAAGCTTAAAAAAAACTCGCACTAAGCCGAATCAGCAGCACACAGAAGGGCAAAAGGGAAGTTGAGTGATGGAGGGGGGTATAAAGCTGCAGCTCAAGTAGGGTAGGATTCGGACTCGACCTCTTTCATACCTAATTATGTAAAAGGTGCCGTTCATTAGCATCGGACTCTGAGTGTACAAGACGCCCCGCTCCGGTTGAGCTATAGAGGGAATACACAGATACGATACATACAATATATATATACGAGTATATATGGTAAAGGAGTAGTAGAGCACTGTGGATGGGGAGACTGTGTGTCAGTGTGTGTGTGTTTATGTGTAAGTGTGTTTGTGTGTGTGTGTTTTTTGAACAAACAACTGCGCTAACAGATAGGCTATGACACCCCCCACACAGAGGTGTGTCCTGTCCATCGCTCTCTGACTCCTGACATCATCCTCAACATCCAAACGTCAACGTCATCGTCACTGGGCAACGCCTTTGGCAGTGGGACGTCGTCGTTGCCGTCGCAGTCTTCTCTGACTCTTTTGTTTGTTTGTTTTCCTGGTTGAGGGAGCGGCGACAACGCATTTAATTTGATTAACACGAAGGATTGTTTGTCCACTGCCGCCCCCGTAATCACTGGTCCCCCCCTACACTATCTTACATTCTCGGGTATGAGCAATTTTTCTTAGCTTATACTTGCTGCTGCTCCTAGTTTGTGTTTTATTTCCATTGCGGGGGTGGAGGACAGTTCTTAAGATTAAAAGTGGAGCGCGCATGCAGCCTATCGACAGAGGCAGTGGGATGTGGGGCGGGACACTGTATACCTGTCCACTGGCATCGGTGTAGATGACACAGGAGGCGTTAAGGGGTATTTTCTGATTTGCTATTCAGCCATGATTATTATTGCATCATAAAGCCAGACGACCGACCAAAAACATGCCCCAAAATCAAATGCACAAAATGCAATGACAAATATTTATACATGGGGAGGGAAAAAACACACACAAAAAATTCGAATATATGTGTGTAAATATGGTGTTTGTATGGTGTATGGTGTGGTGTGTTTTTTGTGTGTGTGTGCGAGAGAACAAAACACATAATTGGTTTTAATTTGGGGGTTTTATTATTTTTAGTTTAATGTTTCGATTTGGTTTCCCATGCAGCATTTCAATCGTATTTCAATCCAAAAAATCCGTGCGTTATTGTAGATATTCATAAATTAAATATATATCAATATTTTGTTTCATGCAAAATAAAGTGAGAAAGTTTGTTATATTTGTTTATATTTGGCGCATGTGTGTGTTAGCATGTAAAAAGAGGTAGAAAAATGATTGGAAAATGAATAATTCTGTGTATAAAAATCCATTGAAGAAATTAAAATTAATTAATTATTTTTTTATTATTTTGCATTAATAAAAGTCTTAAAATTAAGCTAAAGCCAAAGCTGCATTTGCGAAACAACAATCCATTCAGCATCTGTGCGGTTAAACTCAACACTGTCTGCGAGAAGTTAATGAACTCTTCAGCTGTTATTTTCCTACATATGCATGTACCTGCATGTATCCAATTTCGTTTATTTAAACGCAAGTTAATATTCAATTTATGCCACCACCACCAGACCACAAAACAAATATAATTCTGGCGGTAATAATAATGCTTTTTGGGGCCACAGAAGGACACGAAATAATAAACGTAAATGTTTAAATGTAAATTACGTTTATCCTCCCACTGCTCAGCTACCTTGGGCTGTAATTAACAGGTTGCTGACGGAAAAGTTTGCATTCGGTTTACCGGGGTTTTGTTGTTCGCATATGCAAAGAGGCGGCAGATTGCACTTAAAACTATCGGGGATTATAGTCAGTCCGTTGGGAGGGGGGAGAGGCGGCTTTAAGCAGCAGGCAAATTGCAGGCAAATTATAAAACAGCAGCATACTTTTTTGGGGGCGGGTAGGAGAATGGAAATAAAAGCCAGGGTTACTGTTAGGATCACGCTGCAAATAAAAATGTAATTAGAAAAACAGGGAAAATAAAATAACAATGAAGCAGGAGACTTAAAGCCGGTTGCAAGCAGCAAAACTGAAAAAAAATTCTGAAACAAAAAACAAAGCATTAAAAGTATTTATAAATAAATAAAATTCACATTTGACAGCAGCAGCATTTCGAAGCGCATTTCAAACTGTGTTACTGCGCGGCAGCACAAAGCACTGTAAATGAGAGGGAAAAAAAAGCCAAAAAGTCTGTTGGGATTTTATCAAGCATTAAGGGCGGGGCGGGGCAGCACTCGGTGCGGGTGTAGGGGGAGAGAGAGAGAGACATTACACACAGAAACAAATGCAAATACTTACTAAATAGTACAATACAAACAAGCCTGCAAAAGTCGAATCAAATTTGATAGATAGATAGAAAGATACTTAGATCGATCGATAGATAGATAGATAGATATGGTAGGAAAATAGAAAAACTTGGATAAATTCTTCATTGGAGGGGAGGTTTACCACATTGCCTTTGTTGCTTGTACTGTGTGTGTGAATGTGTGTGTGTGTTTGTGTGTATTTATATATATTTATTCTTGATCTTCCAGCACGGGCAAAAGTTGAAGCAGTAGTCTATACGATATATTAGATGTTGGTCGTTCTCAAGCATTTCTCGCACGTGACTCATCCACAAAGCAAAACTTCAACCTAGAAAGCACTTTTCGCACTACAAAAAAGTATCTAAATATGTGTGTATTATGTGTGTGTGTGTATGTGTGTGTGTGTGTATGTGCGTGTTATTTATCTTTATCTTTATATTCAGCAAACATATTACATTTTATTGGATCTTTTTTTCTCATCCTGCTGTTACGAAAAAAAAGAAAGAAATAATCAGTTTTCAAAGAAACAACAACAGAAAAAAAGGAGCCGTAAATACGAATCATGTTAATAACATTTTTCTTGTACAAGTATATATATGTGTGTGTGTGTGTGTATGTCGGTTGGAGGGGCGTTGGAGCTAAGGAGGATCCTCCTTAGCCGCCGGCCGATCGAAGCTGTTAAACGACAAACGAGAATCTACGAAAAACAAAAGATTATTAGACATACTTAGCATCTATGTAGTATATATGATTGTATGTATTTATAGCGAAACGAATATATATATATATATATGTATCGTTATAATTAAGCTCGTTTATCAGGGGGTAGGGGGGTTCGGGGCAGGTGCACCAGCTTACCTTAGGAGTGCGCTTACCATACCACATGCCACTTGAGAAGCCATACTCGAGTTATATTGTATATAGTACTTATGTGTGTGAGCAAAACGGAATGTATAAGTACATATGTAGTTATCGATCTCCCTCGCGTGGGTGAGAGCGAGGCAAAGAGCGAGAGCGAGCGAGACAGAGAGAGAGAGAGAGATTTACGTATATATAGAGGATGAAAAGATACAGCCACATCATACTCATGTTCAAATCGGAAGAATACTTGCTACAAAAATGTTCTGGTTTTCATTGAGCACATGCTGAAACAAATTACACAAAAAATGTACGCTCCAAACGGAAAAAGTCACAATAAAACGAAAGAAAATTTTGTAGAAAAAAAAACACACACAAGAAAATCAATCTAAACTCATAAGTAAATAAAATACGTTTTAATGTCGAACAGGAACGTACTTTACCCCCCGCAAAACATCCGCCCAGCGATCGACAGCAACAAGACAAGGGGAATAATGTGAAGGATAGAGACAGAATTACTACTGTACTTTGAACTTTTGCAATGAGGCCAAAGAAAAAGCTTCGAGGGAAACTTTAAGAGCTGAGAGATCTTTGGGAATATTTGAGATCTTTGTAGTACTTGGAAACATGCCAGAGAGGCTGAAGTTTGGGTAGAGATTGTCCTGCACTACCAATGGTATATTGAATATTGAGAGCTTAAAAAGATTAACTGCACCTTTGATTCATTATGAAAAAGAGCCAGTACACATATTTTATTGCCGATTATTGCATTTATGAATCGTAGTAGACTTCCGCAAATAAAGCAATAAGTGTTTTTCACTCATAATTCTTTCGCTATTTGTGTGGTTGTAGTCTCATTGGTCTCTTGAGAGAGCGACTGGTTCATAAGGCATGAAATGCAGCAAGGGATATAATGATTCCAGGAAAGGCAGGGCCTTCTGGCAGCTAGTGGGGCAGTCTAATGTTTTATATTCTTTCTTGCCAAATTCGTTTTCTAACTCTCATATAAATTAATTGTATTGAGTGCACTATATTCATTCATGCAGACAAAAATATTTGATGTGTCCTTGAAGATAGTTAGAAACTAAAATCAGAGTACTTAATATGCTGGCAGAAATGATAAATGATTCGAAGCATTTTCTTTGAAAACATTACAAAAAGCGCTTAACTCTAGAGAGTAACTGGTTGATATTGATTTATATTTAAGCAATACAGTAATATTTCTCTGGCAAAAGGTGTGTCTGTGTGTGTGTTTGTTGGGAGTAGTTCTACCAAAAGGATAAAAGTGGGTGGGTGGGTGTGTCTTTCGGGTGTGTGTGTGGTGGTAATTGGTGTGTGAGGGAAACCAAAACGTATATTTTTTTTATTTGTCGAGCAGAGCGGCACACATTGAGAGCTATAACGGTCGCGCTGAGGATTGTTAAAGAAAAAAAAACTAAAGAGAGAAGCGTAAGAAAAATTACAAGTATTTTAGGCGGCTTCACACGTGAGCAAAATGAGTAATACCAACTTATGATTAAATAATAATAATACAAAATCGATAATAACATTTTTAAACAGCCAACAAATAGAGTACGAAAGAGACAAAGAGAGAGAGAGAGAGACAACACACAGCAAACTGTTGTTTTATGTATTAGTAGTAGTGGGGTGAGAGAGAGATAGAGAGAGAGACAGAGAATGTTAGTTTCGGTTTTTTGATCACTTTCCAGGGTACGAGGTTCAAGGTTCGATGTTCGAGTAAAATAAGCCAACAAGTTGTTTTTACGGTTTTTACAATAAAACGTATATAATATAATTTCAATATAATTTGTTTTTTTTTTGGTATTTTGGTTTTTCTTTTTTATAATCGTACGACTAATGTTAGCACATACATATAACATATATTCATAGGTGTGTGTGTGTTTCTTGCTTGTGTGTGTGTGTGTTTGTGTGTGTGGTAGGCGTGTGTATACATTATATATGTATGTATGTATGGTTATATATTTAATGAATTCAATTTGTTCAATAAACATCCTCTTCTTCTTCTTTTTCCTTTTTCTTCTTTTTTTATGCAACATGCATTCTGCCATACTTTATCTTTTTGTTCTTTTTTTTTTTGTCTTTTGTGGTCGATGATGAAAGCAAAAATTACTCTAAACCTTATATTGTTTCTCTCAGTGTAAGTGTAAGTGGATGTGTGTGTGTGTGTGTGTTTGTGTGCTTCTTCTCTGCTACAAATGAAAAATAGAGAGTGCGCCAATAAACTACATTTTGCTACATTTTGGACGGTACTGTACTGCTGTCTATTGAGAGAAAACAAGAACTCTAAAAAAGAATGCTCTAAATATGGCTCCTTACAAAATTTGTTTCTTGTTTTTGAAATTCAGCAAAAAGTCAATATTATCCCTAGTATTCGTTGCTATATTGCTATACATTCATTGTATTATTTAATCCCAATGTTAACGACTATTCTAAATATATTGTAATTTAAAGCAGTTTTTGTGTGTGTTTTTTTTGTGCTTAAGCGGAGTAAAATTTGTAGGTTTATATGAGTTCTTATGTAGATTCTGGAATGCAAGTTAGTTTTTTTTTTTTTTTTGTATATATATCTTTTGCGTCATGCAGTGGAGTTTGTGTTCTTGCTGTTAGTTTTTTTTGGGATTTATTTTTGAGACAGAGCAATTTTCTAGACACATTTGCGCAGTTCTCAGTTTTGTTAACGAAAAAAAAGGGTGTAACCATACAACACACATAAATGTATATAATGTTATCATTGTTTTAGGCAAGACATATAGAGGATATAAGACATACATAGATATAGATAGAGGTATACTTTTATTGGTTCTAATTATGTATGGTTTTCGATACTGTCTCGCTGCATGTTAAAGCATCTTTCTTATCAAGTATAGATATATTCAAGTATATAAAGAATAAGCCAAGCAATTAGCTGGCCCATTGGGCATACATTCAGATACTGATAAATATATGTACGATATATTGTTCAGAGGTTTACAACTATTATAGATATAGATCTCTACCGTTAGCGTACTCATTTTGCTTTGCCATTGCCATTATACTAAGAGCTAAAACATATACAGGATGTAAGAAGATGATGAAAACGTACGAGTAGTGGCCGGGGCCGGGGCGTGGGGGAGATCTTCAAGCTCTAGAGGGCGTGTATAAGAGTGCTGGCTCTGCCGTTAAGCGCAAGTGTGTGGAAATGCTTTGTGTGTATTGTGTGTATTTGTGGGTGGCGGTAGGGGGGGGGGGGCTTGGATGTTTCGGATATATCATAGTATTTAAAGGGTAGAGAATGAATGAGGAAAGCGGCACAACAGAAAACTAAGTAAAATCGAATAAAAAGTAAAATACCAACACACAGAATAGGATATATATTTTTTTGTTTGTTTGATGTAAACTATATTTAGATAAAAACACGATATTTCAAATAAAACATTAATAAAAACTATCGAAACTATAAATTAGAATTAGAATTAGGATAAGAATTAGTGGCAAAAAAACACATCAAAATCTGTTTCGTTTTAACGACATTAGAAGTACTTCAATTAAGAACAATTTTACATAGAGAGATTATAGTAAGTATGTATATATCATATCATAATGTAAGGATGTTTTTTTTGTTTTGTTTTTTGTCTCAAAATGTAGGGGATGGGCTGTGGGATGCTGTGGGTGGACAGTGGGTTTAAGACTTATGTAGGAGTGTGCGCGCAAGTCAGTGGCAAAAATTTATTATTTGGATTTCTTAATAAATTATATATGTAATAACTACATTAAAAAATGGTTTCTTTTACATAAAATATATATATATATAAATAAAACATAAACATTACATAGAAGAGAGTGAAAAGAACTGATAATCACACACGAGAGATCTAATATTAAAAACTTAATTCTGTTTGCCAATGATTTTATTCTCTTTGTTTTTTTTTCTTTTTTTCCTTTTTTTTACATTTGATTACAGAAAGAACGAAACATATAAAATACATTGAAAGATAGCAATAAAGTGTGTGTGTGTGTGTGTGTGTGAGAGGGATTAAAAGACATATGTAGATGATCGAAACGAAAACAAAAAGTTTTACATAGTTCTCTTCGGGTATAAATCTTTGACAAACATAATGTTAATTAATTAATTTTTGAAGGGTGGCTTAAAAGGTGTCAGAGTGTATGTATGTGTGTGTTAGAGAGTGACTTCTGTGATTAGTAAGGCTATAGATATACGATTTACAGATCGTTCTTTCTTCTTTTTAAGAGTGTATGTGAATGGTGTATGCGTGTATGCGTAGTTGTGTGGCGGATGAGCGTGTGTGTAAGAAGAGTACAGAGTGTGTGGGGGTGTGTGTGTTTATATATATGTATAGTAGATAGTAGCAGCATACAGCTATGATGTATGTATGTATATCGTATAAGTAGTATTCTATATAACTAGACAATATTCCGTTACGTTATGCACAATTCTTTCGTTGCTCAACAATTTAATTTAAACAATTACAACAGCATTCACGATATTTATGGCCGCTATCTATGTAAACATTTAAGGAGAGACAGCGGGCGATAGCGGGCAAGAGAGAAGGAGCGCGCTCCTTCTGAGAGAAGAAGTAAAGAGAATGTTGGGTGAAAAGCAATAGAACGGGAACGTGACTGCATTTATGGATGGGGGTGTGCGACCGCAACAGCAACAGTAACAGTAGCAGCAGTTGTATCGATCTGTAAAGCATTACAGAAAGAGAGAGAGCGAGCGAGCGAGCGAGCGCAGGCAGCCGTGGGATTGATTCGCATTGCCTTGTCTTATCTCTCTGAATAAGCTGGGAGTGTGGATAAGGGGCTTATGTGTGTGTTTTGTGTGCTATCACATTATTTTTCCCATTGCCTTTGCCGATCCCTATTCGTATCTTCTTTTGTTTTTGTTTTTTCTGTTTAGTGTTTGACTAATTGCTAACCAGAGAAGGAACTTAAGTAAATCTATAATCTAACATAACATTTGTTTCTCTTGTATCTTTCTGTTTTCGTGGATGCTTTTTAAAAGCTTCTCCTTCTTCGTTTCATTGCATTTTGAGAATAATGGCAACACCTTAAGTCCACAGTGAGGTTTGTGTTTCGTTTCGTTAATAACTTAATGGCAAAAGAGTTTTTTGTTTTGTTTTTCTTTTTCTTTTCGTTGCAAGCTGCGCGGCATTTGTGTTAGTAAGGCTTTTATTTTTGTTTGTGGGGGTAGGCAGCGATATCTTTTCTTTTGTACAGCATGCGAATGCGCGCGTGTGTTAGTGAGGTGTGGGGCAAAGCTTTTTCAAAGCCTTCTTCTATCGTGTGTCATGGGTGCATGAATGCTCTCTATCGCTACATTGATGGGGGGTCGGAGGAGGCTACAAACTAAAGTCTAATCTTTCTAATTCTGAGGCACATATTTCTTACGTCTTCGATGTTTGTTGTTTCCCCAACGGGACAACTTTTAAGTACAGTTGTGTCTTGTGTTGTGAGGGTTGGGAGGGGAACCCTTTTTAGGATGTCTTCATCTTCTTATAGGGATTCAGACCTTGGGCTCCACCCTGGGCGGCCGCAGCGGCGGCAGCTGCTGCTGCTGCTGCATACTGCTGAGCCGCTGCCGCCTGACTCGAGGGCATGGCATAGGCAGCATATCCGGCGGCTGTTGCAGCCGGACCGGACATTACTCCCGGATAGAAGTAGCCCTGGGCGCCGGCATACTGCATGGGCGAGGGGGCACGCAACAGGGCGCCAGAGGTGGCACCTGCTGCCGACAAGTACTGCGGGGTCTGGGCACCGCCAGCGGATGCCGACCGGAGGGGCGTGCCAGGCGCCATGGGTGTGGACATGCCTGAATTGGGCAGGGATCCCATCTGGCGCATCTGGGCCTGGGCATGAGCCTGGGCCTGAGCTTGCGCTTGTGCCTGCATCTGCAGGAGGGTGGCCATTGAGACAGCCTGTGGCTGGGGCGCCTGAACGGGCTGCGGTGCAGCTGCAGCGCCCACATATCCCTTGTTGAGGGTCATGCCTGTATAGGCGGCTGCCGAATGGGAGCCCGGCTTGGCCGCCGCGGATGCAGCACTGGCCACCTTGAGGGCATAGTTCTTTTGGGCCACCTCCTTGGCCAGGGCAGCGGGATCGGCATAGTAGCCGCCAGCTGCTGCCGGCGGCTGTGACGTGAGTCCAGCGGCGGCCGCATATGCAGCATATGCCTGCTGCGCATAGGCCGCTTGTGCCTGTGCCTGAGCCTGAGCCTGGGCGTGGGCTTGGGCTTGAGCCTGGGCCTGTGCCTGCTGCTGCTGCTGTTGGGCTTGTTGCTGCTGCTGCTGCTGCATTTGGGCTTGGACATAGGAGGGCGTGTTGCCTGCCATGCTCACGATGGAGGAGGTGCCGCTGTTGTAGGGGGAGTACAAATTGGCATAGCTATAGGCGGGCATGGCATAGTTGATGCGCTGCAAACTGGCCTGGGCCTGGGCTTGAGCTTGAGCTTGGGCCTGTGCTTGGGCTTGGGCTTGCGCCTGGGCCTGAGCCTGGGACTGATACGTCACTGTGGGGGCGGTGCTGGTGGGTGTGGGCAGAATGCCAGTGCTGTGGCCATTCATGGAGTATGAGGCATTGGTGGCTCTCTGATAGGAGTCGCCATTATGTTTGCTATAGCTACGAGGAGCCGAGGTCAGGGTTGCTCCTGCTGTTGCAGCTGCTGCAGCTGCTGCAGCTGCAATGGCTGTTGGGGCAATGTCTGCCTCGCCATTGAGGGGCTCTTCGGGTGGACTGGCGGACTTGATCCGTTGCCCGTTGGTTAAATTGTTATTGATATAGGACAAGTAATTGTTATTGTCGCTACTGGGTGGCAGGGGCACGGGCAGAAGGCTACTGTCAGTGGTTGGGGATGGACAGGGGGCGGGTGAACTACCATTGGATGATGTTGCTACTGCTACTGCTGCTGCTGCTGCTACTGCTGCTGTTTCAGGTGGCGACGATGCCTGTGTCTCCTGTGTGTCTATGTCTGTGTCTGTGGCAGCTGCTACTGCTTCTGCTTCTGTTGTGAGTGCATTTGTTTGTGTTGTATTACAATCGATAGCGGGACTTGAATTTGGATTGTGATCGTCACTGTCTTGTGGATTATCATTCTCTTTTTCATCAGCAGCATTATCATTATCATTACCATCATCATCATTATCAACTTGGTTGTTATCGTTATTGTTATCGCTGTTATCGTGACTATCGTCACTGTGATTATTAGTAGGATCTGCTGCTGCTGCTGCTGCTGCTGTTGCTGTTGCTGATTGATCGATTGATGTGGTTGATGTGGATGATGGATTGATAGCAGTAGCAATTACAGCATTTACGTGAATGGTATTATTACTGTTGTTATTATTATTATTATTATTGGTATTATTATTAATATTATTACTGGCTGTTGTTGCTGTTGTAGTTGTTGTTGTTATGGCGCTACTTAACGCTAATTGTTGTTGTTGTTGTAGTTGTTGTTGTAGTACTAGTACTTGTTGTTGTTGTGGTTGTTGTTGTTGTTGATGTTGTTGTTGTAGTTGTTGTTGTTGTTGGGGATACTCACATGAGACTGGAACATAGGGCTGCATTAGCTGCTGATACGTAGTCGCACCGGGTTGATAAACTGGAATGCCAGACTTCTCTCCAGCTGGACGTTTGAACGGTACCATTCCAGAGAATTGCTATCGGAGAGCAAGCGAGAAAATAAAGCAGAGAGAGGAGAGAGAGAGAGATACAAATAGATAAATTAGTTTTATTTTGTTTTTTAATTGGTGACTTTTAATTTAGTCTCTACATCTAACCATAGACACATTCTAAAAATAAATTGCTTAAAAACGAGCTTGATTTTTGGGATTTGTTTTAATTTTGATTTTATTTTTATTTTCTATTCTGCTTACTACCACAATTCTTTTGTGTGTTTTCTATTGCCAATTTTTAATCGTAAACGAGAGGGAGAGAGACAGAAATAATACGAAAACAAAATAAAAATACATACTCTATATATACATATTTTTTTAAGAAACGAAAACGAAAACAAAACGGAACATAAAAATGAATGAAAGCGAATTCTAAGCAAATTTCCGTGCATTTCAGTGATGGCGAGGTGGGGGTGAGGGCGGAATAGCTATATTTCAGTGAAGAAAAAGGCTTTTCCAATGATCTTTTGCTTAAACTGAAAATTGTCTCCAATTTATTTAAGGCTCTTTTTTTCTTTGCTTTTTATTTGTTTACTAAATTATATATATTTTACATACATAGTTTTGCATTCAAAAGTTGCTCATTTTATGCATGGATGGATATATTGCTCAGATATATTTTATATAGTGTATATAAAATATTATAATTGATCGATTTAATTTTTAATTTGTGTATTTTTTTCTTTTTGTTGTTGTTGTTGTTGGAGTACTTACGAAGTTTTCATAGTAAAATGAACCAACCGTTTTAACATCCATCTTTTTGTGGCATTTATCGGATTGGTTTTGGTTTTGGTTGATTATTCAGTTAGTGAATGATATTTTGATTTGTTGTTGTTGTAGTTGTTGTTGGGGTTATAGCGGAATTTGTTGATTGGTTGGTTGATTGATGTGGTTGATCAGAGGGTTAGGCGCGCGCACACACACATTGATTGCAGATTGATTGATTGAGAGAGAGAGAGAGAGAGGAAGAGAGAATAGAGAGAGAATAATCGAACGGAAGAGTGTGTGTGTGTTTATGTGTGGAGAATCGTGGAAGAGCAAAATGAAGAGGGTGGGAGGGAGAGAGAGAGAGAGAAGAACACAAATGAAATTAGTGGATATATCCTCTGCACAGTTCAATCAATTATAATTCATAGACAATACAGTTACATATACATATAAATATATATACTTAGTCCTAAATAGTGTGCGTATGTTCGAGTGTGTGGGTGTGTGCGTGTGTGTGGATGGGTGTAGTATGATATGGCAAAAGGATAAACAAGAATATGTATGTATGTGCTCGCGGTAAATGCATGTTGCAACTAATTAACCAGGAAAATCACTTAAACAATTAAGCACAACCAACGGCAGCAGCTGAAAGGCTGAAGCGATAGCTGGTGGCAGTGTCAGTTGCACTGGCAGTGGCAAGAGGCAGAAGGAAAAGCCAAAAGAAAGAAAAGCTACAACCTTGGCGCAATTATCGGTTAAATCATTTTAATTAACACTTTTCGCCAGTTGGAATGAATGAATGAATGAATTGCTTGTGTGTTTGTGTGCATGTGTGTGCTCTGTGATTGTGATTTATCATACGGGATGATGTGCCGCTTGCTAATTGGCTAAACGTAAAGGTAACCCTCGCCATGTGGAATGTGCCAATGAATGCTGGGTGTCTGTCTGTCCGTCTGTCTGTCTGTCTGTATCCTGATTAGTGTGAGTGCTTGAGTGTGTGTTAGTGTATTTGCGCTTTTGATGTAACAGATAATGAATTCATTCCGTAAATGAAATGCTGACGGCTGCGCCTGATTCTGGCTCTCTGTGCGAGAATCCAGATAATAACCGTTAATTGAGGGCACTTTGATGTGCAACTGAATGACTGAATAAATGACTAAATGAATGAGTGAAGGATGAATAAATGTGTAGTGTTTTGTGGTTAGCGGTGAAAGTTGGAAAGCATTTCATGACCATGGGGGGGGGGGGGGGTGGGATATGTGTGGATAAGTAGTCTGAGTCGCGGCAATGCATCAATCGGATGTTAAACGGAAGGTTCATCAATAAAAGATCATTATTATGGTGGTGGGGGGAAGAAAGTTGGAATGTGGCTGGAATGTATCCTTAAAAATCTTTCGCTTAAGTGAAATATTCTTCACCCGCCTAAAAGCATGCAACGCAAATTGGAAACTATTTCAACAATCAACAAAAAATAAAAAATAGCATTAAACAATTCAAGAGAAAAATCAAATGAAAACAAAACAAAAATTAACCACAAAATGTAAAAACGGATATCGAAAGTAAAAAAAAAAATCAAAAACGGAAACACAAAGTGAAAAAAAAGGAAAAGAAAAATACCAGTGGAAACAGATCAGTGTCCGCTGCCCGCTTCTTGCCCACTTCCAGTGCTGCTGTATGGTGATGGCCCATGACGGCGGCGGCGGCAGCAGCGGCGGCGGCGGCGGCAGCGTTGTTTGTGGTTGTTGTTGTTGTTGATGTGGTTGCTGCACTGCAGTTGTTGTTGTTGTTGATGTTGTTCAGCTGTTGCTGCAACTGCTGTTGTTGTTGCTGTTGTAGTTGTTGCTGGTGGTGATGGTGTGCGTGGTGGTGGTGTGCCGTAACAGGTGAGGTCTGTGTGTGTCCATGTTTGTATGTATGTGTGTGTGTGTGTGTGTGTGTTGTTTTCGTATTTGTGCAAAATGATTTTATGTGCATTAAGATTTTCCCGAGAGATTCCAAATTCCATTGTGAATTATATATGGAGCCGTATGTGTGGGGGTGGCGTGGGGGTGTCGTCACAATTTAATTATTTTTTTATATTTCATTTGTTTTTGTTTTCCATATGTTTTCCATTTCCCATCAATTATTTAATTGTGTGTCCAATTTCAGTTTTCAATTTTTTCAGTTTTTCAATTATGTTTTTTGTTTTGCGTTTATTTTGAGTGTTGTTTCGTGCGGTTTATGTTTGTGTGTGTGTGTGTGTGTGTACCATCCATCGTTGAAGCGTTTGCAGTATGTGTGGGTGTATGTTTTGTGTGTGTGTATTTGTGCGTTTTTTGTTTTGTGCAAACAGATGAAAAATACATAATAGTAGAAGAGTACGGAAAAGTGTTTTGATATTCGGATAAGTAAAATAATAGAAACAAATCAAACGTTTATTTATTTATTTTTGTTTTTTTAGATATATTTGGTAGGATAATATGGCAGTATATTATTCATGGATAAATCAAGCAGAAATCAACTGTAATTCCCAAAACAAATAAACGTGATTTCCGCTTGAATATCGTTTCAACCTTAAATAAAACTAAATGTTTTTTTTTTTTTTTTTTTGCAAAAAATGTCATTGAAATTCAGTTGGTGGAAAGCGTAACACAAATTAGTTTCGTGTGAGTGAAAAGCCAGTGGTTGTTAGAAAAATATTTGATAAAAAAGAAGCCTTGCAAAGCCGGCAATAACCGCGATAGATATATAGAGAGAGATAGATAGATTTATAGAGAGAGAGAGAGCATTCGTTCTGTCTTAAACTCTAGATCTTAACTTAGAACTAACTTAGATGCTAAAACTTGGAAACGCAACAAAATCGCATTCGTTTTTTTTTTTCGCAATCCAACAATCGATTTGACTTTTGACACACATTCGTGTATACCGTTATTGTTTTTGTTTATTTATTTTTTTTTTTGGTTGTGGAGATCTTGATGGCGGCGACCTGCGCCAACCTCTGGAGGTTATTCGTTTACCTACCGATGCATCGTTGCTGTCGCACATTCACAGAAAATATACATAAAACAAGGAGAAAGATATGACCTGATTTCCACCACGACTTTAAGTCCAGTGTATAAGCCATGGGATAGCCATAAATTTTGGTGTAGAGCTCAATGCTAATGCGTTTAACACCGCAATTGGGGCTCTCCATGCCCCGCACATGGGTTTGTGCGTGTGGGTGTGTCTAATAACTAAGGCCGCAAAAAAAAAACAACACAGAAAAAAATATAAATAAAAGGGTAAAAAACCTTTGCGTACATTTGGGGGCAGTGTACAAGAGGCAGGAAGTGCACAAAATTTGCATTTAAATGGACTAGCACTCAGAGAAGAACAGGGAGAGAGAGTGACAGAGAAGGGAGAGGGAAGTTGCTTCTCTTTTTTTGGTTCTTTCTTTTTGCTGTTGCTGTTGCTGCTGCTGACGTGTCACTGGCAATGAATGCTACAAATGGATTAATTCGCTTGGGCGCGACAACTTCGGTGGGGTACAAGTACGTACATACATACGTGTATGTGTATGTGTACATGTTTGTGTGTGTGTGTCTGTGCGTATGGAGTGTATCTGTGTGCTTGGGATATTGGGGTCGAGTCTATAAAAAACGCAGCCGACAGGCCGCCTCTGTGTTCAGTTACGGAATCAGACCGGCATCTCTGCTGGACAATTCATTGGCATGGAAATCTCTGCTTTTAGTTAATTTTCCGGTTCAAACGTTATCCTGCCCGACTAATCCATGTCGTTCGTGTCCATGTCCATGTCCTGTGTCCTGCGTCCCGTCTCCCATGTCCTGTGCCCTGTGTGAATGGGGGGCCACAGTACAGGTTGACATTTACATTTTTGGCCACTGCCACAGAAACAAAAAAAAAAGCAAAAAATACAAAAATACGGACTGGCACAGCGGGCGGCTGTTTCCACAGTTTTTCCCTCTTTTTGCTTTCCTTCTTCTCGAGAGGAGGGATGCTCGTGTCACGCTTACATGTCAGGCTTATAGTTCATTCCACGCGGCAGGTGGCACACATATCGTGGGGCAGGCGATTGACATATGGGCGACCCCGAATATGCCAAAACAACAACAATCATAATAAAGAAAACTTGAGCGCTTTTCAACGTAGGAAAAATCATAAATACGGAATAAAGTTTCATGTGTTGGTGTTGTTCCTTGTTTCGGGTTCTGTTTTTGTGTGATTGAGTATGGGGGATACATATAGATATATATACAAGTCTGAATGAGTGGCTAACAACATTGAATTGATTCACTTTGGTCATGCATCGAATATCCCTAATGAAATTAGCCTATATATTTAGATATTTTATACATTTGTAAAACTATGAGAGAGAAATGAACTATAAAAGAGTATATATGGTACTTTTATATGGGATAAATGAAGGATATAATTGATATGAAACAGCAACGCTGCATCGGTCGTTAACTATAGATTATATATGCTTCTGATTCCCTTCTAAATCTGATATTAACAGCCCGATATTCTACTATTTTTATTATTATCTTTTCTATTCACTTAAAATACATTTTTTGTTTGTTTTTGATTTTGTTGGGTTTTCATGATGTCTAGAGGGTGGAGGGATTCTAGGGGTAAAGCTATAGTATTTTTTCGGTAATAAGGTTGTCATAAACAGCAAGCTACAGTAAAGCATGTTACATCACAAAACGACTGAAGGGAGAATATCAAAATAATCCATTTAAAACAACAACAACAAAAAATATGTATGTGAAAAGTGTTGGGGGGAAACGGTGCAACAAGGTAAGCGTTTAATTTCTTTCATTTTTCAGGGCCATAATCGCATTAAAACGACGACGACCCATAAATACAATTATGGGTTCTACAGTGTGTGTATGTGAGTGAGTGTGTGTGTGTCAAAGGACAATTTTTATGCAATAATCACGTCTGTCGGGGGTGGCTTCCTTCCGGAAAAAGCGTCGATTGAATTACGCCTAAAATGCTGCAACAATTTTTCACTTTATGCGATATTATGCTGCAATTATGTGTGCCATGCCTTGCCATCTACCAGCAGAGTTTGCCTGCACATCCCTGCCATCCCTGGATCCCTGTTTCCTGCGACAACATTGTCGTTGTTGTTGTTGTTGTTGTTGTTTGTAGCATCAAATAAATTTTCAGCAGAAAGCAATTAAGTCGCGAATTAAGTACGACGGCATTGGCAGCCAGGACACGGACACAGACACGTACACGGATACGGATACCATGGTCCTCTGGTGCTGGTGCTGGTCTTGGTCCTGGCACACACGTGGCAATCACGTTCGTGCAAACATACATATACATATGTATGTGTGTGTGTGCCTCTCTTTCCTGCCTCTTTCCCATGACACAAACACACACACACACGCTTACTCTCAACCTCTCTCCGGCTGAATGGCTGCGTGCTCAAAGTTTTAACGCGTTATAATAAATGTTAATTTTTGGCCCGAACGAAAATCAACATTTATGGCGTGTTTTATGCGAGCCTCAACATATTTTCCATGTTACTCCTGCCTCCTGCCTCCTGCCTGCCACGACTCCACTGTCGGGATTATATTCCGCTTTTATAATTATATAATTATAATTATAATTATAATTATAATTTATCAGCATTTAATTATTTATTACTCGACAAACAAAAGGAATATCTAACTTAGGGCCGGACTGAAAAGCGTTGCTTAGAATATATAAAACTCTAACATTTCGGCCTACATTTCACATTGATGTCATATAATGAATTCGGTGTGAAACCATTTCATTTGACTTGAATAAATATCCATTAAATTTGGCCCAATGATTTTTCAATTAGCCATTAAATTTAACGACCAAAATTGTAATTATGAACCCACCACAACGACTGTGGAGTGCTCTGGATAATATCCACATATACATATAATCCAATTCTCTGATTTAGCAAATGGAGCCCTGCCGAGAGGTATACAGTACACAGAAGTATATCGTACTCCAGTTTATTTTTGTTGTTGTTGGTATATGTCAAATAATTGCCAAATAAAATGCAAAAACAATTTGGCATAGTTTGGTTACACCTTCTTGTATCTGTGTGTATTTTACTATAAGTGATAGACCCTTAGTAGCTTCATTAGGTGTGATTTTGTCTGGTCAAAAACCATAGAAAATTACAAAAACAATTTTGCAAACTTTGCTTTCGCCGTTTCTTTCGCTTTCGAGTGGTGCAGCAGAGTATAGCCCCATAGAGTATGATATTTTGTGTGTGTATTTTTTATGGCAACTAATCCCTAAATAATTAAAATAGTTTCTGCCTAATTTCATTATTTTTTTTCGATCCAAAATAAAAATAATTCCACCGAATAGACTGATAGATTTATTATCAGTTAGTTATCTGCTATAGTTTCAGCGCATTGTTTTATGTCGTGTTTTCATATTTCAAATTAATATTCATATTGCCACTGGCGATGACTCTCTCTCATTGAATATGCAACACAAATGGAATAATCTCTATTTTCTATACATATATGTAGGTACATACCATACATATATATCTTTTTTTTGTTATTTGCTCTTTGGTTTAGTAACAGTTATTTATCGAGAGACAGAATTAATATGTGTGTTTTCTTTTTCGTGGGGGTCGTTTGCATAAAGTTAATTAAATTGTTTGCATGCAGCGTGAAGTTGTAATTAAATTTGCTTTAAATTACGAAGGGATGTTTACACCTCCCCCCCCCCCCCCACAAAAGTTTTAACAATTTGACTGGAAGTTAAAGCAAATTCAATCAACTATTTTCTAACTAGCGGACGGCCTAAGGCAGTCGGCAAACGGAAAATGTGGATATATATACTACATATATAGAGAGGGTATATTTTTTGGGTAGGGATTTAAATATTGTACTATGTATGTATATATAGATGTATAGATGTATCTATAGCATACTTTGTGGCGTGTGTTAGTGCAGGAGTAAAGTTGTGTGTGTTTGTTGTATATCTCTGTTTGAAGTTATTTTGGAAAAACAGAAACAGAATCAGCGCTAGTGAAAAGGCGGCAAACATTTTTCAACGGAAAACAAAAAAAAAATATATTGGAAACAAGAAAACTAAAAAACGGCAAAAACGTTAGGCGGCTTAAACGAAAAGGAGAAATATAAACAGAAACACAAAAGGATATAAATACACAAACGAAATGTGGGGCTGGTGGTGGTGGGGGGGGGGGGGTAGTGTTAAACGGTAAACGAAAAGATAGGTGGGCGGGGTGGTAAAAAAGTATTGAGAAAATATATAGTATATAGCCATACCGCAGCTGCAGCAGCGACAGCGGTGGCGCGTGTTTGGGCCGCTTTTAATTGTGCCTGTAGGTGCAGGGGGGGATGAAAGTAGCGGCAGGGATCACGGGCACACCGTCCCTTCACAGCGTCCATGCATACCGTGATGGAGCCATCGTCATGGCGTGCGACACTCTCCTGCGGGTGTGCGAACCGGCATTCAGACTCCGCGCGCTTGCAGGCGCCGCGCAGGAACTCGCGACACACCTACACACACACACACACGCACGCACACGCACGCACGCACGCATTGAGTTTTGTTGATTGTTGAAATTCGTCATTGATCGAGCATCGAGCATCGAGTTTGATCATTCGATACGTAGTTCAAAGTTGGAGTAAAGTTGATTGCAGATTGGTTGGTTGGTTTGTTGGTTGGTTGGTTTGTTGGTTGGTTGGTTGGTTGGTTGCGGGCGTTGGCAGCGGATAGCAAAAGTGGCAGCAGTTGTGGTTGGTTTCAGAGTGGTGTGGTGTTTCGGTTGGTGGTGGTTGGTGGTGGTGGTGTGTGTGGTGTGGTTTTAGGCGGAGAAGGTGTTCGTGTGTGTGTGTGTTTTTGTGTGTTTTGTTGGTGTGTGATTGTGTTTTGTGGTTGTTGAGTTTTTTTTTTGTTTGTTTGTTGTTTGTTGTTGTTGTTGTAGTGTTTTTTTTTTGTGGGTTTTGGAAATAATGGAAGGATATTCAGTAACAAGTTCATTTCTTTTGGTTTTTATACATATATAAATATATTTTTCATATTTTCGATTCGTAGGCAAGTGTTTTAGTTGTTGTTGCTGTTGTTGTTGTTAGAGCCGATATTTGTGGTTGCATTTTTTTTAGCTTTTTGGGTTAGATTTTCGATTGGAGTCTTGCGCTCTTGGAATCTTTTTCTTTGCTTTTGGATTTATTTTTAGTTTTTCATGCCGATTAGTTTTTCAATTTGCATTTTGGTTTTGGTGGTGGGGTGCACATTTTGAGTACGAGAACACAAGAGAAAACACGTAGCACAAACAAACAAAACACAGAGAGAGAGAGAGAGAGAACAACGAGAATGCAAGGATTACGGGAAATCATAAACCAAAAAAAAAACTTAAAAATATCAACGCAAATCTGTTAAGGAGCTCGGTGGGGGTTGGACTGTTTTTGTAGAGAGAAACAGAAAGAGAGAGCGAGGGAGTGTCTTCTGGCGGAGCTAGTTATTTCTATTAACATATACGATCCAGAAGGGTGACATCTATGGGGTGGGAGATTTAGGTGTAAGATCTTGCCCTCAATCAGATAAAAATCGAGATAAAATAACAGAAAAACCAAATGAAAACGGAATCGAGAATATCGGTGCACAGAATTCGGAAACTTTTGTTAAAAGCAAATCTTGAAAGTTTTCTTTCGTCTATATACACAGGGGGATTCGAAAGCCTTCAAAAAGCGCCTCAATGAATCTTTGCAGCAGCTGCTAGGCAAACAGATCGACAGATCCATTAAACCATTAAACAAAATATATATATTTGAGAGTATTTCAAAGAGACAGAGAGAGAGAGAGATAGAGAGAAATAAAAAACGAGCTTAAAAACAAAACGAAAAACGGAATGGTTAGAGAAATAACATCAAGATTGGGTTGCTTCAAATTTGGCATTTTTTTTGTTGCTTTTTTTTTTGCTGGGTGTTAGACGCGGTTGCGAATGTTTGTGTGTGTCAATATTGTCAAATGTCAAATCAATTCTGGTTATTGGCGAATTATTACAACGTTGTCAGATTTTCTTTTTTATTTTTTTGTTTTTGTGAGAATTTCTGCTTGAACTCAAGAGAACTCAAAACACTGTACAATGTCCTTGTACACATATTTTAGTTTGAATATTAATTCTAATTATAAGCAAAAAATACATCAAAACGAAACGCAAATTCATGTTGCATGCCACGGAAACGAAACGCATACGGAAATGGTTACAGAAGCGAAACAGAACGAAAGCTTTCGTTTTGGTTCCGCTTTTGGGCATTTCGTTTTTGTTTGTTTTGGTTTTGTTTCTGTTCGTTTGCGACAGTGAACTCAAACTAAAACGTACAATAAAAAATGTAAGTAAAATAGTAAACGTAAAACGAAACGTAAGCGTCAATTAAATCACAATTAAAGTCGATTTATAATGGATACATAAACATATAAGCATCGATGCACGCTGACAGCAGCAGCAGCATTTTGCTTGTGGTTCATTTTGGGTAGCGGGAAGGGGGGGGGGAAGGGAAAAAAACTCACCTCTAATCTGTCGGAACGTGGTATTTTCTGTTGTTGCACCTGCACCGCCTGCGGCACCACAGGTCCCAGCTGTGAGGCCACAGCCGATGGATCGGGTCCCAGCAAAGTGGGCACCAAATGTCCTGTTGTGTAGTACGGACTGTACGAGTTGGCTGGTATCCCAGTCAAGTATGGATTTGTTGCCTGCAAAATGGAAGATTTTGGGGTGGAGGGAGGGATGGATTATTATTTATACATTTTTCACTTAATCATTGCGGAACCCCTTTCATCGGCCCATTTAACTATTCCCGGCATGCAACCCCACAAAGTCATAAATCTCCCGCCCCATCAGCAATGGAAACTCATGCATTTTTAATTTCCCTTTCCCTAGTTAATAGCTTCCGTTTAGCTGTGAAATCTACACAAAAACCATGTCTCAAATTATTTGGGAATTAATTTTCGATTTGTTTCACCCCTTTCGTGCCTTTTGCTATGCTACCCAAAAACCATGAATAAAACATTCATCGTAGTCTTCGTCCTTTGCTTCTTCCCCCCATCTTTATCTTGGAATCAGTTTCGTGCATTGTCGTTGTTGTTGTTGTTGGCTGTTTGAGGGGTCAATGAGGGGTAGCTAGGGACGATGACGGAACTTCTGTATAAATATTCATATATTTCAAACTCTTCTCCTTGCTCCCCTCGTGGAATGAGAATTCAATTAAAGTATTAGAACTTACCACAGCTGGCACTTGGCCCGATATGACCGGCTGGCCGGGCGCAATGCCCATCTGTTGCATCAGTGCATTCTTGAGGGCCAAATGATTGCGTCCATTTATCAATAGCTGATCCTTCAGATGCTGTGGTGGATGAAAATATTTGCACGGCGGTTTCTCACGATTACAGCGGCCCTGCAATAGACAAAAATGGCAAACAAAAATTAGTTAGCAAATTGTTTGGCCCAAAAGCAAAAAAAAAAGAGAGACCCCCATAAATTTTTGTCTGCAAAAACTGACAGGCCATGGCGGTGAAATGTGGAGAGAATGTGGGAACCACAGCCAGCTGTGGGCCATAATTCAGTTTCGATTTGTGGCAGCAAGGAAGTGCCTTTGTCGCACTAAATAAATAACATGAAACTAATTTATGTTAATGTTTCAATGTGCCCACGGGTGCTACGGGTGCGTTCGGGATGTTGATTAACACAAATTGTAGTGCTTAGCCTTAAGTCCACATTAAGGGGGGCAGGGCAGCACCCGCCAAAAACCACAAGAAAAGTTGTATTTAATTTTATTTAAAAGATATTAAAGGGCGATGCTAAATCAGGGAACTGTTCAGTGTAATTCGCAATAATGACGAAACAATTTTCATACACTTGCTATTAAATCGAAATTACCAACCCTCCACCAATGTGGCCACATCGATACGTTTCGTTTCCCTTGCTCGAATGACTCATGGGGCACTCGTTCGTGTTCTCAACACATTTTCCTAGTTCCTGCGTGGCAGCCAATTAACTGCATGCAAATGCGATTACAATTTTCATAGCCTTTGGCCTGGAATCTGAAACCCAACAAATTTCGTATCGAATTTTGTTGTATTTTTTGTTGTGTAAATTCATTTTTAATTGCACAAAAGTTGAATTTTACTGCATTTGCACGTGTAATTGCGAAAGGCGGCGGGTGGGGGTTATAGCCGTTCTCTCTGTTGATGATTTTTAAGCTGAAATGTCAACAATAATTATAATTGACCAAAAGTACGTTGCGAGAGTGAGAGCTAATGCGCCATGATGCATGCAACATGAAGGCATGGGCAACGAACGGACAAGGACAAACAAACATGCATGTAAATTATATTTAATTCAGACCAAATGAAGTTAACAAATATTTGCACACACACACACGTGTACACGTACACACACACAACGAAGCGAGCCAAAAAATTGGAGTAAAAAACACACACACAAATTTATATGTAAAAAGGAAAATTGTGTGTGTGTGTGCATAAATTGATTGTTTGCCTTGGCCAGGACCCGAACGAGGCTGAGGACTGAGGAACCAGCGGGTACTGTGTGGCATGCCCCAACAACTGGGGCGTTGAGCAAACAGAGATGGGCAACAGTAACAGCAACAGAAACAGTAACGTAACAGGAGCAGCGACATGCCAACTGGTTTTATTTTATATTTTTTTGTTCTGTTTTTTTTTTTTTTTTGCTTTTCTGCCCCCTCAGCCGCTGCTCCTGCCATCACCCGTTGCTGCTGCTGCTGCTGTTGATGGCATTTCAAATTTATGACGCAATGAAAGCTGCACAAGATTTATGGAGTTCCCCACAAAACTGACGCTAACTTACAAATAATTGTTGTCGGAACAATTTGCCTTTCGTTGTTATATTTTTTTGCATGGATTTTCCCACACAAATATTTATTTGCATAGACAATGACAAATGCTTGACAAACCATAAAAAAAAGGTGAACCACACATTTACCCTAATTAATTATGCAATTTATATAATAATATAATTTTGATCTATCGAAAAGTTCTGTCGCCCCAAATATTTGTGGAGCAAACAACGAAAAATACTTTGAAATTTTTTTGTTGATTTTTGCATATTTTGATCAATGTACAAAATATTTATTGTTGACAAGAGTCAAATATTTTTTTTTGCACACTCACTTCTCGAGCAAACTTTCAATCAGCAACTGTCAGTGGCATGCAACACAGAGGACACATGAATAGGAGCCAGTTTATTTGTTGTGTGATTATTGGCGTAATTTAATGCTTCGATTGAGTTTATTTAACAGCCAACAGCAACAGACTGACTGCAATTTTTATTTGTATCTGTATCTGTGCAAGTATCTGTACAGCTGTCGCTGGCTCTGTCGCTTTCTCGGTCCCTGGCTTTCCCTCTCACTAATTTGCTGGAATGATATACTAATGTAATTTTTTTACAGCGCACACTTGTTGTCCATCGATTGACTTCAGCAGCAGCAGCAGCAGCAGTCAACGGCAGTCCCTTGAATGTGGGTTAATTGCCTTGCTGATTGGGCCATCAAATCATTAGTAGCGAGGTGTTTCTTTGATAAATGAATTATGAGTGCGGGCCAAAGGGCAGGTCGATGGAGTGTGCTACTTTAAGGACACTTTTTGTTAAAAATTTACAAATTTAAATTGCATTTGCGCGCTCCTGCGCCGCACAATCGAATAAGACATTATTCTTCTTTTGCATATAATGCAATTGCAATGCCCTCGCTTTGCCTGTGGCAGACATTATCTTTGAATGCCAAGCGTTGCGCTTGCCCCCACCCCGCACCCGCTCGGTCTTCTTGCCCCAAAGGCTGGCTGCCCCTAGATACTATGCAACACTTTTCTTACGTTGCCCGCCGCTTGACATTGCCACCGCCGCGATTTTCGTCGTTTTTTTGCGCTCTCTCACTTTTCTTTCCTCTCGCATTTTTTGTTCTTCTTGCCACACGCCACACTAAACATTTTCATGTCATTTCGATTGTAATCTGCATGACTGCCTGCGCTGCTTCTTCTGCGTGAAGGGGGAAAAAAACGGCAGCCCCCAGAGCGAACGAGAGAGAGAGAGGAGGAGGATGAAAAGCGAGTGTGAAAATTGCAAATGGTGTCCACTCACGCACGCAGGGAGAGTGGAGAAGCAGAAAAGGACCAGCAGACAGACAGCATATTTGCATTGGGGACTCTGAAAACTGGAAACTGAAACTGGAACTGAAATCCTGCTCCTTCTTTCCGAGCTGCCTTTGTTCCATAGCCAAAGCCATAGCCATAGCCATAGCCTCCTCCGATGCAGATTATCCGCTTTAAATTGCAATGATTACTTTTGCCCTTTTCCCCCCTCCCTATATTTTCCACCATTCTTTTTTTTTGTGTCGTCGCTTGATGGGATATAGTGATGGCATTTCAGAGCCATTTTTCTTCTCCGGCTATGCGCTCGAAACAATGTCGCCTGTCGTCCACGAATGGTCTGTGGCATGGAGTGAGGGAAATGTCCCACGTCCCACGTCTACGTTCACGTTCATGTCCTTCGCTTTGGCTAAGGAATTTCTCATGTTTTCTCCTGCCAAGTGCAAGTCAAGTCCAGTCATGTATATCGTCGCGTATCGCATTGCCATTTGGACGACATGCGTCTTGGATTCCTTTGCCTCTCACTCGGCGGAACGGCAGCTGCTGCCAGCACACACAGCCAGCAGCCAGCAGGCAGCACTGCCAGAAGGAAGGAGCACTCAGGACGATGTCCTTTCGCTCTTTCTAGCTGGGTATTAAATGTCATTTTGCATTTCGTGACAAGTTGGCTAATCTGACTCGAAAGTTATTTATTTCTTCTTTGTTGAGTGCAAAAGGAATTTTTCTTACACTTTTTTTCGCTCTTTTCTTTTTTTGTTCCTTGGACCCTAAGAGCATTTACATGGCATTTGCCTCATACCCCCTGGTATGGCTACCACCCACCTCTCTCTCTCTCTTTTGACTCAATCTTGACTCGAAGTTTGCTCAGGGTTCTGTCCTAAAGGGGGAAAGGGGTGGGATCACAGGCTGCAGCTACTTTTCTTCAATTTAGCCGCGATACGAATCGTCTTTGAATGTTAATAAAACGGATTTTTATGCAAATTTAAAACTGTTTAGTGGTTCGACTTTGGTATGCATTAAAAGAATCCTGCAGCTAGCAGCGGGTACTTTAGGGTTCTATCGAGTAGACAAAGAGTTGCTATAATGCGAATGAAATATGTTTGCCAGTGCTATGTATGCTTTGATGTGGGATGGGGTTACTTTGGGTGAGGGGAAATGGATTTCAAATGATCAGAATTTAATGTTTAAGGCAGTGGGAAAAGTTTTTGCGATTTTTACGAATTTCATTGCTTAAAGTGCTATCTTATAAAAGATAAAAGAACATCCTGATCAAGTCAATGGATCTTTCTCCTTATTTTATAGTAAAAAATGTTGCTAAAAAGCATTTATAATTTTTAATTGTCAAGTTTAGTTCAAGTAGAATCTGTTTTAGTGATAAGGTTAAATATATGCTGCTATAATTTTTACAGCAAGTTTTTATAGAAACTGCTGCAGTGCTTTTTCAAAACTTTTTTTATATGTTTTTTATATATTTTATATTTTTTATATTTAAAAAATTTTTTTTTATATATTTTATATATTTTAAAATTTTTTTTATATATTTTTAAAATTTTTTCATAGCAAACTATTGATCAAATCAGAATAGAAAAAAGAATTTCTATATAAGCTACTATAATATTTATAGCACGCTTTTATAGCAATCTTTTTCTTTATCAAACTTTCGACCAGATTAGAATTCAATAAGGCTAAAAACAATATTTTGTAAGATCTTTAATAATGGTTTTTCTGCACTTGCTAAAAATTCCATGGGGCAACTGCAGAAAATCCCTTTAGGAGGCTTTGTGTGGGGGGTGTGCTTCTGTTGGTGACACTGCAATCAAGTGAGTAAAAATTATGATAAGCCACTTTGCAGCACATCCTACCCCATCCTGCTCATCACATGCCGCCCCCCATGTCCCTATCATCGGGGGAAACTCCATTTAAGGCTTTACATAAAACATAAGCACAAAATGTTGTTGTTGAACAAAAAGTTGTTGCCCAAGCATAACTCCTACCCCACCCCCAGCCCAGCCCAGTGCCAGCCACCACGTTTGGGGGCAGTCTTAAACAAGTCCGTTGCCAAAAAAAAAGAAAATTGTAATACAAACTAACGGCAGTACAAGCTTTAGCACTTTAGATCCGACACACACACAGACAGACAGACAGGCACAAGGACAGGCAGGGACATGCATATGATGCAGAAAGGGAAGGCAAAGCGAGAGAGAGAGAGGGAGGGAGAGGTAAAATGCAGAGCTGAAAACTATTTTCAACGCTTAGCCGAGAACTCAATTTGTTTTCACTTGGCCCATCCACGACACACAGATACGCTGCTACATACTACCACAACGAAAGCTCAATAACACAAACAACGCATAGAGATAATCAAAAACCAATTGCAGACTCATAAAAGAGCCAGCAAATGATGGCAACAGAGAGATAGAGAGAGACAGAGGGACAGAGAGAGAGAGCGAGGCTTATAGGAGCATATTTATTGTATTAAAAATGAAAATTCATCGTATGCCCCCCTTGCCCTGCCCAGCCCATCACCAATCAAGGCAATTCTCGTATTTGGAAAATGTTTTTTTTTTCTTTTTCTTGCGTTGCAGTTGCATTTTCAATACGGTCAACAGTCGAATCAGAGCAAAGACAGTCCAGCCAGAGCATTGTAAATGAAAATATTTTCGTAAAATGCAAACAAATTGGCAAAAGGCAAATGGTCAATATTTGTTTAGGGGAGGCAGAGAGACGGAGAGTGAGTGAGGCAGAGAGCCCCGAGACAAAACAATTGCGCAAGAAGAGGGTGAACTGCGGGGGGAATGGAAACTGTAGGCGCTGCATAAAGGTAGACAAACGGTGGCCAGCGAAGCGATGCAAAGCGCTATGCCACGCAGACAATGGCAAGGGGGGGGGGGGGGGGCAGGAAAAAGCAACAGCCGTCGCTACTGCAGTCACTGAACTCCACCTAAAAGTATGCAACGCCAAATAGCCAATGCATATGGTACGGTCTTTCCTCTCTTTGCCCCTCTCTCTTGTCACTCTCTCTCTTTCTCTTTATCTTCCTGCGAAACAATGAACGAGCCTCCCTACGCGCGCTCGTGTGTGTGTGTGTGTGTGTGTGTGTGCGGCCATGTTTTTTTTCAATCATGAATCCGCTGGTTGCATTGAATGGAGCCTCCGCCATTGCATTGCATACTTTTGGGATTTGCAACAAAATCCCCACTCGATCTGCCACTGCAACCTGCAACCGACCGCCCACCACCTCTTTTATTTCCCCGGCATTTGGCCCAGTGCGACAATCGGGCCTTGTATGTGCTTTAAATTTTAAATCCTGAAACCCCTAGAGGAAGTTTCGGGGGATTAATTGAAAAATGTTGCATCGAATTTTAGAGGCAATTGCACGAGTGTGTTGGGGTCTAAGTAGATTAACTTTTGGCAAGGACAGACAATGGCAGGGCAACTTGGGGTAATGGAATGCAACTGCCAGAGAGTGAGAGAGAGAGAGAGTTTTGTATCTTTTTCGCTGGGATGGAGCCGCTCTGCAATGTTTTCGTTTCGTTTGCTCATATAACCTCTGGACTCCTGGAGCAGTCTTCAGCTCCTTCAGCTCGCTTCACCTTTTTTGGCACCTCCATTCGCTGGCCATTCATTGGTTCGCTTATCAGCCTCGAAATTCACTTAATTTAATTAAAGTGCACAGCGCAAGAGAGCAGGAAGAAGCGAAAAAAAAAACAAAACGAAAAACATTCGCGAAACGAAGAACTTCAACATTATTTTTGCGCAGACACACACACACACATACACATAGAAAGCAACGCCAGAAAGTATGCAATGCCACTCTGGTCATTCCGCTACCGTCATCATCATCATCATCAACACGAGAACGAGGACCAGCCACCAGGACGAGAGAGAGAGAGAGAGAGAGACAGAGAGAGAGCGAGAGAGAGAGCGACGGTCATTGCTTCATTTTCGCCTCCCGGTACGGGGCTTCGGCTCCGTTGCGCCCCCGAATTAATTTCCGTTTTGCAAACCAATTGAAAATCCAATTTTCAATACACAAACCATATAGAGAGGGTCCCCCCCCACAGCCCCGCCTCTTCAATTCCACCTCTCGTTCGATCCATGGACTCATTCATTTGGCAGTGGGTTGGGGTTGGGTGTTTGGAGGGGGGTAGGGCATACGTTTAACTAACGTCCACTGCCACTGCCGCCCTGTTCGAATGTTCGTGCAACACACCACACCACACGTGCAGAAAAATGTTTGCTCACATTTAAAGGGCTTTAAAAAGTGGCAAGCGGATGGAGTGCTGTGGGGCCACTGCGCCCGAAAGTAGGCAACAATATATGGGCATTAAACGTAAACCGACTGCAGCCGCCTGCAGGCTGCCGCCTGGTTTGGTGCCCCATCCTGTGGTCAGGTGGCCACCGGGCGGTCGGGTCTCCCCTGCTGGGCACTACCTTGTTTATTTGTACACACACCCCCCCCCCCCACCCTCTCTCACTCTTCCTCTCTTGCATATGGCCGCATAATGCACGCCATGCCGCCTGTCCCCCAGAAACAGGCACAGGATTCCGAAGGCAGGCCATAGTCCTGCGGTTCTCTATGTGTGTGTGTGTGTGTGTGTGTTTTTGTGTGTGTTGTGTGTCCGGCACATTGATTTTTTTTGTATCCTCCTCGTAAGCCCCGCGCCACTTCCTTCCTCTAGATGATTTGACCGCAGCGGCTATGCAGCCGCTTTACAAATTGCTGTGCTGCCGGGCAGGAGGTTTTTGTTGCACGGCGACTCAACATCTTGATTATCAAACCGAATGTCTGCCTTTAATTCTATAGCCAGCGAATTGTAAGGGAACACTTCGATTAGAAATATATTTCCATACATTCCATTCGCGTATTCATCATCTCTCTTTTATACATATTTCCGCATTTCCACAGATGAAAAGCGCAAGCCAAAAAAATGTTTCTTTTGTGCACGAAATTGAATATCAATGAGCTGAGAAATATTTAATTTTCCTTCTCGTTTTTAAAAGCTGAGCTAAAAGCAGGCTGCGGCATTTTTTCAAACTTTTTGATGGCCTATGACCTGAGAACCTGACTCTTTGCCTTTATCTGGGCTGAGAAATCGACACTCTCACAGATACACACACACACACACATACTGTAGAAGAGATTGGCATAAACTGCGGCAACATTAAATGGCGAGTTCTTTGGTATATGTATTTTTGGCAGACATTGATGGCTTTTTAACTGCAGTCATTTGCAAAAGACGCGGCACTCACACACACACACACACACACACAGATGTGGTGGTAAATGTTTGCCTAGGCACACACACACACACACACACACACACACACATATGTATACACACTGACACGCACACAACGTGGTGGCGTTTCCGTTTCCTTCATGGAGTTCCGCGGTTGTAAGCCATTTTTAGCGGCGACATCAGGGCAAAATATCGCGTGACGCGGCGATAAAAATAATCATCATAATGTTTTATGAAAAGAGGCCAACGAAGGGGCAGAGTCACAGCGAGAGAACGAGAGAGAGAGAGACTTAATCGATTTTATACATCCTACGCCCCGCCACAGTCGGTGCCCCCGATTTAATGCGATTATTTGCGATTTTTTTTGTCCGCAGTGTCCGCAAATTAACGAGCAGCAGCAGCGGCGGCGGCGGCAGTGGGCACCCCATAATAATTTAGTAACAAGCCGCAGAAAAATATACGAACTGTGGCATGTGCCCCTCTGTGTGCCCCAAGGTCGTCGTGACATAAGCAAATTGATTTCGCTTTTCCAAAACATATGTTGGCGACTTTTTGGCGCCGCCCAAAAAGACATTTGCATGCTCGTAAAGAGAGAAATAAAAAAAGGGGTCGGCTCGGGTGGTTGGGTTGGGTGGGGTCGGGTCGGGTCGTTCCCTGTGGGAGCAACATTTTATGGACCATATGTGGTGCGTGTTTGTGTGTGTGTGTGAGCCATGGATCGTTTGCAATTATTATGGCATACTTTTGTGGGAGGGGGTGGATAGGGTGCGTTGGGGGACAACGCTTGAAGCGATATGTCCTGCCAGTGGCTCTAAAACTTTTGTGGCACAATGGCAGTGGCACTTAGCATTCAATAGTTGCATGCCACAGCACATTTTCAATGCAAACTAATTGAAAAGGGAAGCTCCAAAACACACAAGGAGAAAGTTGCTGGCAAACAGAGAGAGAGAGAGAGAGAGAGAGAGAGAGAGTGAAAGGGAGACAGACAGACATGGACATGGACACGAGGACACGCTTTTAATAAATCCATCACATAACCCGCATTATTAAAAAGATCCAAGTCCTGACACGAACAAGCAAAAGTTTTCGCTGGCAAACAAACACACAAACACACACACACACTCAGACAGCGCACACAGGACACACAGGACACACAGGACAAACACATGTCTAGAGACAAAGAAAGAGCCACAAAGAGGGAGAGAGAGATGAAGAGACAGAGCAAGAGCCGAAGAGTTAGAGAAAGGGAATGGAGAAAGGGGAAAAGAGGGTTGGAAATACACGAACAAAAAGCGCTTATCAAATTTCCACAAACGATGACAATCAAGCTGAAAGGAGCAGCAGCAAGGAGTAGTAGCATAGAAGGAGAGATAGGAGAGATAGCGAGGACGCTGTGCTGGAGTGGCAGGACCAATACCAGAACGAGATGATTGAGGTTTCCATCGCCCCGTCCCCGTCCCCTCCACCCCATCCCTTCTCGATGTCCTTGTCTGCCCTTTTGAGTGAATGTAATCGCCAATAAACTGCATAAAGCGGGGTGGGGAGGCATATGAGCAGTGAGAAGCTGAGCTGGCAAAAGGAGAAGAAGCTGCCATTGGAGATGCTGAAGGATCTAGGATGCAGCAACAGCAACAGCAACAGCAGCAGCCTGCGATGACTGACAATGGCCAAGCGTCCAGCACATCGAAAGGATTCAATCAATGCGCAAACAAAAAGGACACAAACCCCCGTATATAGAGAAGTCAGAGGAAGCTGCTGAAGCCCCGAACACATAAATAATTCAATTGTCAACACGACTCCTTCGCAATGCAACATGCGATGCGATAATGTTGCCACACAAACACACACGCACACATGTGCCACTGCCACTGACCACCCCCCGCTACTCGCTCCATCCCATTTCAGGCAAAAGAAAAACTTTTGTGCCAACAAAAATAAACTTTTCTTTCTGTTTTTTTTCCTGTTTTTTCTGCTATGGCTGCTGTTGCTGCCACGTAACAACTTTATCGATTTACACGAAATGAGGCTCGTTATTAGTTGCACAGAGTGGGGGCGGTGGGCAGTGGCAACGCATGTGTGGCATGGGACATGGGGCATCTGCAAGCGACAGTGGTCAATGACATCCATGCCAAAGAGACTTTTCATCTCAATTAAAGCCGAGGCTTTTCGGTCAGATGACTAATCCGAAGTTTCAGGTTCCCTCACTGCCCTAGGCAGTTTTTATTGCCTCCCCAAATGTCTTGGCTTCTTCTTTTATGGCTTGCCACAGCAGCAACACTTGCCCCTTCCGCCACACTGCAGCCACTGCCCTGCCCTGTCGTGCCTGGGGTTTCTGCCTTTCTTTACTTTTTATACCCCTTAATTGTGAAGGGCCCAGCGATTTCACACGATTATAGATAAAGGAGTTTTGTATTTAATACACAGAATATCCTGCGAGCTCGAATTATTTTCAAAGTCGGAATTTTTTAAGCTTTTTGGAGGGTATCTTCTGGTCGTATGACCGGACTCCACATAGAAGACGCCACTTCCTTTTTTTATGATTTGTTTCGCTTGCTACATTTCCGTTTTAAAGGACACCCTCATGTGTGTTTGTGTGTGTGTCCTTCGACCCTCTATCGCTCTCACATCATCGCTGGGGCAATTTTTTATTGTTAGAAAATTGTTTTCTCCGCACGGAACGCACACGGAACAGGGAAGGGGAAGAGCGAGAGAAAAAAAAAACCGAATTGATTTCTTGTCTTTACGGCATTGTCCCTTTTTGCCAGGCAGAGATCCTTCGAATGAGGCAGAGGACGAAAGCTGCTGGCAAATTTAATATGTTATCCTTCGATGTGAGTCCTTCTCCTGCTGTGGTTGTTGTTGTTTGTTTGTTTGAAAAATATTGAATTTTTGTGCAGAAAAATAAAAAAAAGGATATAACATCTTTTGCCGTGTTTGCGGAAACCGTAGCAAACCATCGAGAGAGATGGAAGGGAGGTAGGGTAAAAGGCTGGCGGCTGGAGTGGAAAATTGTCCCTTCAGTCGTGTCGTTGTGTCCGTTGTGTCCTGTTTTGTGGTTAACTTGTTTCAGGTTTCCCTTCTTTTGTAGATTGTCTAACATGTGTTTTTTGCACAACAATATGGCCATAGATACACAGATACATTCGTACATATATGTATATAGTAGATATATAGATACATGTACTATAAGTTATTTGATTTTGAAATTGAATTGCATTTTATTTGCTGGTGCTGCTGCTGCTGCTGCTGCTACAGTCTGTGGCAGCTTATTGGCTTGCCGTATAAGTAATATTTTTCTTTCAGGTGTCGGAATAAATTATGGAAAAACTTTCAACCTCTCGAATGGAGAATTTCGAGAATTTATGTCTACATTTTGCACAGAAAATTGTGATATTTTCCTTTTGGGGTTAATTTATTGTGCAAGCAAAAACTTTTAATTGGCATTTAATTGAAGACAATAACTCCATTGGGGTGCGCTGCCGCAGTGAACTATTTCTGGCTTTCTGTCTTGATTTAAACTAAAAATTTAAGCATTTAAATCCTCTTTAAATTACCACTGACTGCACTTTATACCAGCAGGGGCATGCCCCCTCCCAGCCACCAACTGTTGAGTCTCTGACTGCACAAAAAAATATTTTATGAATATTTACACATTTCTCTATTTTTCAGGCATTTCCCAGCGCTTTTCACAGCGTTCTTTTTTGTTTTTTTTTTGGTTTTGTTTTGGTGTTCAACAAAGCATTAGCGTTCTGCCCGCTTAGGGACTTTTGCCAACCGATACCCCGCCAGCCCTTGTTCCGTGTATATATGTATGTAGGCGTGTCACGGCTGGCCCCCCGAGGGCAGGACAAACACAAACAAATGGTGGCTGGTGGCTGGGGGCGCACACAGCAATGATGAGCGGCAGACAAACAAATGGGTGGAACAAATAAAAAAAAAAATGTTGAAAAAATCTTAAAAAATATATATATAAAAAATAAAGAGAGGGAGAAAAAAACATAAAAAATAATATCATGAATGCAATGACTTTTAATGTACAGTTATTGCGCTGTCTGTCTGTCTGTCTGATGTGGCATGTGGCAGCAGGAGACTCCTCCCCGCCGCCCCACACCCTTTTGCACTCATCAAATATACATATACATATATATATTTTAATATTGCATACTTTCTGGCGCTCTTTTCGCTTACATGACGCTGCAATGTGTGGCTGTGTGTGGCTCTCTGTGTGTGTGTGTGGCATGTGTGCACCGCAGCGTGTATCCTTTTTGGCAAGCTTCATTGCCACTTTGGGCAAAAAAAAAAAAAGGGGACAGGGCAGACCAGACCGACAGAGAGTCGCCCCATGTCCCATGCCCCGTGTGCTGCACATACTAATAAGGCTAAGTGGCAATGACAAACACAAATGCAGAGACGACACACACACACACACAGAGGGAGAAAGGGAATGGGAATGGGAAAGGGAGAGTCATGGCGACAAATGTCTGTTTGGGGCGTCTCTCGTGTGGCGCCACAAAGTGAAGCATTTTACGACTGTTGAATGACCTCATAAGCATGCGTGTTTATTTTTGTATCCTCCCCCCCCCCCCACCCCTGTCCCCTTCCCTTCTGCCCATCATCCACCCACCTCTCAGCACACATTTTGATATGTTCTGTGGTTGAGATTATAATTGTGGCAGAAAGACTGCTGCTGCTGCCCCACACGTCCATTTTCCCTACGAGCTTTTATATTGCATATTCTTCGAACCATCAATGTCCTTCGGGGGTATCGGGATCCCTACCCATTTATGGGCAACTGTCATATTCTGCAAATTGATGCACCCATGCACTCGGGCCATTAGCCGCTGTGCCTCCACGCTCACTGCTCACTGCTCCCTGCTCCTCCTCTGCTTCTTTTATAATTCTTTCGTTGCAAGCAGAAATTGCAAGAAAGTCTTCTAGTGCTG
This sequence comes from Drosophila subsilvestris, assembly GCA_035043285.1. NCBI lineage: Eukaryota > Metazoa > Arthropoda > Insecta > Diptera > Drosophilidae > Drosophila > Drosophila subsilvestris. Next base: position 889,089 of record JAWNNB010002104.1, on the reverse strand, counting down.
CTGCTGTCTTGTCAAGCCATAAAATGTTATCACAAAAAGTATTTTCCAAGTCAGCGCACACACAAAAACCAGCGCAGCAGAGAGAATCGGTAAAAAGGGGCTCTCGAGAGAGAGAGATGGGGGCAAACTTCAAAGAAAAAGCACCAACCAACCCATACCCATCCACTCGTTCGTTCCCTTAGTGAAAGTTACAAATAGAGTTGCCATAAAATTTCATATGCTTATCACGTGCGTGTGTGTGTGTGTGTGTGTGTGTGTGTGTGTGTGCTCCACGAAGCACAGCCCTAAACCCCACCACAGATGGCGCCAAATTGTACTTGCATTGGCTACCCCCACCCACCACCACCTGCTGTCAGCCCTTTCACACGTCGCTGTGTCGCTTCTACTTTTTATATATATTTTTTGTTTTTTTTTGGGCTGGAGTCAACTGTACCGCAGAGTGGAAATATTTTTGTAAATATTTTGCAGCAATTTTTTTGCGCGTCTTTCCATGAGTATTTTATTGTCATATTTATCTACAATCGTCACTGGTAAAAAACAACAAAAGAATTGCATGCGTTGCATGCCCCAGCGACCAGGCAGGCCGAGCAGCAGAGTGTGCTGGAAAGAGTGATTCGAAAACAAAGAGCTGGCCAGGAAATTGGCTTTTCTGTCACTCGTTCGTTGTGACATTTTCATGCTTCGAGTGCGAGTTCCAGGCATTGTTTGGAGAGAGATAGACAGAGAGAGAGAGAGAGAGAAGAGCTGACATATTGAAGGGATATAGGCACTGATAAGCGTGGTATATACATAAATTGTCGATGCAAAGGGGGCTGTGCCTCTGCATTGCCAAAAACCATCCAAAACAACCAGTCAAAACACAATTAAAATTAAGCATCCGATAAGAGCACCCCCCCTCTTCCAGCCCCACAAAAAACGAAAAAATTAATGCAAACATTTGGCCTGGCAATAAAAGTGAAAGGAAAGAGAGTGCGGCAGAGGGAGGGACATTCGCGGGACAGCTGGCAAACGCTGTTGAAATTTCCATGGCATACTTTTGGGTGCCAGCAGGAAAAAAGAAACTTGTACCAGCTGCAAAAAAAGTTAACCAGTTATGTGGGTGGAAGGACGACGGTTAAGGGAGGGGGGGGAACACACAACGTGTGACCCAGATAATCATGCGGCCAGCCAAAGCCAAAGCCGAAGCCTTATTATGTACTCACTGTTTTTGTGCAGCCAAAAACAGAGCAAAGGATATGGCCAAGGGTCTGAAGGCTGAGAGGGAAAACACAATCAAATTAGAGGCAGTAGCAGCAGCAGCAGCGGCAGCCGAAAGATCAGAATTCGATTCTTATGTAAATCGAAACTCCACGAGTAGTGCCCCGCCGCTGCTAGATTTGGAAGCCAGGTACAGAGCTACAGGACTCTCACAGGACTTGACCCTAGCTCTAATCTGCATAATTTGCACACAGGGATGTCGGATGTTGAATATTTGCAATGTGTGTTGTGTGTGTGTGTGTGTGTGTGTGTGTGTAGAATGTTTTTAGATGAGGGACGTCTGCTGCTGCCAAGAGACGACGACGACGAAGGTAAAACGGGCCCCTGGGTCTGGGTGGGCATTATAAATAGTCAAAGATATTTATTTGTAATGAGCTACGGGAGCAAAGGACCAACGGTCATTGCCAGTCGACTGACTGCTTGCCCCTTGGCTTTGCTTTCCTCCTTTCCAGGGTAGTTTAGCCCCGAAACTCAAACTTTTTGTTCGATTAAACCGGAGGAGAGGCAATTTCGGTTGTGCTTCCTGCCTTCGTGCAACATCTGCTCTATGGGCAAAAGTTCTAACGCTCTAACGACCATCCAACGGCAAATCCAATGGAGTTTTATGCTAACGATAGACCTTTTTGGCCCCTCTCGAAAGTTGATTAAAAACTGATGCAGGCAGGCTGGAGTGGAGTGTGGCTGGAGCTATGGCCAATTATCTACATTTTTAGTTCTAATTTGAGTCCTGTTTTGAAGGATGTTTTGTGGCTGCATCGTCAGACCGCAAATGATAGTTATTTTTCAATCAATTTTTGCGGCTAAAGAACATCATTTCGGACAGCCCCCAAGACGATTTATTATTCAATAAAGCATGACAAATGATGCAGGCAAAATACAGTGGATAAAACTGTTCAAAATGTGCATAAAGTAAAGAGAGAGAAATAGTGTAAGGAGAGTGAGAGAGAGGGAGAATCTTTTATGCGTAATCGCAGGGAAACCATAAATATTTATCGATTGTATAGCAATGTCCTATAAGTTATCGCTAATCCACTTATCTTTGAATATCCCCAAGGTCGAGGAGTCCCATGGATCCCACTTGTGCCACATGCCACACAGTCTTTTGTTGTGGGCTAGCCACAGCAGGCAGGCGGCATACGGCAGACGGCAGCGGCTTCAGTCATGTGGAAGTCAAATGAATTTGTCATGAGGCGCCCCATACTGTTATTGCTAGGGAAACCCAAGAACTGACAGGACTCAAACACAGAGAGAAAATCGAAGGGAGAGACAGAGAACGAGAGTGAGAGTGCCACTTGGCTGTTTGGGGGTTAGGGAGGCGGGGGCATTTGGGCATTTATAAATATAATGCCAATAAATGCGGTGTGGTTTATCGATTGGGAGCAAAGGTGTCCTGTAAAGAGTTGTCACACGCAGCAGAGACCGTCCCAAAAAGTTTGATTGGCAAAGGGCCGCAGCGGGAGACGACACAGAAGTGCCACAGTGACACACAGCCGGCTAATGGAATGAGAAATCAAGTAAAAACGCTGACAGGTGTTTGCCTCGGGGCCCTCCCAGAACTTCCGTTTGACAATTTAAAAGTGCCTTAAAATACCAAGAAGAGAGAGAGTGAGAGAGAGAGCGCGATAGGGGCGAGTGCGGCCTTAATTATGCAGGACAGTGTCCGAAAATCTGCAGGAAGCAATTACGTGGGCGGGAACTCTGAAATCGGATAGTGCCCAGACGGATGGCTAAGCATTCCAGAGGGTTGCGATTACCACTGCCACTGCCACAGCCACTACCCCAATGACTTCAGTCCAGTGACTCATCCACTGCGCCCTCGTAGTGTTGATGACGTCAGCCTTGACAACCCCCGAGGGGCAAAAATGAGGACGGGAAACAACAAGGAACAAAAGTCAAAGTCCAAATCAAAGGCAAGAAATTTTACATTGGCAAGGGCTTTCGAGGCAGACAAGGAAGTTTCCTTCCTTCCCAAAGAGAAACCGAAGGGCGAGTGGACTACCAGAGGGTTGAGACTGAGACTGGTTTTCTCTTGAGTCAAAGAGTATTTCCTTGAATGAAAAGAGCAATCGGTGTAAGAGTAACGAGAGAGCGTTGATTCTAATCCAATTAGCGTAAGGAAATGCTTATAAGAATCAAGTTGAAAACATTCTTCGAGCATCAAACTCTTGCCGGCTCACAGTTGACGGTTTTCTTGCTACCATTTTCCTCGTGATTAACCTTTTGCGAATTTTATACGCAACAAAGCCCAATTTTAAGCAAACTTTTAACTTTTATGCAACAAAAGATAAAGTCTAAAGACCAACAATTGGTCTTGACAAAAGTCTATTAAATGGAGAGACCGCAATCTCATTAGAAGTCTCGCTCTCTCTGTCTCTTTTTGAGTTCTCTATTACCCGTAGAAACCACCGATTTTCACACACACATTGAAGTTTAATTAACAAGAAGGAAAAACTTTTGTGCAACACAATCCCAAGTCCCCGATCCCCAAACCGATTGACAACGTTGCCAGGGATTCCACGACAGCAAGAAAAGTGGCGGCAAACTTTTACAATATTAAACGGGATGGGGGATGGTGGATGGGGGGGGGGTAGAGCGTTGCTTTGAAATGCTGACAGCAATTTGACAGCCGAACCCCAACCGAAGAGCCGGGCAACCCAAATAAAACAATAATAGAAATAATACTAAAAAATAGAGAAGAAAAATAACTTTTACTCTTCGGAGAACGACAACTCAAGGGTGGTGGTGGCGGCGGCAGGAAGTGTCCTGCAATAAGCGTGGCAACAAAATAAGCAAATAATAAAAAATAAAAAAAGGGATCAAGTGGCGGCGGCACACAGAATGTAAAACAAATTTGTTTATTGTTGACACCGCGTGGCAGCGGCAGCGGCATCGGCATCGGCAAACGGGATAAAGGATGATGACACCTTAACCTTTCAACGAAACTGAACCAAAGCAAAAGGAACACCCATTGTCCTGCGGCATGAAGAAGGGTTGTGCTGGTAGTTATGGGACACCTCTGCGCCTGCGGGAAGTGTGTGTCTGTGCGTGTGTGTGTGTGTGTGTGTGTGTTTGTGGGGTTTTCTTACTGTTTTCCTGATTTATGACCGTGTTGCCTGCGCCTATTCTTTTGTGTATCATCCTCATCATCATCCTCTTAGCATGCTAATTGCACGGCCATTCTTACGCTTACGGGACATGTCTTTATAACGCACCCTGACATACAATAAAAAAAAAACAACAGCTCAGAAGAAGCGTCTGAAAACCGAGTTACGTGAGGAACGTGCCGCATATTTCAGGTTTGCCTTTGCCACTTGGCTTCCCTTTTCTTTTTTTTTTTATTGAATTGCCGCTGCTTCCCATTTGGGACACTCTCTCTGTGGGCTCTGGGCTGCTCCTCCTTTGGCATTCATGCGGGTAATTTATGCAAATTTATTGTTCCTTTATCTGTTCTTTTTGCAGGCATTTCTTCTTCTCTTCTTCGTTTTTTATTTTATTGTGCGGCGCGTGTTTGCTGTCAAAATATTGGACACCCAAAGGTTGGTTGTGCACCCCCTCCCGACCCATCTGCTGATGCCTAATCAATTAATAATGAAATTGCAGATGTTTCGTTTGCGATTTGGTGGCCAAAATGGAATGTAACTGAATGTTAAATGATCTTTCAGGCTGTTGAATGTTCCACGAAAGTCTCGTCTTCGATTTAGCAAGAGAAACTAGATTTAAGGCGCTCCCCTGACGCCCGCCCCGTTTTGCTTTTACTTTTTCTATCACTTATTCATGAGAATGCTCATTCCAGTGCCTGCATAGTAGTTCTCCCCGACAGCAATCGCAACCATTGAAATTCCCATAAAATTTATTGATTTCTTTCGAGTTCTCTTAACCCTCCGCCATAACCGTCTTTTTATCCGCTAAACAAATTTGTATTTATTAATAATGCCATCACCCCTTGGACTCCCTTTTGGCTGTCTGGCTATTTCGACATTTGTTTTTATTGTTTTATTCAAAGACATTCGCAGAGCATCCCCCCAGAGCACTCCCCAACCAAAAACTCAATTACGTCATAAAAATGAATGGAAAAGGACATTAAAATGGTTGTTGTTGGTGGATGCTGCTGCTGCTGCTTTGGTGGTGGGGGGGGGGCCAGTAGATCAGGGCGAAAATCCGATATCCGATTAAGGCCACTGAGAGCATCAAAGGGGAGTATCGAAAAAAAAAAGGAACTATAAAATGTCCAACAGGACAGTGCATAAATATAATCTACGGAGTGCTCTGGCTCTAGCGGTTCTCGTGTCCAACGCGTGTCCCATTTCGGAATGGATTTTAGAGACCAAAAGGCAAGAGACGAGACGGCAGCGGTCAGCTCAACGCCAGCTGCTAATTGTGAATTGTGTGAAACGTGTGAACGACTTTCGTCTGACCTTCGTGCTGGTAACCCCTTTCCCGTCCCAACACCCCCCTGAACTTGTTATCAACGAACGGCACACCCGAAATTCATATCTAAACATGTTTTTTTTTTTGTTGGCCTGGGAAAAATACAATACATAGCAGAGCAGAGCGGCGACAACCCTTGAGATAGAGAACTGGACGCAGCTTCTCTCCCTCTTGCTTTTTCTAAGGCATCTTTCAATATATTTATAAGCACATTATAATGCATTGTTTGTTTCTGTGTGAGTCCGAGTCCTTGTCCTTGTCCGTGTCCGTGTCCGAGTCCCTTTGTCAAATGCACAGCCTGAAGTAAGGCATATTAATGATTTCCAGCAGACGAACCCTAACTCCTGGTCATCCCAGCAGCATCCCCCCTCAAGGAGTTTAGTTTTCCCTCAAAAAACGAGCAGAACCAGAGTTCGCAACCCTTTTCGGCACATAAATTAATTTTCTTGTTCGCTGAGCTTCTTCAGCGTCAGTTTTGGCTTTTCTTGTGGAAAGGTCCGTTAATGATGATCAGCATAAATAGTTTCCACAGGGTCCCCTTCGCCACGAAGGATGATTTGGGGAATTTTTATTATGTATGCAAATGATTATGATAAAATTCCGGTTAACCAACAAACAAAACGCTTTACGAGTGTTCGTGAGTGTGTGTGTGTGTGTGTGTGCGTGTGTGTGCTGAGCGTTTTCTGTATAATTGAAAATTACGAAATGTTCCAGGAAAATGTCTTAAATTACTTACAGGAGCCCAAAATTGTTGGGGATTTGGGTTGGTTGGTGAAGGAGTGGAAGCTTACCTGTAAAGAGAATTGAAAGGAAAATAGTTGTGGTTAGCCAAGGGGTTTTGTAGTAATTAATAGTGATATTTAGAGATATTTGTGAGGATTTATCAGGTGGGTCGAACCATTTATAGCAAACGGAATTTCCCTCCTGGCATTCAAATGTATTTTCGAAATTTATTTAGTTCTTCGAATTGCTCTCTTCGAGAGCCCTTAGCCTTGGTCTCCCCCCCCCCCCCCCCCCCCCTTTACGGCCAATTTCACTTAGTCGCTTGGGCACTTTAAATTAAGTCAAATGCCAAACAATGAACGAAATGGAACGCCTAAAACGTCTGCAAACAACGAATGACAAAAGAGTGACACTGTCTGTGTTAGTCAGTGTGTGTGTGTATGGGTGTGTTTGTGTGTGTGCTCCATTCGGACCATTAAATTTAGCCGGCCACTAGAATAGGACTCGTAATAGAATAGAACAGAACGGGACAGATCCAAGATACATTTCGACTGACACGTCGCGGCTGCTCTGCTTCAAGGTCATTAAACAAAATGGTGGAAGTGCGAACTTGAGCAGGGGTGTGGGATAGAGGCATAAGAATGGAAGGAGTGGTTGGGAGGGGGGAAATTTTTAGCACTTTTCGCTGGCAAAATCCAAGCAAACCGCAAAAAGTCACGTAGCCCGAGATTTTGCTCCGAGAATGGAAGGATGAGTAGTCCCCAGGATGTTGTTGCCTTCAACAGTCAACAGAAATGCTCAAGTGCGAAAAAATGAAAATGAAGCGGTGTAGTTCAGTGTGGAAGAAAGAGTGAGAGGGAGAGCGATAGCGATAGCAGGCGGACTTAAGTGAAACCCTTAAAGTGCGACGGCGACGCTTTAAGTGGCGCACACATGTGTGTGTGTGTGTGTGTGTGTGCCACTAACAATGCTCCTCCCCATCCATATGAAACAGGAGGAACACAGACACAACCCAAGGGGCGGTGAGCGAGGGGAGGGCAATGAAATCTTAATGCCTTAATGGGCCACACAATCTAATTTACTTTTGTTTGTTTCCCCTCTCTATATTCCTCCGCGATCCGCTATCCTACTGTACCCCCCCGCCACAACCGTGCTCATTATTTCTGTTTTGGCTTCTCGTTTTCGTTGCGTTTTGTTGTATTTTTACCATCAATGATTTTGCTATGTACATACATATGTATGTTTTTTTTTCATTTGCCCTCTGTTTGCAGACGGTATATTGGCTTTGAGCAGCACTCTGATATGTACAAAGATGGGAAGCAGTCGAAAAGCTGACTCTGGATATCACAACAATCGTATGCACGGAAGCTTTGGCTTTAGAGAGCACAGAGTTAACATTGAGAGAGAAAGTAAAGCAGTTCAATTGCTGCAATTAACAGGCAGAGCATATGTTAACAATGAGAACGAATGTATGAGAGAGTGCACCTTAACAGTCGGAGTAAATGTTACCAGTAGGACGGCGGCAAGCAGTGGGATACTTAACAGTGCGATCGTAGGGTAACATTAATCAACGCTGTTAACAGTGAGAGCACAGGCCATGCATAGAAGTTTCTGTGCACAGGAAATATCAGTGAAAGGATCTCCAAAGGTATCTTCAAGGGTATCAATAGCTTCGGCGCTCGGGAAACAATTTCTTTCCTTATTCTTCTATGTGGTTTCCGTTGTTGTTTCTTGTGTTCTTTGTGCCAGTGCTTTTGGGGTTTTCTGCCATTGCTAATGCCGTTAGCTTTGCCCCCTTTGTTGTTGTTGTTGTTGTTGTTGCTGTTGCCGTTGCTGTGCTTCTGTGCCAGTTGTTCGCCAGTTGTGCCTCGTAATCCTATTAACAATGGCGACTTTGTCGTACTACTCCGAGACCGCGCGTTCGCGTCATCAGCATTGCCTATGTATGTACACACGCGCGCACGCATATGTATGTATATCTGTACATAGTATTGTACATGTATGTACATAATACGTATGCCGTTATGCGACGCCATTTTTCATATGTTATTCCATTTTGTTGTTGCCGTATTGATTTGTATGGGGTTTTTGTTGTTGTTGTTTGTTTTGTTAAGCTTTTCCCCTAGAGGGCTTGGGGCTTGAGGGAATCCCCGGCGGCTAATTAGATTTAAAGTGCATTGAACTATTCGAACCATCGATGGATGGCATAGGGCTTCCTGCATTTGTTGTACATACGTTTATAATTCTTCAATTAGCATAGCTTAAAGCCTGCAACGAAGTATCCTTTAATTGGAGTTGCCCTCTCGTTATCCTCGAAGCATTCAACTATCAATTTATCCCTGGCTAAGGATAAGCCCCACTCTGTCGGCCACTATCTATCCCATATCCACAATCTGCCACACTGATGTGCACCTTGATGTGCTTTGGGTATCTATCTACCTTGACATCTGCTCCCCAAAGAAAAGACTCTGCCTTCCGCTTAGATACTCGTATCTGCAGATTTCTTTTAGGCCAAAGAGGAACTATATCTTTCTCTCTCTCTCTCTGTCTATCTGTCTGTCTGTCTCTCTCTCTCTCTCTCTCTGTCTGTCTGTTTGCTCCTGTGCATTATGCTGAACATTTCCTGGAGCATTCTTGTAGAGCACAAAGACAGTTTAATCCCAGCTCACTATAAATCACACACAGATACCACACACACACACACACACACATCTCACACATAGAAGCAGAGCACATACAGACAGACAGTCAGACCGACAGACGGAGAGAAGTGGAAGACATAGTAAGCTCCCAGGCGCATATCAAGTTGAGTTTTAAATATTGTAACCTCTTTTTTTTTTGTGTGGGATTTTTTTTTGTAGCACTTTTTGCTGCTGCTACTCCTGGTGCTCCTGGTGCTGCTGCTGCTGCTGCTGCCGCTGCTCTTCTGTGAAGCTAGAAATTCCCTAAAGCTTAACAAGTTTTCACTCGGTTGAAGCTCGCAAAAGAGCAAGAAAGCCGAGCCACAGGGCGAGTGTAGGGGAAGGGCTGGCGTGTTGGGGAAGCATTACGAGTATCCCCCCATGCACAAAAATAGTTTTAAATTACACACTGAGAGAGAGAAATTCTAATTTAATTTGAATGCTTTACGGTGGAGTATATAGAAACGCACGAGTATGCCTAGAGATTGTATCGCATTTGAAAAGTATCTCGGGTTGCTTTTGGATAGCATTTATTTATATTTCATGCAAATTAACTGCAGCAAATAAATTGAAAGGCAACACTTTCGGCAGCACCCACCCCCCAAAAAAGAGCGGAGAAATGAAAGAAACTTGACACACGCGTAGCATGCAACACACAGGCACACAGCCAGACGGTACAGATGAGGCGCAGGTATTGAGGCAGGCCAAAGGCCCTTCTTCACTTAACTTTTGACAGACGCGACATTTTCTGCTTGTTTACCGCTTCAACTTTTAGCCAAAAACCAGAGTCAGGCGGTGGCTGAGTAGACTTTGCCACCTGCTGCCGCTACTTTTCCCCCCTCCGCCGCCACCGGCGAAATGTCAAAATTTCAGACAGACGCAAGTTTTCCCCTTTTATTTTGTGATTTTTATTATTATTTTCCGTCTGTGATATGTGTGGCATTTTTGGGTAAAACTTTCAATGATGCCACCACGCGTAACATAACTGCATTAAAACTCTGTTGTGTGCCACACTTGAGAATGCAACAGACAACTGAGGGAGAGTTTAATGAAATTCGAAGAGGATGCGAGAAGAAAGATTCATGGAGATTACTTTCCCAAAAGATTTTGTGTGTGTGTGTGGCAGGCAGAACAAAAGTTCTAATCAAATTTGGCAAGGCAACAAAGATTATAATTTAATTGTTTGAATCCTCCGTTTTAGATGTTAAAGAGAAAGTTCTCCGATTATGTGGAATATTTGCAACAAAAATTTGAATTTTCCTAACGAAAAGTTAAACCTGAAATGAGTTTAATTTTTGGAAAATGACAGTCCATTAAGGTGAATCTGCCCTATCGACTATGCCACATTTAATTGGCCGCCAGTGTATGCGCTCCACTCTGCTGCATCTTTCAGATATACACGAGAGTATCTGTGGCAGATATTCGCACTTTCCTTATGGCATAATGATGCGACTTTTGCACTCAAGCTGCCGCACTTTGCATGCCGAAGACATTGCAAATTTGTCGCGACTGTGAATCGCATCTTCAAGATACTTTACCGCACAGACACACACAGATACACCCAGCCGCTGGGTATCTCCACACCATTCATGTGCTGCTGCTGCTGCTGCTGCATTCCTTCTGCCTTGACACGCTTGACAAATTCGCGTGCAATTATTTATAGAGAAGTGCCAAGTCCCCGACGAGCGACAACGCCAACGACAACGACGACTACGATGGTGAAGACGAAGACGACAACTTGACTTGCAACGCGACACGCTGCCTCCCCTGCTGTCTGCCCTGTCCCTGTCCCCATGAATGAATGAATGAATGAATGATGCAGGGTGACGTCACTCGCTCCACTTTTTGGGCAATTTAATAATGCAATTTGCAGAAATATGCAATTTATGCGATGCATCTCGCGATGGTTGCTGTGGCTGCCGCTGCTCATAATTTCCGTTTCGATTCTTTCTCTTGATCTGTGTCTCTCTCTCACTCTCGCTCTCTGTCTGTCTGTCTGTTTTTCTGTTCCTCTCTTTCTTTCACTGTCATCATAAATATTTATGCTACAAAATTTATTTGCATTTCTTTTTAGGTTTTGTGACATTTTTTGGCATACATTTCATGCGCTTGTTGGCAATTAGTGTCAGTGCGATAGAGAGAGAAAGAGAGAGAGCATATGAGGTCATAGACTAAGCGTGGAAGAGGGGTAAAGAGAGTTGGGTGGACGAGAGTCGCCCGAGACCCCACTAACCGTTTGGTTAATTAAAAAACTTTCAGGCATTTTGTTTAATTTTCATAATTTACAATGCGGCGTCGACGGTGGTGGCGCTGGTGGGCTACTGAAAGCAGAAAATGCCAGCAAAAAATTAGAGGATGAGAAAAAGAATGCGGAAAATGATAAAAGATAAAAAAAAATATACCGGAGTTCACTTAAGCGAAAAGTTTCCACTCCCTTTGCAGTTCCTGCATCTATCTATTTCTCTCTTTCCCCCTCTTCCTATATCACTTTTTCTATATCTCTCGGCTCTTGGCTAATTAAACGACGCAACAAGTTAATTAGCAAGGACAAAAGAATGACTTTGGTCAGCGTCAAGGCATACCCTGGCTCCGCTCTCTCATTTCAATAATATAACTTTTATAATCCCTACCATATTCCCATCCCCCCCTGGCAACTCCCCCACCCATGCCCATCCCGACTTGTACAAGTTATTAAAATGGCTTTTGTGTTGGGGATTGCAGTTGCCAATGATTTAGCCAGATAAAAGGGATGTTCATTGGCCCAAATTGGTTCTTTATGGACGGGCTTCTGTCCTGTCCTCCAACCATTAGTCAGAGCCATCACTCACTCACTCGCTCACCGTGCCGTTCCTTTCCGCCATTGCTCTCGTGTTTAGCGAAGCTCTCAGCCATCTTCATTAGCCTGAGAGATACAATCAACAAATGCACACAGGACACACAGACGAGAGTCCGCGCCATGTCGAAAGGAGAAACCAACCATGAAGACACTCATATGATGTCCTTTTACCCCCCCCACCAACCTCTTCTCTTGCATTTTTCCACATTCCACTGCAATTGCTAAAAAAAGGCAAACATTTTCTGGACGATTTTCTTAATTAACTAAAATGTTGGCAACTGTAGGTCAAAGAGATCAGAGGGACAGGGACGTCTGAGCGTTGTTTAGTGTTTATTTTAATTTAATTTCACTTCTCTCGAGTGCCCCCTTAAATTTCGTAATTAAATCTTGTTCAAAAAGTGCAAAGAGGCGAAAGAGAGAAACGGCAGCCAGCCCCAAAACCCTGTGGGTCAGTGTAATGCATCCAGCAGCAGCAGCAGCAGCAGCAGCAGTGGACAGAAAATTGCACTAAAAACGGTGCCAACTTTTCACGTGTGTCCACCATTTGCACATCCTACACATATCCACATGGCCGCCGCTTAGCCCCTGGGTTTATTGCGTTTTTCAATTAGCAAAATTAAAACTCGTAGCAAAGATACGCTGCCCTCCGTATCAAGCCCCCACTCACCGCTTACCGAATTGTGGATGGCGGTATATAGATGGGATATATGTACATACGTACGGGTATTTATATATAAAAAAGGAAATCCATGAATAGCGCTGGCCAGGAGTAAAGCAAATCAACAGCAGAATCAACAAAACAAATTGTGAGTGTGGACTTTGAGTGGACATTCGAAGGGAATGTGTAGGGTGTGTGGGCGTGAGGGTGGGGGCAGTGTACCGCTATGAAGTAGCAACATATGTTATCGAGAGCTCTTTACTCCCCCCATTACGGGGAGTGGGCTGCAAATTGATATTCATCAAGTGCAGTAAAAGGAAACAATTGCTCCTGTTAGGGACTATTTTTTATATAGATTTAAAGGATTATTATTTATCGAATAATAAGTTTGAAAGTATCTTAAAGCTCTACTCGTTGCGTTACCCTCTTGGCCTTGCCCGTCTGAAACCATAATTTCATTTGGTTTCCTTTCCCTTTTGGATATTTTTCGGCCACAATTTACGAAATGAAATTCATCCGCACAGCAGGACCCAAAATCTGATCTACAATTATGGGGAATCAGGCAACAGGACCTACGCAAAGGCAAATGCGATGTTTTGCATTTCCTTTTTATTAATTTGTTCAACACTGGAAAGCGTTGCCCTGCTTCGCCTCGTCCCGTACCAGGCAGCGTCTGGGCCAGAGATTGCAGCCAAACGCCCGCCAGGCAGCGACAAATGCGTCTCCTGTCTGGACTCGAGGAAAATACAAAAAAAAGGAAAAAAAGGGAGCAGCAACCAACAAAAGGAAAAAAACCACTGAAACCCCAAACTCAACTTTCGTATCCCAACTCAACTCGAATCCTAAACGACTGAAAATAATATTTTTTCGGGCTTTTCTCTTCAATTTTTCACCCTTTATTTTTTCTATTTTTTTTTTGTTTTTTTTTTATTTCTGTTTTTGTTTTGAGGTTAGAGAGCGAGCGAGGGTTAACTCTCAGTTTTCAAGTTTTGTGGCAGTTTTGCGTGTTTGCTTATAATTTTGTTTGAGTTGCACTGCCACGCCCACTGACAGCCCATACACCCACTGGACGTCGGTAGAGGAAGAAACGGGAATAGAGGGAGCGAGCTGTTTGCCTCTCGGGCCACAAAGGGCACAAAATTGTAATTACTTTTTCATGCTGCAATTAAAAATGGCGTAAATAGCCTCAGGCGAAAAGTGTGGGATTTATGAGTGTGTGATGGCAAAAGGGCGGGAGGGCGGGTGGCATAGATGGATCAGCATTCCAACTGCACTACGCTTCGTTTAATTGCAGAACGAAATATAACTGTAGAAAGATAAGCAACTGCAGCAGAGGATAAACAGAGAGAGAGAGAGAGAGAGAGAGAGAGAACTGTAAGGAGTACGAAGGATGATCGAGGCTCCCCCTTACGGCTCACTGTGGTGTAGGTGGCTTCTTTTGTGTAGTAAGTTGATTCAGTATAAAAATGTTCGCTAGAATCTAAAACAAATCAACCAAAAAACAATTAAATATCTTTATCAATTTCCCAGAATGTGGCAACGCAACTAATGTAATTTCAATAGTTTTTTTCTTACATGTAATTGGCTTTGATTTGTCCTTGGCAGCACAGAAAAAAAAACTATTGATTTTTTTGGTGCTATAAGTACGCGGAAAAAACAATGCCAATAAAATTCACTTTTAATGACAGGCGAAGGGAATAATCCACTGAACAAGGAACATGGAACAAGCACCTTTTTTTGCCGTTGTTCTCGTCATCATTAGTGCAAATTACAAGCAATTAAATATGGCCAACACTCACACACACACACACACTCGCGCACACAGAAATACTCAAATGAGCAAATGAGTGGAGGGCCGAATAGAAATTGTGGGAGTGTGGCTGATTAAACAGGAAAGGAGTGTGGCAGGAGAGTGGGCGAGTGGGGGAGCAAATGGGGTCGGCATGCAATGAACGATGCATTAAATTAATTGAAAGCATTAAACGTAAACAATTTATAAAGGTTGTAATTTGCCTGAAATGCCATTCAACAGACCCTTCCGTCCCATGCCCACAGGCCACCCATGCGAGTATATAAACTTAAGCTTCCCTTTTTCAATCAATTTGCAATTACTTAAAGTTCACTGAAACACTCCCGAAACACGAAATTCTCATAAAAATTTAGAGCCAGAGTAGAGACAGAGACAGAGAGAAACGTGCAAGTTGCAATAAATAATTTAGCAAAACAGAAAAAAGCGGAAGAGCCCTGGCAGAGAGAGGAAGAGAGGAAGTAAGGAGAGAGAGAGAGAGTGCTGGTGGAGGTCCTTCCCACTATTCTATGTAATGTCCCATGCACATGTCTTCGATTCCCCATGGAAATCAACATAATACAGAAAAAAAATAGAGCACACAAAACAGACAGCGTAGAGCAAAACAAAAAAAAGGAAAGAAAGAAAGAAATGAAATGAAATAAATGAACTCTAGCTAAAACATAGCAAATAGAAGAAAGGACATAACATTCGGAGAGTTGGGCGGAAACCCATAGCCTAGCCAATGTGAATTTCATGTTTAAGTTTTTGCATTTTTTGGTGTGAAATTTCTAGGTGAAAGTTCTTGCAATACTTTGTAGGGCATACTTTGAAGCGTTAATTTGTCGGGCCTGAATAAAAGATAGTAGTGCGCCCAGCCCTTCCCTCTGCCATTCAAAATAGCTAGCCGGCACCTGGCCAACATTTCCAAGCGTTAATTCTTGCAGCAATTCCGATTGCGACCAGAACAAAGCACAAAAAGCAACAAACACAAAAAAAGAAAACAACACGAAACAAGAATTTTACTTTGTTGCGGCGCCTTTTGGGGGGTTGGCGGCGGCTTCTCTGGCGCCACGCCGTTTGTTGGCCTACAAGGATAAGCATCTAGAAAAGGCGCTTTGCCAGCCATTGAATCACTCACTCTCTCTCTCTCTCTCTGCCTCTCTCTGTTCCCCTTTTAGCCATTCCATATCCTGCTTGTCTCTGCCTCTTTTCTTTTGCCTTTTGTCATTTTGCGCATTTTAGCTGCCTTTTGTTTTTGTTTTCAGTGCCTTTTTGTTTTGGCCAAGTATTTTTGTTGTTGTTTGTTGCCATGGCAACACACTGCGTTAAATAACAACAACAACAACGAATACGTTAAGTGGATTTGTCCGTGTGTGTGGGGTGTGTGGTGTGGGGTGAATGTGAGGGTAAAAATCTAAGCCGCCCCCTTTTGTGGTACAATGCATGGTAATTATATAATTTTATTTATAGCACAGATACTCGTGGAAAATGCAATTAATTTTGTGTGCCACCACACAAAAGTGCTGCATCCTTTATTTTCGGGTGCAGGATACGCTTTAAGGCACTTTTTCGCCATAAGTTAAATTTCCACTTTTCCCCCATTTGGTCCGTTCGTTCATTTGTTTCGTCTCTTTATTTCCCAAATAAATATATGAATTTATGAAACTATAATTCAGTCGCACGGACAGAGGAGAAAGCACTTTGCCCTCACACCTTACACCACTCCCCGAAGCAGCAGCCAGCAACCAGCAGCAGCAGCAGCAACAACAACAACAAAGAAATGGCCAAGGGAAAACCAACGGAAAAAGTAACAAAGAAATGTTGCAGGAACAGGAGAGGGGGGATAGGCGACTGAGGACAATGCAGACAGTAGGCGACAGGCAGAAGGACAACGCGACGCCACACACACGACGACGTACATAAACAAGTTTGCATTACGCCGCTTGGCAAAGTACGAGGAGGAGTAATAATAAAAAAAAAAACAGAGCAAACAGTGGGGGCAGGGCAGGACAAATAATGTGCCAACGGTGCCACTGGCCACCAAGGCAGTACGGTACCTCGTCAGTAGTTCGCGTGCCAAAATAGCAGCAGCAGCAGTAGAAGCTTTTTCCAGTAGGTAAAAAGTTTTGTTTGCATGTCTGCGGTACATTTCCGCGACAGGCACTGCCATCCCCCAATGCGACGCCGACGCCAGCTCGACCCTTTTCTCCGTACCACATAACCCCCGATTAAAATATAGTATAGCATGTGGCCCTAACTATGGCAAAAACAACAGCAATAAAAACGTAGAAAGGTGGAAAACATACAGCGCTAAAAATTGCAGCAGCAAATTATAGGTTTAGCTTTGGGCTCAAAAAGAAGGGTGTGCAGTGGTGCCACAACAAACGGAACAGCTGATATACACGGGGGTAGCTAGAATTCTACAGGGCTATGCATAAAAATCGATCTCTTTCTCTCTAAAAGATCTATAAAAATCATTAAGAAAATTTTGTTTTTTTAAATATTTTTTCCAGCTAAAAAATCCATTTGAAACGATGGCAAATGGCGGCTCCTTTTTGTTCGCTAAAATCTTACCCATCGAATACCAGTAATCGCTCAGCCAATCAGTGTGCCCATTGAGAAACATTCGCTAATCTAATCGAAGGAGCAGACTGACCCTAAAAACCACCCAGTAAAAACAACAAAAGTTTCCTTTGGTTTTTTGTTTTGACCACGCCACCCGCGCCCGCCCCCTGTTTGACCTCAGTAGCCACAAGACCCACCACAGTGGAACAAAGCAAACTGTTTGGTGGAAACGACTTTGGGCCCGGTAGACTGGCGCCATAGTGTCGCCGCCTGCTGCCTGCCTGTCCTGCCCTGCCTTTCATGTGTGTGTGTATCCTTTTGGCAGAAGCAAACCATATAGAGACCGCGCATACCTCTTCCTAAGCCAACGCGATTTTTATTGTGGCACCCCCACCACCACACACCCCCTCTCTGCTTTGTATTGTGTGTCTTCTGTGTGTGGGTGTGTGTATTCTTTTTTCTGTTTTCTGTTGTTTTTCTGCCTTTGCATTTCTCTTTCGATTTGCTGTTAATGTAGCGAATGAAAGAGAGAGAGAGAGAATGTACATATTTCTCTCTTGTATAATTTTTTTTATCATCATTTTATTTGTATTTTTATTTTATATATTTTTTTTCTTTTTGTTTTCTTTTTGTTTAACAAAAGATAGACGAAATCAAAGGCCTTTTTGTGCCACAAAATAATCCTCGAAAAAAAAAACATTTGAGATTTCAATAAGCAAAAGAACGCAAAAGGGAAAATGATTTATTTGCCATGTCGATAAGCGCGAAACTTGAAACGCATTTTACCCCCACACCCCACACTCACAACTCGAGTTTCTACTTCTTTGCCAGCCACTTTATTTTTTGTGCGGGGGGCATACAATTTTACACAATAGATTGGGCATATCCGGCATATCCCGAAAGAACATGTGTAGAAGTTTAATTTAATAAGTTTACTGGATATGTGCGTGGGAGGGGGTCGTATGCTAAACATGAGGGCCACACATCCCCCAATCCCCCCAAAAAAAGAGAAAAGAATACAAAAGATGGAAAAAAAAAGAAAACATCTGCAAGTTTCCCTGAGCTTTTGAAGGTTTTTCATGTTATTTTTTTTGTTATTTTTATTTTTTTGCTAATTTTATTTGTTGTAAAGTTGTTTTGAGCTGTAGATGGGGTGGTTAGGGTGGGGCCTAAGGTCACATAAATCATGCGTAAAGCTAGCATAAACTTTGACTCTGCTTGGGTCGGTCGCAGCCTGACTGCCTGCCTGCCTGCCTGCCTGCCACATATGTTGCAAGGAAAATTCGCATAAATTTGAAATTCAAGACATTTGAGGGACAAAAAAGTGAAAGCTTAGCCTTCCCAATTAAATTATTCTTGGTCTAGAAATTGAGAGCCACATCATTAATAAGCCCGAAACAAGGGGAGGGGCGGGTGCGGGAACTGGCTGGCTGGCTTTAAAGTTCAGCGCAAAAATACAATGGGGGTAGCGGCCAGCCTGCTGACGGTTGAGGCCACTTCCTGGAGAACTGGTGGCCCGCCCCGTCAGGCGGAAGAGGTTGCCGCAGCTTCCGGCGTGTGGCAGACAAGTGGCTGACATCAGCAGCAGCAGCAACGCAACAGAAGCAGCGGCAGCAACAGCAACAGCAACAGCAGCTCTGAATCGATGTTTTTTTTGGGATTCGATTTCTTCTTCGCTAATTGCCAGGACAGGACCCTTTTTTTTGTCTATTGTCGGGCGACAACAAAAGCCAGTGGAAGAGGAAGAAAGCGGAGTCCTTGAGCCATTTACTTCTTTAGCTTTCAATCCTGGGCTCTTTGTTGAACCTTTTCTCGTTGTTGTCTTCCTTCTTTGGTAAAAGCGAAAGTGTTGATTTGTGCGTAACTTGAGGCGAAACAGGTGCATCCTGTCTGTCTATGCCAGAGATGGATCTTTGTATCTGCCGAGACCTTGAGCAAGCATTTGCGTGAGCATAACGCAAAATCAATGCCATGCAAAAGATGGAGAAGAATGGTATGGATTTCTTTTTGCGTGGGAAATCTTTTCAAGGGCAGGTAGAAAAGTGCTTCCGAAGAAGGTAAAGCTCCATTTTGTTTCCTTCTTAGTGGAGCAGCGAAAGTGCTGCCTGGCATTGATTATATTTGAATTGCTTGCCTCATTCGCAGATTTAGTTTTCTTTGCTACCCATACAGTAGCTCGCTCTCTCGTCCTCTCTCCCTCTCTCTCTCTTTGTGGCTATATATTTACTGTTAGATATCCGCTGTTAACCCAATAATGCACCATATGGAAAGCGACTCTCAGCTAAAAGCACTTTTGCCTGGCGGCAACGCAGATGTTGCGTCAATTTGATGCCACTTCACCTACGCTCTCCATCTCCCTGCCATTCAGCCATTACACCTCCGTTCTGCTACCCTTACCACAAGAGGCAGAGGCAGAGGCAGAGACTGTGTGGCAGTGGCAGTGGCCCTGTGGCAGCGTTAGAGTCAATGGCAAAGGCTGTGTGGCAGTGGCAGTGGCTGTGGCTCTGTGGCAGAGGCATATAAAATGTGAGCTGCGAGCGGCAATGAAATTACAACTTGTCAACTCAATCAAGCGCGCTTTATGCAGCAATTTCCGTCACTTGTGTGCGTTCCCACTCATCCGGTGACACCACCCCCACAACCCCCCCCCAACGCAGCCAAGCGCAGACATCAAACCACCACCCACCTAACACCCACTTGGAGCCACCGATCCACCGAATGGAGGATATTAAATCTGTCGAGCGACAAACATTTCCAGCTAATAATCCGTTTTTGATTTCGAGTCGAAAAAAAAAAGAATTAACAAAGAACTCCCCCCTGCGTTCCTCCTGCCCCTGCACCGTGCCGCGGCAGGACTTCTCTAAGCAGCAGCTTACGTAAGCGTCTGCTCTGAGGAATCCTTGGGAATTTCTGTGCGCTTTGCGCTTTAAGGATTTTAATTTCAGGCTGCGGCAAAGGCGGTGACGACAGCGAAGCCATTCGGTTTAACAAGGACATCCGCCAGCGCTTCCGGCAACAGTTGCCACCTGCCAATGTCCTTGCGCACAGGAAAAAGGATTAAGCGAATCTACAGAGTGGCCGCCAACTTTAAGGCAGAATTTTGAGGCCAGGAATTCCCTATTTTGGGGGCATCAACTGCTTCTGTCTGAGGTTCATCATTGGGATAAATCTCTCTCCTTCAGTCTGTCTCCCTCTCAGCCTCTCTCTCTCTCTTTGTGATTTGTGGGCTGGGGGAATTCACATGAAAAATTCCCTAATTGGCAGTGTTATCAATTAGCAATTAGCCAGAAGCTAGGGGGAAATCTTCAATCTGCCTCTGGGTTGCTTTTTTTTTTGTTGTTGTTGCAGGATGCAGGATGTTGTTTGCCTCTGGCCGCCAGCATTTAATTGCACGCATCGATTGCAGCACCACCACCAATACTCTCTCTCTCTCTCTCTCCCTCTCTCCCCCTCTCTGTGTCTCTATCTCTCTTGCTGGTCAGGAATAAGCCATCTAATGAACTCTCCACTGGCCAAAAACTCCGCTCTGCCCCCGTTTTTCGATTCTGCTCTAATTGCAAAAATCAACGGGGAAGAACTGTGATTTATTCCGCACATGTGCGTGCTCCCACCCACGCTCTACACCGCCCCTCCCAAACCGCCTTAGATGGCATTACAAAGCAGTCTTTTAGTTAATTACTCTCGCAAAAACAACAGCAACAACAAAGGAGAAGCAAAGGCAATAAATGAAAGTCGAAAGCGATTGAAATGCGGGCGACTTTTGAAATTTTATGTCTCCGGCGGACAACCAACTCCCTCGAGTATCCTTCGACGTAGGAGAGAGAGAGAGGAGAGACAGGATAGAGAGTGAATGAGTGAGAGTGAGAATGAAGGACAAGAAATGTGTTTACTCTCTGGGGGTAAACCATCTAACGTATCTCTCCATCTATCCCTTTCTGATGCTCACATATCTGGCTCTCTATCTCTGTCGCTCTGTCTCTGTGTCACTCTATCTCTGTCTCTGTGTCACTCTATCTCTGTCGCTCTGTCTCTCTATTTACGACTAAATTAAATGTGCATTAAATAACGGTTAACAACTGACAAAGCGAAAGCAAAAATAATGGCAAATGGCAAAAGTTAGAAGAAGGGCAAAAAGGAATGAGGAAAGGGCCACCAAAAGAAGCAGACTAAGCAAGCAGTGGGGGATGGTCAAACACAGTAATTTGGGATTTTATGTGACACGTCCAGTGGGCTGGCGAGGGGTGAGGAGTACGAGTGGAAGGGCTGCGACGGGACACGGGACACGGGACAGTTGACAGGGAATAGGGAAAAGAGCAATGGCAGTAAAACGATGGAACAAATGACAAGGCAGAGCAAACAAAAGTCAAGTGGAGTGTAAATCACCAAAAGAAAATCTTCTTTATAAAAGAAATATTCCTGCAAGAATTTTCACCATGTATCAGAGACATTTCTTTGGGTTGATTTCGAATGAAATGCAAATCATTATTTTTAAGACAACAAATTTCTATAATTAAAACAAATTTAATCTATAATTAAGTTAATTTTGTCCCCCTCTTAGGGCAGTGCCGGGTAGTGTCTACATAGATGAATGTATCGTATAGTTTACTGAGTATGACTCATGCTAAGCTCCTGTTTAAAAAGGTAAGTGAAATTATTTCATGAATTTTAAAGCCACATTTTTACTTTTACCAGGCAGTTCCAGCAGCGTTTCCTTAAGTTTGATTTCTTGTGGAATGTTTTTTCCCAATTTGGAAAACATTTTTTATTTTCCCATTTGCCATTTCCTGTTCCACTGTTCCAATTGATTTTTAATTTAAATTTGGTGCGTTTTATTATACCCCCCCCAATACCTCATGATCCCCCATCATCATCATCCCCATGATGGTTCCGTTTGACCCACCCACTGAGATGTAAACTGAAATGTCGTCACGTTGATTTGATTTTATTGCTTCCTGTTTTGGCAGGACAGGAGTTTGGGAAAGAAATAAACAAGACTGGGCAGAAATAAACACGGGAGTATGAGGGGAATGGAAGGGAACGAGGAATGGTCTGTGGGAGTGGGATCTGAGACCTGGCATAGAACTTGGACACCCCATCGGCATACACCGCCTGGTTTTATGGCCTGCTCCTGACTTGGAGTTTTGTGCATAATTTATGCATTTTCCCACAGCGAAAAAAAAAGGAAATAAAACCGAGGCAAGCGAACGCATAAGTCAAATTTAGAGCCCACTTAGTAGACCAATAAATACCTAAAATACCTTGGCATGCCTCCTCCTGCCCCCAGCTGCCCTGCCCTTTCACCTAGCCTCTAATTTTATGACCTGGCCGCAACATATCTTTCCGTTTTCCACACCCTCCATCTTTCGCTCTCTCTCTCTCTCTCTCTCGAGCTTTTCATCTTATTAAATTTCGAGCAACGAAGCATAAAAAAAAAGTGAAAGAATTTCTGAATATGTTGCAGACTCGACGACGCTTCATAAAAATTTGCTTTATATGCTTGTTCAAACATATACACACACACGAGCGAATGAGGAATGCGGGGGTGTGTATATGCCACAGCAGCAGTTGCAGCTAGAAGCCGCAACAAGAGAGCAGCAGCAGCAGGAGCAGCGGGCAGCGGCACAACAATACCCTAGCTCCAAAATGCCAACAAGTATGATAACCGCAACAACACAAACAACAGAGCATACAGAGAGATACAGATACTACTCCGCACACCCACACACACACACAGCAGCCTGGCAGGCTCAGATACAATCTGCAGACAAGAGTCCAGGCGACAACAATGGAGCCAAGCAGAGAGAGAGAGAGCGAGAGCAGGACACAGGACACAGCAGAACGAGAGGCGTCACAGAGTGAAAATAAAACGAAAAGACAGGAAGATGTTGTGGCACATTTTTCCACTAAGAGTATTATGAAATTTTTATATATATTTTACAACTTGTCTGTCCGTCTGTCCGTCTGTCTCTCTCAGTGCTTAGGAGGGAGGTGAATGGGTGGTTAGCATGCGGCTTTGTTACTTGAAATTTTGCCCCTGTACACCCTCTAACACAGTGAGTTGCTCTTAAAGATGGGAGAACCTTAAATTGAAGTGAAGCTAAGATTTTACATTACATTATTTGGAATCACCTACGAAAGCTGTTTGCTTTTGCTGTTTTATGCCCTCCCCCCCCCCTAGCAAGTTCAAGTTCCATTTTAATCCCATTAAGCCTCTCGCTCTCGCTTCTTGTGCCCATGTTTCCCCAAACACACACAAAAACAAAAACAAACACTTCATATGTTAATTTTCCAATTAGACTGCCAGAAATGGCACTAATTACAGGGCGCGCGTTACAACAGCAATGGAAAATAAACAAAAAAAACCCAAGAAAAATTAAAGTAGCCACTTGAAGGGCAACCCAAAGGAGGCCTCACATTGGCTCAGAGAAGTGGAGTGCGGAGAGGCGTGGCGCCATGAACCATTGCATACCCTGTAAATGTCTGATACAAATTTTGAAACATAAAGCTACATCTTTTGGCACTTTTTTTTAAACGTTTCATTAGCTAATATGCCCAGTTTAATAGCCTCTGCAAAGGGTAACAAAAAAGTAAATAAAATTAATTTTATACAGCTTCTGTGAGAGGGGGACGCAGGAAGGCCTTGATTATTGTAAAACAAGCCCCCAAAGAAATGCGGCAAATGTCTGGCCTCAAGTGGTGTGTGTGTGTGTGTGTGTGTGTGTTGGGGGGCATGGGCACTGGGGAGGTGTTTGTGGTGTGCGAGAGCTGGTGATGGTGGCCAGGCATTAAAACGAGAGTTTGACACGCGACGCGTTTGAATTTTACACGCAGCAGGCGCACGGATAAGTGCCAGCAAGGGGAGGCAACAACAAGAGACGCCGCATTGTTTCACACACACACACACACACACACACACACACACACACACAGAAACACACAGCCATACAGGCGTAGCTCAAGTGGGCGGAAATATTAACCGCACTGTACAATTCTAATTACATTCTGCCAGCGGTGACGGGGCAGGGGCAGGTGACGCCGCACCTTACTCCAGATCCGTGCATTATGGCGAAAGGAGTCGCGTGCGGTGGCAGGGGGTAGAGGCCTTTAATTTTATTTATTTTCACAGAACTTTCGAATGTGGCTCTGCGTGTGCCTGCCACAGCCACCACCTGCCATTCCTCGCTCTCCTTTCGTGCTGGTTTTTGTCCTGTGACCTGAGCTTCAGATTGCAGCCAGAACCAACATGCGCTTTGGCCTGAGGCTATGCTGTGGTTATGTTAACTTTGCGAATATCTCTTTGGATGTGCAACATATTCACTGCATTTAATATGAGTATCAGCTGACTTACGGTTAGGAGGAAGCGAGCAGAGTTTTAAGGGAACATAAACATACCTGCAACGAGAGAGAAGCGAGACAAATCGATCGTTAGATTGGTTTTTTTTTGGTGTGGAATAAAGATGGGAAAGATTTTGGAATATTAAGCTAAATAAAAAAGATTTTAAGTTAAAGAAAACTCTTTAAAAAAAATGTAAATCGATATAAGAAGTGAAATGATAAATATCGAAAAAAGTCGATATCATATTTTGTAACCAAACGATAAGTATCGATAAACAGCTCTTAATTATCGTTCATGAAATTATTAATCCAAAAGTCTTTATAATTTACTTTTTCTTTAAGAACTGAAAATCTTTTAAGATCCTGGTCTCCCTTTTTTTGTGGCATCTAAACATCTGTTGCTAATTATGCAACACTTAAAATACCAGCAAACGAGGGGGAAGTGTTTTTTTTTTTGTAAGCGAGATGACAAATAACGGGACATTTTCCGCTTAATTAAACAGGTTCAATAAACCGAAAGCAAACTGTGGCAGGCATCTCGGGGATCTCTGTCCCAAAACGGATGCGGAAGGAAACGGCAGCAGAGCAGCAACGCAACCCTTTTTTTTTTCAGCCTCTTCTTTGTTCTCGTTTCTTCTGGGTCTGTGTGTGGGTGTGTGTGTGTGAGTGGTATTGTTGCCTTTTCCTGCATAATTGCCAGCATAATTCATAAAAAAAACACAGACAGAGATTGAGACAGAGAGAGGGAGAGAGAGAGAGATGAAGAGGAAATCATTGACTTTATTTTTGAAAGCATTTTAGGCCTGTGCTCAAAAAACACAAAGGAATCACTGACACAGAATATCCTTATTGCTCCTCGCAAGAAGGACATCCAGCAGAGACCAGTCCCACCCCCCTCCCAACCAACATAATCCCCATCATCATTGCCATCTTCTCCGCCAACATCAAGGCTCATCAAATGCACTCCCAGTGCGGACTGAGTCCGGGCCCGGGGTCTGGGGCCCACTTGCTTTTTAATTAAAATCCAAAGTCATTTGCATGCGCTTTGAAAGAAATTGCCATCCATTCATTGAACGATTGCGGGGGGGGGAGCTGGAGGGAAGACACGCAGTGGGTGAGTGCATTGTAATGTAAGTAGTTTTGGGTGGGGAAAGTGGGGTAGTGGGATGGCAGGACAGGACAGGGCAGGACAGCGACCATTATAATCATTATCAATTGCCGAGCGCTGACAACGAGCTTAACAATGGAGCAGATAAATGGAGGCGACCACAAAACTGCTGCCTGCGATGCATACCAAGTAGGTCCAATGGAGAGTCGAGGGCAGAGCAGAGCAGAGCCAAGCCGAGCAGCGGATGTGGAGAGTAAAGTGAAGAAGGGGCAGGGGCATACTTGAAGTGTGTGGCAAAAAGGAAGGAAGCAGCAGGCAGCAGCAGCAGCAGGCAGCGGCCAGAAGCGGAAACGGAAAGCCTTATTAAGCGGAAACATTTCGCCTTTTGGCTTCGTGCACTGCATGCCATCGGAGGGAGGCTGTGGCTGGTGGCTCTGGTGGCCTCTTTATAATTTATGCCAATATTTTTACAAGTGGCATTCCGCACCCTCCCATTACACCCCCTCTCACTCACTCTCTCTCTCTCTATGGTATAGTCAAATCAAACACAATTGCTGGGGCGAGAGAGCGAAAAGAAAGGCCAAGACAACAGGAATGAGCAAATTTGCTTGGCTATCAGTCGTCGTTCCCTTCGTTGTCCCTGTGGCATATAAATTGAAAAATTGCAATTGACGAATATGCAGAGGCAAAGGAGAACGAAAGAACGAAAGAAGACACCAAAAACGAAAGAGAAATCACAGACAGTGGAGGGGGGAGGGAGGAAGCGGAGGCGGAGGAAAAGCGCAAGAGTGTACGAAATGCTCTCAAAGGATTCGTGGGGCGGATTTTGAAGTGTAAATCACAGTGGAAAAAGTAATGACAATTTTCCTCCAGCCCCAAGTAATTGGAGTACACAACGGATGAGAGCAGTGGGCAGAGAGGGGCAGCAGTGATGGAGTGGAAAAGAGTGTTAATGTGGAAATTGATATTTACCGTGCGGCGTGTTTTCCCAGTGCAGCAAAAAGAGAGACAGAACAGTAAGCTGCATTTAAGGCACACCACAAGAAATGGAAAACCAATCACATGGAAAAGCAACGGCCACTTGAGGAGGCTGCAGGAAAGGAACGGGAAAGGCTCAGAGCTAGTTTTCGGATTCGCTTTTAGCTCTTTGGCTTGGTATTGTAATTATCTTCTATCCCCACTCTGTCTGTATAAAATCTGCGCAAGTTTAAGTAAATTTCGGGTTTTATCTCCCCCCACACAAGCCACAAAAGCAAACCATTTTTCGGTAGTTTATGGTTTGTCTGCCGCCCGCTCTCCGCTTGCCACTCATTGCCACTTGACTAATATTGCCCCATAAATCAAAGTGGAAAAGCCTGCCCACTTTTGCACACTTTTGCAGGCCGCACAAACATTAAAGTCCGAAATTTTTGCGTAGATCGGCACAAACTTTGCTCATCATTAACAAACAAAATATTGAACACAAGAGCGCCAGGACGTGGCTGGAGGAGAAGGCGAATAACGAAAAGGACCTCCCAGTATCTGAACCTGAACGAAGAGCAGAGAATCAGGAGCCCCATTTCAAGTTTTGGCCCAACAACAGCCAGAAGTTGCACTCAAGTGCCTATTTATCTTATTAAGACGAGGCCGAGCAGCTTGTTCTGGGGATGCGATGCCATACGGATACGAATGGGACTTCACTCCTGCCCCCATTGTTGCTGCCCCAACGACACGCAGCAGCAGTGGCAGTGGTAGCAGTGGCATCGGCTTTACTTCTCTCTTCTCTTCTCTTCTTTATGCTCTGGCATTCAGTTTGCTTATTAGTTTATTTTGCTGCTTGAAGTAGTTTCTAAGTTTCTGTTGGGGATCTTCTGCTGATGCTGCTGCTGCTTCTGCTGCCGCTGCTGCTGCTGCTGGTCCGTTTGTTTTGTTAATTTGATATAGGATCCTAGGGCATGATGCTGTTGCTACAGGGCACAGGGGGTGCCAGGGAAAGGAGCGCCTCGTCTGAAGCAAATAGTTCCGTTGACTGGTCCACTCATACACTCATAACGACTTCGCAAACCCCCACCCCCTCTAAATGTTAGCGAGCAAACAAAATGGGAAATTCTCTTGTTGACATGCCATCATGGATGCTGAATGCTGCTCCTGTTCGGGTTTCGGGTTCTGGTTCTGGCTCTGGTTCCTGAAGAACTCACTGACTGACGACTGAATGTGGGAAACCATGAATACGCTTAAAGTGTGGGTGGTCGTGTGAAGGGTGTCCGGGTCGAACATTTTTCGGTTGTCCGCCCCCACCCCCACCCCCCAACTCTCCGCTTGGACTTGTTTGATTTTGTGCACCGCCTGGATGCCGCCTGAAAATGTATGCTAATTGGCTTTTGATATTGTCGTGGGTGGAATAGTGGTGGCGTAATGAGTGCCAAAGCGGTGCGGTGCAGGGCGGAGGAAAGGGGCGTGGATTGACATCATTCGGTGGTCGCAAAATGCAATGGCTCCCAACATTGAGTGGCATGCTTGAGGGCTGGTGCTGGTGCGTGCTGGGGCATCAGTATCCCATTATCCCATGTAGTAGGACAAATTTGTAAGTGGATTACAAGTGGATCATTGGAAATATAAGAAATTTGCATGTTAAAGCTTGTTTTTGGTATGACAGAAGCTCAGGAATAGGTTCAAGTGTGTGGATTGTAAGTGGATTGCAAGTGGATTGCAAGTGGATTGCAAGTGGATCTTATGTGGATCTATTTATCTATTATTTGAGAATATATTTCCATTTGGAATTTGTGGATTTCAAGTGGCCCTTTTGTGGATCCTATGTGGCACTTGTTATTCATTGCTTCGAAAAGAAGTTAGAGTTCATTTCGCCTGGAATTAATAGTTATTGGCTTTCAGTTTGACAGTTTTTTGATTTGTGGATTTTATTGGCAGGCGAAAATTCGCGCCCTCGTATTTCCCAGTTAAAATATGAGAGGAATACAAAAGCCATGGCCAATGCTAAAACTTTTTAATAAAAGCATCAAACTTTTCTCTTACTTAATTTATTAAGCTCCTGAGATTCAGAGAGATACCCCCCAATGCCCCAACAACAATCGCACAGATTCGACAACGCACTCAACACGAAACACGAATACAAACCCAGCACCCCAAGCACTCCTGCCACGTCCACGACCACGACCACGTTCACGTCCGTACCAAACACACACTCGCAGATATCCAGACAAAGGCTCATAAATATCGATTTCATTGGCTTGGCCTGGCCTGGCGCATACATTTCATGGTTATTCCGGCTGATGAGCCGTGGGAAGTGCTTCCAACGTATCGCCTGCGAATCATCCACACGCCATGACTAAAAGTTACTAAATTTTCCGGCCGTTTGCGTCATTAATTTCCAAAAAACGAGAAGGAACGTGAGTCGCTTCTAGTCGCGACTCTACTTTTATACCCGTACTCAGTCAGTATATAAATTTATGAGCTTATGATTGAAATTTAAAAAAAAATTTTAATTTTACATTTTACATTTTTTGCTACATTTGTCAACTACATCACATGTAAAATGTAGATAATACATCTAGAACAAATATTCTACATATACATTTAGATTCTACATCTCCTCCGCTAGGGTTGCTCGCGCATTGCACAGGGCAGAGTGTGTGCGAGCGAGACAGAGAATGAATAGCGTCAGCAGCGCCAGAGGAGGTGGGGGAAGCAACTGAAAATTAATTTCTTTATTCTGGCTATAATAATGATCCGATCTGGTTCAGATTCGGCAATCTGATAGTCTGGTCATTCTCTACGATACTGCGTTTTTAGTTTTATCGTATCTTCAAAATTGTGGATGCCACAGATTTTCGTCCTTTGTGAAGGCGGAAGGGGCGGGGCGAAATTTTGAAATACACTTGTAACAGTGTGATATCACATGAGTCTGAAAAATTTCGTTGCTCTAGCTTTTATAGTCTCTGAGAACGAGGCGCTCATGGGGACGGACAGACGGACAGACGGACGGACAGACAGACATGGCTCTATCGACTCGGCCATTGATACTGGATCAAGAATATATATACTTTATGGGGTCGGAAAATGTTCCTTCTGCGTTACACACATCCACTTTTACCACAAATACAGTATACCCCTTAACTCTTTTGGAGTACGGGTATAAAAAAGAAAAAAGGAAAGAGGGAATGAAAGCAAGGCGAAACCAAAGTGGAAATGCCAAAAGGAAAAGCCAAAAGAGAATCAGGCAGTGGGTAGGGGGGGGGGGGGGGGAGTGGAGGAGTGGGAAATGAAAACGAAACGGAACGCAAGTAGAAATAATGGGACAGCAAAGTTTCGCGACCGAGCGTCGAGCGCGCCGATGGCCGTGCCCTGATAAGGATAATGGATTTGACTACCGACCACTGCCGTCCGTGGCAGGCCTTTCAGTGGCATGCGGCATGCGGCACTGGCAGTGGCAGGCAGACAGTCATCTCTCCAGTTGAGCGAAAAGAAATTTATTCATTGACAATTGAGTTGCGGGCTGCTGGAAATTGAGTTTGTGTTTGGGCTGCCATCCTCCCATCCTCCACCATCCCTGCACCATTTCCATCCTCCAACGATATTTAGATGTCGCCTCACCAACGCAGTTCTCGTCCATCGCCCATCGTCAGTTCATCCCAAGTAATTTCAAGTGCCTGCATATTTATTTGCACAAACGCTTTGCTTTATTATTATGTATTCCTCTATTCCTGTTATTAGAGCGACGGTCTCTCGTCTCTCTCTCTTCGCTCTTCGCTCAACATCCCATCCAGAGCGCGGTATGGAACTTCCCAGAGAAGTTCTTCAAAAGTTTGTACCCCCACCCCGTCCGCCCGCTACCTACGATACGATGCTCTGAAGTACTCCTACTTGTCGTACTTTCTGCGGTCAGGGCCTTCGTATTTGAAATATTTTCTCGCTTTGAGCAGCAAAAAAAATGTCAAGTATACTTTTTGGCTTACGAAAGTATGCAATAGAACGATGGGGGCGTGGAGCTCCCCTTCTCAAGGGGAGACCCTTTTCATTTGAATGGTTTTTGGTGCGGCAAAAGCATAGCAACAAGCCAGGCCAAGCCAAGCTAGTGACTTGGAAGCGGCATCCTCTTCGAGGACTCGACCGCCCCCTCCAAGCCACCATTATGATCTGAATATAACTCGAAAGTTGTGTGAAGAAAACTCTGTGAGATGCCAAATGAGTGGCAAAGAAACTTTGCTTGTTATTTGCAAAAAAATGATTCTAGAAACATTTTTAGAAATGTTGAAATTATCAGAAAAGTATGGATCTAACTTTGGATGACGACTGATGCTGTAGCTTAAATTCACTATGGATACAATTGAAATATATTCTCGGGGCTGGCAATAAGAATCCTTGACTAAACATTCCACACAATTTACTAGAGAGCCATGTCCTCTGCTTGCTGGCGCAATACTTCACATGGCCCGTTTCTATTTGGCTAAGACCTCATTTCGTTTTGTCAGTTTTTGTTGTTTGGCTGGCGACTCTATAGAGTTTGTTCCGAGTCAAAATTTGTTGCTGCCTGCCTGGCTACTTCCCCCCGGCTGTAGTTGTCGTTGTCGTCAACGTTGTAGCAAATCTAGTTCCTGGCAAATGCCACAAAAGATTGATTTTTTGTTCTTTTTATTTTGCTGTTGTCGCTGCTGCTGCTGCTGCTGCTGTTGTTGCAGCTGCTGATGTTGTTGAGCCTCGTTTTTGGCATTCGGCCAGAGAGCAGGAACAGCAGCAGCAGCAGACAAGAGAACATTTTTGTTGTTGTTGTTTTGAGTGCTGCGGCGACGACAAGTCCAGAAATGCTGTCCAAAAATACGTGGCTACATTCTGCTTTAATTTTTGTTTAATAAACAATATTAAAGTAGAAAAAGAGAAGAAAGAGAGATAGAGCTGCTTTTTACCCATTTTACTCGGTTTTTTTTCGTGCTGCGCTTGAAATATTTTCGCATTTATTCTTAATTATCAACAGAAAGTTGTCTGCACTTTTTTGTTGTGTGTGTGTGTGTGTGTGTGTGTGCCACTCTTGTCTGTTGTGCTGCTCCATCTCCATCCTATAAATCTAGCTGGCCACACTGAAGCGCTTGTTGCAGCTTTCATTGCCACTCCACCCCAGTCGCCCACACTGCCCACACACACACACAGACACACACACACTCGACATGCTTTATCATGACACGCGGCGTATTTCAACATATCTTCGCACACTGACAGATGAGCCAACAGTTGGACAGCAGGGACGTAGCAGGACGAAACAGGACGACAGAGTCTGCCCCAGAACATATGACAGTTTAATTTACTTTTATTTTGTCATGGCGGGCGGGTGTGGATGTCTGTGGATCGCATTCCAAACTGAACTGCGTTTGGGGTTTCTGTGGCTTCTTCATTTGCAGAGAGGAGACTCCGCCACTGGACTCTGTTTAAAGTTTATGTTTCTGTCATTTAATTTCAATTATTTGCACTGTTCCACAGAGTCAGAGAGAGAGAGAGAGAGAGAGAGAAAGAGAGAGAGTATGAAAGAGTGGGGTGTGGGTGTGGGTGTCGGTGGGTTCCCCGTCCTCTTGCCCATTTTAATTATGCGCTCTGGTAATTTATGTTAAACTCGTGAGTTATTAGAATTTATGGCAAGCTGCTGGCAAAAACTGTCGGCAAACGGCGCGTGAAATGCTAATGGTACGAATGCGATCTGCAAACATTTCAAATACATTTACATATACATATTTTCGTACGTTTTTTTTTCCCCCTTTCAAATTTAAGCTCTTTTAGCAACTCCCCCGCCCCACCCACCGCTCAGACCATTCATTCCTCTGCGTACCACTTGGTCTCTCGTAAAATGCAATATTGTATATGCCAAATAAATACACGAAAAAGCAATCAACTCTCTGCTTGGGCAGGCTTTTGTTTGGGGAAAGGTGAAATTCGGTTTGCTGGAAAAACATAAGCGATATCCAGGCCAAATGCATTCGTTTTCCAGTAAGAGTATTGAGAAATCGGTAAAAAAAAAAGAAAAGAAGGAAAAACACATTGCCTTTCCCGAACAATGACAGCGGGAAATCAACGCGCCAAAAAACTGACAGACTGGCAAATGAGTACAAAAAATCAGTCAACCGATTCCCCCAGATTGGGCGACAGAACAGGACATCGACTCATTGCAGACAATGACAGCGGAATGACAGACTGACTAACTGACAGTCAAGGCAGACAGTCAGACAGACGGACAGAATAACAGTCGGACAGGCGAAACTGTCTCCGGGAGGATTTGCTGCTATTTTCGCTGTGTTTTGTCTTGCAATATTTCCCGATAAGCAGGCAACACAACAAAACTTTCCAATCCGAAATAGATGTCGGAACCACAATTTCCAGTCCGAGTTTTGTATATAAATTCCTTCCTCTACTTTCCTTCTGCTGTGTTGGTGGGGCGTTGGGTTGGGGGGGCTCTCCAGAGATTTGTTTTGTTTTCGTGCACTTGTTTACTGCGTCTTTTGTGCAGAGAACCGAGTGGGAAGTGGCATCCACAATGCCAGAGTACTGCCTCCGGCCATGGTACGGTATGGTGCGGTACGGTACGTTCCGCCCTTGCCACCACACATGGTGCGGCTCGGAAAAAGCTTACTTACTTTGCAGCTCTGCAGCTCTGTGGCTCTGGGGGATTTCCTTCTTTTCTTTTGCTTCAGCGCAAAGAGAAAAATGTAAATTTACATTAGACTCAAGTAAATTTAAATAATGCGCGTAAAATTTACTACTTTTCTGCGAATTTTTTGCTACTTTCTCTGTGTCTTTGTGTGCCCGCGTCCTCCGTCCTTTCTGGCTACCATCCAATTGTGCAACAACAACAACAACAAAAAGGAAAAAATAAAGCTTTAGATAACAGTTATGCCATCGCCCTTTGTTGGCTGCTGTGGCGCCATTTTGTCGACAGAGCTTAGAAAATATGTTGACAAGCGTAAAGCTGCTGCAAGGATTTGTGGGCTGGGGCTTCAGATTTTCATTTTGTTGGCTAACAAATGGATACTTAGATATGGATCGAGTGTGGATCGTATGTGGAATTGTTCTTTAGACCAATAAAACCTTTAAAGATTTATTATGAAATTAGTAAAGTGTGTTAAACTGTGGATCCCATGTGGATCCGATGTGGATCCCATGTGGATTGAATGTGGATTGCATGTGTGAAAACTCTTTCTGGTCGGAAAATCTCTAGAGATTGATTTAAGCCTAACTGAAGTAATAAAAATACAAAATTTGCTTTGGATGGATCGTTTGTAGTTCGTATGTAGCTAGAAAACCTCCAAAGTGCCTTTAGCTGTAGAATCTAAGTGGAGTTCAAATCAAGTAGAAAGATTACACGCATTCCATATGCTAAACAAAGGATTTAATACTTCAGCCGTAACCTGTGGCACACCCAATATTTCCTACCGCTGCTGTCGCAAAAAAAAAAAACCCATACTTAATAAGAAAAGCCACCGTTACAACAGCATCCCCCCCCCCCGCCCACTATCCCTATTGAGCCACAGCCGCTGATCACGAAATCCACATGCATTTTTCATGCTTTGTCAAATAAACAGCATCTACATAGAGAGCACATGGCACACACACACACACACACACACACACCACTCATACTCTGGAGACATTTTTTTCAAAGGGCTAGACGATGAAAATTCGTGCCTGGGTTACATTTTTACCCCAGGACAAACTTTTACCAACGCTTTTTCTTGCCAATTTTCGGAAGAGACACAGAGATGCCAGCGTTGGAGCTGGAGCTAGAGCTGGAGCAGGAGCGCACTGAGCAGGAGCTTGTCTAATAAAAGTCTAGTCGACATTATTTCCAAACCAA
This sequence comes from Drosophila subsilvestris, assembly GCA_035043285.1. NCBI lineage: Eukaryota > Metazoa > Arthropoda > Insecta > Diptera > Drosophilidae > Drosophila > Drosophila subsilvestris. The sequence continues at coordinate 854,879 of JAWNNB010002104.1, read as the reverse complement.
CCCTCAGCGAATTATACACAAGTTTGATCCATTCCGTGCCGTTCAGCTCTCGGGCTACGGCACTGTTCGAGTGGAGTGGAGTTTCAGGGCGCGACAACCCCAGGATAAGGGACGGACGCCAATGCAATTTTCGTGCATGAAGCAGAAACGTGGCTTGAATATCCAAGTAAGTCCCACATTATAAATAAATAAGCAGCACCAGCACCCCAGAACTCCAGAAGCTAGCATCCAGTCATCCAGCGAGGCACAACGGCAAGGACAAAGCAACAAAAAATAAAAAAAAAACAGAAAAAAAAACAAAAAGAATTGCGAAAGAAACTACCCTCTCGATATAGAGAAATGATATTACGAGACAGAGAGCGAGACAAGCATTTTAACAAGTCAATAACATGTCAAGTGAAAACTTTTTAATATTTTCAAATTCGTGCCTTGGCGCTACCGTTCTCTACCAGCCACCCCACCCCACCCCACTCCATGAGCAGGATGTTTCAGACGCGTGCCTGACAGAGCAATTAATCAAAAATTTACCATAATTTTTTACGCTACTCAAAGAATGAATCTGTTGGCTGCTGCTTCTGCCGCTGTGACATTTTCAGTTTGTCATGCATTTCAGATTTGTTGTCTTCACAGGGATGGGGACTTGTCATGCTTTATTGGCTTACAAGTTGAGAGGTCCTGCGAGTGACAACATTACAAGCGCAATGTCCTGATGGGAAATTAGTCAATTTAACCGTGTCGGAAGTGATATTTACTACGTAAATTAATGAAAATTTACTTTATATTCAAAGAAGCAATACCCAGGGGGGAAGAGCAATTAAATTTGTAATAAAGGTTTCCGCTTTAAATTTTCAAGTCAGACTTTGTGCCTCTCCTGTTTTTCTTTCGTTCGCTATCTGCTACTGCATCTCTTACTCTCTTCCTTCGTATCTCTCATATCGGATGAGGTTATACCTGATCAATAATACACTCGAACACACCTGCCTTCTTTGCGTTACAAGCATCATTTGGTCAAACCCTTCTGCAGTGGCATAAAAACCATAAGCGGATTAAGATCTAAGCCTACTCTTGGCCAGAACTCTGTCTGTGCGATGTAGCTCAGATTTGTTGCTGGCATATTCTTACGTTAGCCGTCGCCCTTACAGCTTTTGTCTGCCAATTACATTTGCCTTCTGTATCTTCTCCATGTTTCGTTTCCCTTCGTCCCAACACTTAACTTGATTAGGTTTCTGCCGTTCAGAGTTGCATTCACCTGCATTCGAGTTGCCTTTTGGGGCACACGGCAGCAGCCGTCTGCCAATATTAATTTCAATAAATCAACAAGTGCATTTTTAAAATGAAGAAACTTTTGCACACTCTTTGGGCGCTTCCATTCACAGACAGCGAAGTGGAGAGCCATCGAAGGAAACTTCGTTCAGTTGGCAGTAGGAATCACAGCCAGCTCCCCCACCCCCCCTTGGTAGGCAATAATGTGGGATGCCGTGAATGGAGAATCGGGGCAAAGCAGCAGGCAAAATCAAGCAGAAAATATTTGAAAAACTTTTCGCATTCGAATGTGTTTACTTAATGTATTAAAATGTTGCCGCTGCAGCACTGGTAGGGGAGAGGAGCGACTGCCTCCATTGATGAGTTATAGTAGGGGGTGGTGGTGGTGGGCTGCTGCCTGTAAGACATTATACAAATGTGGCCGAGACTTTGTTTTATTAAAAAGCCAAAAGTGCAAACGTAAAGCAGAACTGCAGTTAGAGGAAAAGTTCAACTGTCATTTTTTCTGCTGCCAACTTTTTGCTTATGAACTTTTTTCTCAAAGTGTGCAACGCGACGCGACTGCTGCTGTGTGCTTTGTGTATGTGTGTGTGTGGGACTGCCAGCACTTTCTCATCATCATCATCATCATCATCATTCATCGTCGTCGTCGTAGCCATTTAAAGTTTTCTACCCATTTTTCTACTTCATTTTTTACTCCACGCAAAATCAGAGTAAAGTTCTTCCGAAACCAATATGCGTGTGTCCTTATACCCGGTCGTTGTCTGTGTCTGTGTGCAGTCAAAGTTTTCCCTTGGGGTGCAGGGTCTTCCTCCCTCTTTTTCACTCCTTTCTTCTCGGTTTTTTTTCTTGTGCCAAATATCATTACTCTTGTCGTTTTGCTGCTTTAAGCGGTTTTCGTGAAGTCGTTTAAGCTTGACGTCCATGAAAAATGTTTGGTAACCTCTTCAAGAAAAAAAAATAAAAAATAAAACTAGTAGGAGTTGGCAAGAAAAATGCATTAAATAGTTTTTTGAGAATATCAAAAAAAAAAAAACGAGAAGGAACGTGTGAGTCGCTTCTGGACGCGACTCTACTTTTATACCCGTACTCAGTCAGTATATAAATTTGTGAGCTTATGATTAAAATTAAAAAAAAAATTTTAATTTTACATTTTACATTTTTTTGCTACATTTGTTAACTACATCTACATGTAAAATGTAGATAATACATCTAGAACAAATATTCTACATCTACCATTTAGATTCTACATCTCCTCCGCTAGGGGTTGCTCGCGCATTGCACAGGGCAGAGTGTGTGCGAGCGAGACAGAGAATGAATAGCGTCAGCAGCGCCAGAGGAGGTGGGGGAAGCAACTGAAAATTAATTTCTTTATTTTGGCTATAATAATGATCCGATCTGGTTCAGATTCGGCAATCTGATAGATATGGTCATTCTCTACGATACTACGATACTGCGTTTAGTTTTATCGTATCTTCAAAATTGTGGATGCCACAGATTTTCGTCCTTTGTGAAGGCGGAAGGGGCGGGGCGAAATTTTGAAATACACTTGTAACAGTGTGATATCACATGAGTCTGGAAAAAAAATTTCGTTGCTCTAGCTTTTATAGTCTCTGAGAACGAGGCGCTCATCAGGACGGACAGACGGACAGACGGACAGACGGACAGACGGACAGACGGACGGACGGACGGACAGACAGACATGGCTCTATCGACTCGGCTATTGATACTGATCAAGAATATATATACTTTATGGGGTCGGAAAATTTTCCTTCTCTGCGTTACACACATCCACTTTTACCACAAATACAGTATACCCTTAACTCTTTTTGAGTACGGGTATAAAAAAAAAGAGAAATCTCTGCACTTACATAAAGACATAGAAGCCAGGAAGGGAAATGGAAACTTACCTGAAATTATACAAAAAATAATGGAGAAGAAAATGCATAAGTTTGTATTCGAATTATGTGGGAAACGTACGAATGAGCACAACTGTACCCATGGTTATAGAGTTGCCTTTTCAGTCTGATATTAAGCTTTAATCACAAGTTAATTAATTAAAGGTCAACCAACTAAGAGGCTAATTCATGGCATGCAGCGCATTAAATAATTGCTAATTTACGTGCATTTTGTGGAATGGTCTGGACTGGACTGTACTGTGGATGTGGATTATGGCAGTTACGTGGCAAAAGTTTTCCATGTAACTTATTGACCTTTGGTACGTCCACCCACACACAAACACACACACACACACACACACACACACACACACACACACAGCTTGCCCTTCCTACATTGTGGCTAGGACGTGGCAGTGCGTTCTCCTTTGGTCAACATTTGCTGAGCCAAATCGAGTTGGAGAGCAACACATACCGAGCACTCATCTTGCGCCTAATTAGTGGGTTTCTGTGGCAAGCCAGAGAGATAGAGAGAGAGAGAGAGAGAGAGAGAGCTGTTTGCCACCTTTGAAGGTGTGCGAAGCAAAGGTTTGTGGCAGGTTTCAAGTAAATTATGCTTTCGGTTGATCTAATTTTCTGTGAAGTGAAGCCTCCATCTATTGCTAGAGCAACCATTTAAATTGCATAACTCTACGGGAAACCGGGAACCGACTCCGACTCCGACACCGACACCGACTCTGCATCCTATCCATTTGCCCATTCGGTGCAGCCAGTGCAGAACAATGTGGTATTTGTTTAGCTAACAAACCAGTTGGATCCGTTTTTTTTTCTCCCCGTGCTCTTTTTTCCCGTGCGAGTAGCCCGTCTGGCGTTTGCCAAAAATCAAATGCAATCAGCGAAAACAAATAATGGCATAACGTGCCGTATTTTCCCCATACGAAAATGAGTGTGCAACGTGTGCCTGCGGGGGTGGGGCGGCAGCAGGGAGACGGCTGTGCAAAGTGCAAACAAAATGCAGTCGAGCTAATAAATATTGAAAGTGGTTTAAAGCAAATCGGCAAATACGAACGAGTACTACACGCCACGTGAACAATTTTCCGCACAAATTTTTTATTGTTTATAAATAAAAAAAATGCAAAAAAAAAATCACAGTAGAACAAAAAAGAAATGATTGTAGAATAAATCAACTCCATGAGTGCATTAAAAATGTATCAATGTACAAACGATGAAAATAAGGAATCAAAGTGGTGCATGAAAACTGCAGGAAAAAATTCAATTGTTTTGTGAGTGTTGGAACATGAAAAGAGCAACTTTAGTTGGACGAAATTTCAAGGCTCACTGGTGCGTTGGTTGGTACGGTATGCAGATATTTTTTTTTTGGATTTAACATTTTTTATATAACGTTTTTGACTAAATGAAACATCAACTACTCAAGAAAATATTTTCTGAAATTTTTTATTTGTATTTTTTAGTGCTGATATTTTTTGACCCACGCGTTGCAGAACCAATAAAACCTATCAAACATGCATGGCATGTTCTTTTTGAACCGAACAGCAATCCGATCATTGAATACAAGCTGCTGCTCTCTGATCCAGGCAGCACGAAAAGGAGGCGACACAAAAAGCAACGAACGCTTTTTTGGGTTTTCTGTTTTTACATCAGCGCCAAGAAACATACATACATATGTATATGTAAATACATATAAAAGCTGCAGCCAGAGTAGAGTCAGAGTCACAGCCCGAATGTGTCCATGGTTTCGTTTATGTCGCTGCCGCCTCCACTGGGATTTACTTTTTGTGTGCCTCTGTCCCTTGGTCATGCCATGGAAATGGACATGTATGTGGATGTGAATGTGGTCGTGGTGCGATGCGAAGCGCGTAAATTTAAATTAGCAGCAACACCACACAAACACACACACACTACTGGAGCCTCTTGTGCTCTTCGTATGAAATTACGCATACGCCACGTTGCACCACATTTTGACTACTTCATTACCATGTTTAATCAGATCATTGCGTGTCTGCCTCTTGCCTCCAGCATCTGTCGTTTGCATCTGCATCTGCCGCAGAGGCCAGTTCATCAGAGTCTCTGCCAGCCCCAGCCCCTGACCCTGCCCCTGCCCCACTGTCCGCCCGGAAACCGCACTTTGCACCCAAAGCCCCACCCGCCTTGTCGTCTGTTTGCTGCAATCATTTAAATGTTGTGCATTAATATTTCACACAGGCACACACACACACGCACACTGTGCAGACATGCTTTGCACGCACCGTTGCCCTGCCTGTGGCCCCTTCCCCGTCCCCAAATGATGCACCCTCTGACCAAGCCATGCCACGCCTCTGACCCCATCCCATGCCACCAAGCCACGGAGTAATTTTGTAGTTTTAGTGTTTTAAATAACAATTTGGTTTAGCATAAATTTACGCATGTTTTTGGATGGGTTCAACTTTATTTTCCGCATAATTGTTGGTAGCATTTTGCCGTTGCTGTTGCCATTGATGTTGTTGTTGTTGTTGTTGTTGCTCCCATTATTGTAATTGTTATTGTTTAAGCTTGCAAAAAGCGTCGAGCAGTGCTGGATATAGCTGTGTAATGGTGCCCGCTGGAAGGGAAATCGTATGGCGGGAAATTCTGACAGCAAATTAAAGTTGAAAATTTGAAAATGTAATAAAAGAATTCCACTTTAAGCGAACCAAATCGTTGCTTATCCATGGGGTAGCAATAGAGATGGAAAACTCAAAATTTAATCGATTGATTATGTGCTAGATTTTGATGTTCAAAATGAATGTGGACTAAAAATTTGGATTATGAAAATTATGAAAATAAATAGCTACAATAAATAGCAAATCGATTGAAAGACCTGTCTAGTGCAGCTTAGCCATTTGGGAATTGCTCCATTTGTAGCTCCACTACTGCCCTTCCATTGTCTCATCATTGTCTGGTGTTTCGCTCGCTTAGCCCGATTCAATCTTTGACCAATGTGGCCTATCAAAGTGCATTGTCATTGTTTTGGTACTTTGAACCGTTAATACACACATGTGCTCAGAGCCATAGCATCCTCACTGCCTATCTCTCTCTCTCTTTGGTGCTCTGTTGCCTTTTGTCTGATTTATGCACGTCAATAACATGGCCAAAACAACGGGCATAAATCAGGGACTAAGGCGAAAGGAGACACGCACAATCACGCACAGCACAATGGGAGCAAACAAATATTTGACTAATTTCAAAGATAGGAGAGCCAAACACAATGGCATGCCAAAACAGAAAGGAGACAATAGAAAGAGACAGCCAGAAGAAGATAGAGAGAGAGAGATAGAGTGAGCTAAAGTTATAGTCTGCGTCAGACACACGAAGTGGGAGGCGTAGCAGGAGGTGAACATAATTAGAAACGAGTCATTTTAATTTATAGTTAAAACAAACACACAGAGACAAACTGCATTATCCATGCCTCGTTCTCTCTCTCTCTCTTTCTAGGCGCAAACTTGGCACTTGCCTTGTTTATTAATGCCTCAAACTTGGCTTTAAGCCTGTCTGCCTGCCTGCCAGGCTGCTTATTTAGCTCATTTATTTTGAATGGCAGTTGATGCACTTGCGGTCCAACGAGAACAGAACAGCAGGACAGTGTAGAGAGGTGACAGAGGAGAGCAGAAGGGGAGCAGTGTCCTGTTTTTGCAGCTTAAATTACGCTTCCAAAAGTGTTCCATACTTCCCACAGGAGTGGAAGTGAGTGCCACACACAAACACACACACACACAATCTCTCTGGTGCGGTTTTTGGTCAAAATTTATTAGCTGCAGTTGCAGTATCTACCACCTATCTATCTATCTATCTATCTAACTATCTATCTATGTATCTATGTGCACCCGGAAGTTTGGCTACGGTTGCACCTGCATCGAAGGCTGTTGCTTTTGTATCTGTGAGATTAATTATGTCTCTATTTGGTTTATAGAGTGGTCCAACAGCATTTTGCCTTACCAAAAAAGTGTCCAAAATAGACACACACACACATACGCACACACACAGGGAGCCACATGCTAGCTGCCACATGGATACGCAACTAATTAGCTGTCAAAATGGCTTTATATCAGCTTGCAACAGACAGTGGCAGACACCAGTGACAGACTAAATATTGCATAAATATTCGAATTTAGAGAGAGGCCCCCCAACCAAACGCACAACACACTTCAAAATTTTGTATTTATTTTCAGCTAAAATATCGTTAGTACCCCCCGCCCCACGCTGCTACCAATAGGATGGCAAAAGTATCACAGACTCTAGCCTCAATTTATAGATACAAATGTATCTGTATCTCTATTTGCTGTGTTTGTGTGTGTGTTTGTGTATTTCTGATGAAGTCAAAAAGTTTGCCCAACGGCAAGGGATCTCTCCTACCAAACGGAGTCGGTGTGTGTGTGTGTGTGTGTGTGTGCATAATCGAGCGGATACAATCATTTTAATAGACACTCCGGTGTTATAATTTATATGCAAGCATATCTCGTACACTGCCCCACCACGTGGCACCACTCTCCTGCACAATAAATGGTCAGAGCGAGCGAACTTTCTCTCCCTCTCTCTCCTTTGACATTTGCATATTTTTGTCTCACTCTCTGTTCTGCTCTCCTTTGTCTCTCTCTGGCCTGGCTTTGTCCGTAGCTATTATTGTGTTAATTTTCAGTTTGATATGCAGGGAAAAACCAGGGGAAAACCCATGGCAATGGCACTCGTACGAGTACGAGTTCTCCGTATCGTACATACATATGTGCGCCAAAAAGGGACAATATGCTAAATGGCAAAAAAGTTTTGTACTCTGGCATAAAACAATGTGGAATATTTGTCGCTTGTTGGCCCTTTGTGATGATTGCGGCGATGATAATGGACCTGATTATGGCCCTGACGATGGCACAGAGTGGGACTGAAGGTGTTAACCCACGGAGAAAGGTAGGTGGTCGGTCTCTTATGGGGTGTGGAAAGTTTCTACAAAAACAGAACTTCTTGCCTGCAAATACTTATGATATTGCAGGTTCATTACCACACTGTAATTTTCATTGGAAAGCCCCTTACTATTTTCCAATCTGTTTGCTGGCCACTCAATTACCTTCATTAATTAGGTCTTTGGTCAAAACTCTTGGCACATATGATGGAAAATTACTCAAAATTCCAATGTAAATTTGCTCAAACAAACAGAAATGCAATTAAATAAATAAAAGCTCACTTCTGTGGCAGCAATATAATTTAATTAACAATACTCCTCGCAAACAGTGGCATGGGCAGGTTCCGGGGGCAGGGGCAGAGGCAATCAGGAGAAACAATGAGAAATGATGGCTGCATAAAAGCGAAATTAAGTTGGAAAATGCTGGAAATTAAAGGGGAAACAAATATGAAAATTATAAAAAATTGAATCCACCTTCCCCTTTGCAAAATAAATAAAAGGGGGAAGAGAGGTTAATTTTGGTTGCCAACATAATTATAGGGTGTGTGTGTGTGTGTGTGTGTGTGTGTGTGTGGTCCCCCTCCTGCCACACAGCGCGGACAATGGCGTGTTGCAGTGAGGAGATAAATATCAGCGATTAATTTGAAATTTATTGCAGGCATTTAATAATTTATTAGTGCGTGCGAGAGCGTCGGGCTTTGTGCCTTGTTGCTGTATTGCAATTTATGTGTGGTATGGTGTGGTGTGGTGTGGCAATGGCACCACCTTCTTGCACATTGCGCATACGCCGCATTGTACAAACGTTAAACGTCCTGCCGCGACTCCTTTGGTGAGGGGGCATAAACAATCGCATTTAAATTGCATGCAACGCTATTTGACTCCTGCCACACACACACACACACACACCCAACACAGAAATACTACTCGTACTCGTACTTGCCGCAAAGTTCTGCGCATTCCCCATAAATAAGCCGGGCCCAACAACTCAATTCGCAGAGACGTGGCAAAAGTTGGCCCAGGAAGTGCTTAACGGGTTGTTTATGCTGCGGCCAGGAGTTGCCAGTAGCTGCCAGTAGCTTCCCATCCATGTAGATCATATCTCTGCCGCCTGCCCCTAACGATGGATCTCTGCCATCAATTGCTAATCTTCGTCTAATTATTCGATGCCCCAGCTGTAGGAATTTGCCCCTCCCTGCCCATGTTCCTACCCCTTGCACACCATTCGAACATTTTCCATAGATTTAAACAGGAAAAAGTTTTTAATTAAAAACTTTTCTCTTTTTTTTCACCCTTCGTTTTGTTCATTGCGTTTTTCAGATTTTTCCTTTTATTTTTTGTTTTGGTTTTTTTTCCTTTTTTTTGTGTGTCTTTTGGCTGGCATTTGCCTGAGCGCAAACCGAAAGCCTTTGGGGGGTTTTTTCCACCGCAACAGCAACAGAAAAAAACAAAACAAAAAAAAACAGAAAACTCGATTTGTTGCTGCGGCAGTCGCAGTGGCAGCGGCAGCGGTGGCAACAATTAAAATTGCGCCACTGAGCGCCACTTCTGTTGCGGCCATTGGCAATGGCGGGGGCGTGTCAGCATCAGCACTTAATGTCACATTTCATTAGGCCAACACCCACTGCCACTCCCACACCCTTCTTCCAGGAGAACAACAAACCGCTGGGAATCCTGTCTGGGGCAAGTGCCGCAGGGCTGGCAAATGTTTTCAAGTGTTGCTTTGCGGCTAATAAAGGAAATATGTTGCATACCTTGTGGCCAAAGCAGCAGGAGAGACAGAGAGAGAGACAGAGAGAGAGAGGAGTGCAGCAAGGCGAAAAACGGAAAGATTCTTTTGCTGGCCAGTGTTGAATGAAATTCTTAAGATTTTTTCAATTGTAAAAAAGGAAAATCGAGCGGCACAAAGGGAGACTTTAAGGTGAGAAAGGATACAGAATCCTTCCATTTCCACTTCCATCTAATCCCTGCCTGCCCCTCCACCTTTTCTGTAGTAATTCCAGAAATTTAATTACTCACTAATTATGCACAAATCCATCAGAATTAACCACAATTAAGTAAAAACTTTGTTGCTCGCTATTCCCGCTGTTCCCTTTTCCCATTTTCATTTCTTTCTTCTCTTCAGAGTCCTCCTGCTGCTGCTGCTGCTGCTACTACTGCTGCTGCCTGCCGCTCGCTTCATTTCAATTATTCAATTTTACACCTTGTGGCATTTCATAGAACAAGCCAGGAGACTTTTCCTTTTCCTTTTCCTTGCCCCTGCTTTTGCGTGGGTGCGTGGAATTTACAAGAAAGCTCTCTAAATGAAAAATTGCAAAAATTCCTTCAAGAAACAAAATGGGACACATCGTCAGAGGAGGCAAGGAGGAGAGCCGGGGCAAGGCGAGGCGATGCGATGCGAGTCGGTGTACTGCAATTGCGGTGCCGATGGTAATGACAATTGGAATTCGTTTAAGGAGTTATTTTAACAACATTTCTGTAGCGATAAATGTCGGATGTTTTCCGCTGCAATAATCCCCATGAAAAGCAGCAGCAGCGAATCGAGGAATCGAGGAAATATGCACTCATAAATGTAGAAGAAAGAAGCAAATGAAAATCCGCCTGCAGCATATCTATTCATAAATTCTCGTACTACGAACGGATTACATTTATTTTTTTTTTTGCATCTTTCAAGTGTTTATTTACGCAGAAGAATCGTGTACGCAGATATGTTGAGTCTTCATTTTGGTTTCGTTTTATTTATAAACATTCTCTCGCTCTCTCTAGCGACCATCCATCCGCTCAGCGCTGGCCGTGGGCCAACAGAATTTGACTTGAAATAACATAATTTGACACGAATTTATTCATTTATTTGTGTGTAGATCCGACCAACCCCTGTCGTACGCTTTAGCAGCCAAATTGACAAACAGATGCAAATGTAAGCAGATTTCTAATTGAATTTCCATTTCGATTTCGTTTCCCATTTCGATTCATTCAATTGCAGCAAAATTCAACCAAACAGAGACAGAAACATTGAAAAATGTTGAATTTTTGCAGGCAGCGTTTGGTCAGCGTAAAATTAACTCATTATAAAATTAATTAAACAATCGATGGCGCACTCAAACGAAGTGCCAGAGCAAGGGGGTGGTGTGGGGTGTGTATAATCATGTGTTTGCAATCAGTTTTCAAATCGCCCACAGCATCAGCGCAACTGAACCAAACAAAAACGATGGCCTAAAAGGCGGCAGAAGGAATGCAATCGAAGGGGTGCGGGGTGTGTGGGGGTGGCAGGAAAAACAATAATGAAATCAATTTGTAATAAACCACATGGGAAAATGCATGAAAAACGCCATGAAAAACGCACACGGTAGGCACACGCTTCGGAGGCTGGGGGCATGGCGCTGGTGCACTGTGGCCAAAGCAGCGACCGCAAAAGAGCTTTAAATTGTTGCATACCCTATAGGGAAGGACATGCGGGCGACACACAAGCGAGAGAGGGAGCGAGAGAGCAATGGATGCCATGCCACACACGCTTTAAAAAACATTGACAACGCAATGGCCAAGCGGAGATTGTGTTTAAATAATTTAAATATTTATATGCAATTTAATTGAGGAGCAGCGCCGCAGACTTCAACGGAAGGGAGACTACGGCACTACAGTGGCAGTCCAGCGGTCAGCAGCCAGGGGTTTGGTTAACGCACTTATACTTGGTTCATTCATTCATTCATTCGGTCAATCGGGCAATAAAAGCACAGAAAATTCAAGGAGAAAAGTGCAGAAACAATCGAGAAAAGGAGAACAATGAGTGGCGGAGTGGTGGAATGGAGTGCGCTCGTTCCGGGCGAAACTTTCCACAAGAGACAGAAAATTGAAATTGAACTTAATTTCACTTGTTCAGTGCAGTGCTGGCTAATGGCAGGCAATTGTCCCACAGATACTGAGAGTTTTAACTCAAATTCTGTATTTAAAATATGAATTTTTAATTAAAATCACATGCGGAAATGCATGAAAAATGCTTACGGTAGGGAGGCACAATTTTTGTTTGGCTATGCCGGTAAAGTTATATATTCTGGCCATAAACATGTTGTATCTTTCAGCTTTCCTTACCCCTCTTTAAACTCGTGGCACCATTAACTGAGTGGGGTACAATAACTGTCACTCAATTTGTTGCAACTTTCTGTTCTGTCAGTTGGCAGGAGGCAACATTTACTTCAGCCTCCACTCGATTTTTCCCGCTGCCTTTTACTTTTCTTCTATTATTATATTTAAAACTGTATTAAAAAAAAAAAAAAGTGGCAGGCGGGCGCGCACAACAGTCATTGTCATACACATAAGGCCGGGGTAACGTGTGTGGACAGGTGTGCAAGTGTTTGTGAAACACTTAACCACACTCACACACATAGAGAGACGCCCGCATGAACAGCAACTTTGTGGACAAACGTGGCACTAAAAAAAAACCGAGTAGAATGTTGTTCCGACTAGAGGATACCCCGCAAAAAGTTCGAAAAATGTCTACAAATTTTCGGTAGTCGATAGCTAAGATTTGCAGTTGCTTAAGCCTTAATATAAACCCTTAATGGTAACCTACCCTGCCCACACATGCAACATGCCAAACTCGCGCCTGGAGATTGTGCTATATTCTACATACAAATGATACATATATGCATAGACACACATCGCTATATAGAAAAGAGGCTTCAGGGGATGGCAAGTGCCGGTGTTCGCGGGTCGATTGTCTTGTGGCACACAGACACACGGGTGGAACGGGGCACTGCTGTCGTTTCAAGCGCACTTAAGTCGCACACTTACGCATGTACCACCCACACACTCACATCCTTTTACTCACACACACACACCTGAATATATTTCCATCTCACTTTTTGCTGTCTATAATTTTCATTTTGTTCAGCGCATCAGCGCATTTTGTAACTTAATTAGCATTTTCATATAAAAATAACTTTTTTCTCTTTCTTTTTGCTTGCCACTCGCGCACACAGGCCTTTGCCTGTCAAAAAGTGTCAACTTTTGTGTGTTGTCTTTCGCTGTTGTTGGCTTTAATTAAGTGAAAATTAATGGCTAATGTGCTGTGGAGGTTTGCAGAAGGCAGAAAGTAGAAGCAACAGCAGTGTTGGAAGGTGCTGCATAGACAGATTCGTAAGGGCGGGTACGTGGAGAGTGGTTAACTTCAGTTCACTGATCGCTTTCACAGGTTGCCCGTTAAGGGTATTCCTTCAAAAAAAATATAAATAAAATAGTTCTGAGTTTTCATTCAAAGAATATTTTATTTTTATATCCAAAATGGGTTTAAATATTTATTTTCATTGAATAATTGCTGGCATAAATAAGTCTTTTAAATTCATTTAATAAATGCAGCTGCAACTTACACTTCACTCTACATCAAAATGAAATAATTTTAAATTATTTCTCACATTTAATCACTTTATTCCTTCGTTAGGCAACGGCATTTCCCTTACTTTTTTATTTTTACTGATTTTAATATTTACTTTTTCCAGAGAGAGAGAGAGAGGGAGAGAGAGCGAGAGAGTTATTTAAGCTGCCATCAAAGTACACGGAGTACAAGTGTGTGGGGGGTGGCATGTCTCATTCTCTACCATTCAGCCTTGTAAACATGTCAAACATACACACACACACACACACACACACATGTGCATTGGCATTTGCCAGCTTGTCTAGTAATTTTGTTCCAAGAGTATGCGGCATGATGGGGCAGGGCAAGGGGCAAACTGACACTTGTCTGTGCTTTGCTCTGCTCTGCTCTCTGTTCTACTCTGTTTGTTTTTTGTTGCCAGACATTGCATAAATGCCTTTTAAGTCGCTTTAATCTCCTTACATTTCAAGTTGTTTGCTGTTGCTGCATAATTAATTAGAGAATAAAAATGGGAGAGCAGCAGAGCAGTAGAGAGAGAGAGAGAGAGAGAGAGGGAGAGAGGGAAGAGAATAAAAGTGAAAGACGACGACAAAGTTGGGGACTTTGGAGACTTGGCGAAGTGTCAAGTCAGAGGATTGGGTGACAGTGACACCACACCCACACCCACACCCCCGCTCCCCCCTTGCAAGGCAGTCTTGGGAAAGTGTTGCAACAGCAGCCGAAGCAGCATCCTGTTTACATTCTCCCGGCAAAGGCATAAAAAGGACTCACACATTCACCGCATCAACCAGCAGGCACTGCCACTGCTCCTGCCACTCCTACTGGCTGCTGTCTTCCATTGCCCCATCACTCTTTTTGATGTCACTTGCTTGACGCTTTTCCCCCTGACTTTTCCTGTGCTTTGTAGCTGATTATTTTAATGAAGCATCTTTAGCCGCACCCCCCATATGTAGCCCCCTGCCATTACACACCTATGTATGTACCACATAATGTGGCATGGCGACCACTGCCACATAGGCGTAATATTAATATATATATATTTTACTTACGAAAGAGTGTGGAATAGAGCAGATTTTCGTACATACCTGAAAGTAGAAATGAAAAAATTTATTTAATTTTTGGGTTTTAAATCAAAGAATTTTTGGGGGTGGAAACAAAGACATGGATGGGGGGGGGGGATCACTGTCACTTCTTAAACTTAAACTTAAGTTGCTCTCAGACTATCCCCAACCAGCGCTTTACCCCTTTAAATCAGGAGCAGAGCAGGGTGGGGGCCACTTGTGCGTCCGTCCCCTCAAATGACAAGAAAGATTATGCACTTCATTGTCATCACTTTGGGGGCACCTTGCTGATGCTGCCACTGTGGCTGTCATCAGCTTAATGCTGCATGCCTCAAGTGCACTTAATGTGCCACACACAGCCAAAGCCCAAAACTGGGACATCGCCGCTCGTTCTCCCCTGGCTCCAGTCACAGTCGCGTCGTTTAAAATGCGAAAGGAAAATTGGTAATTGCTGCAGGTCACGACCTGCACCCACCCCACAAGCTGCAGCACCACGTGGCAGCATGAGCCAGGAAAGCAGAGGCAGAGGGAGTGGGCGTGTGTCTGTGTGGAGGTCAGAGGTCTTACACGGCTTACGCTCAATCAAAGCTCAATGCTTTTCACTGACTTCTCAGATTTCCCTTTTTTTTTGCGATTGATTTAACCATTTTGAAATCTCTCTGATGTTCTATGCATATTTATTGCCAGACCACCACCCACACCCCCCCTAGAAACCCACGTAGAGCACCCACTCCCCTTTGGATGCCGCAAAAAGGAAACTCGAGTCCAAGTGTCATAAAAGGAAATGTCCAACACAAATTGGTGTGCAGTTGAAAACACATTTGCCAGCTAGGGCAAACTTTTGCCAGCCAGCGTAGCACACACTTTAAAGAGCCATCTTACCAGAGGCCACAAAGTGGCTGTGTCTGCCCTTTGGACCCATGTTGCCTCCCCCCGGACGGAGTATTGTCTTAATGGTGGAGCACAAAAAACGAAAATCAGGAAAATGACTTGAAATTCATGCGAAATTTTCAACTTGGGAATCACTCAGAAGGGCAGCAGCAGCAGCAGCAGCAGCGGCAGAGGGTGTGGCAGACATTTATTTTTTTTTTGTAATTTAGTTTGATGGGCGTGCCACAGAATTGGACAATTCCGCTCGTCACATGTTGCATGCCTGCTCCCCGCCAGAGAGAGGATTGTTCTATCGCCGAGAAGCAGAAGCAGAAACAGCAGCAGCATCCTTTGGCCACCCATTGAGTTTTATGTGTTTGTAATTAGTTTTTCCAACGGGTAAACAAGCGGGCGGGGCGGTGCTCAAAGTGGGTGTAACGGCAACGGAAATGAAATAGCTGGCAATCATTTTTCAAAAATAGTAAATGGAATATTTTGTAATTTGAAATTAGCGCACAAAACGCGAAGGGGAAAAGCGCACAGTGGGTGGGGGCGAAAACGTTCGGGTCCGCGGAGAGATAATAATAAACAACAGCAGGCGATGCCAGCACGAGGGTTGGGTACGAGGGGGGGGGGGGGGGTTTCGGGGGCAGTTTTTGGCAATTTACAAAATGTGCGTTAAGCATTTTTGCTTTCCTTCCTTCCTTCCTTTCTCGGAGTTTTAATGAATTTTCTCGCAACGTCTTAAAGCTGCAAGTAATGGCTAAAAAGTGTTGCCTACTTATTGCTGCCCGTAAGAAGGAAATTGCAGTGTTGGCTAATGCCACAAAAAGCGGGTGGGGTGCTGGCACCCAGCGAGTGCCTAAGCCGAATATGGTTGAGTTTCGTGAGAGGAAGAAGCCAGCATAAATATTAGATGGATAATTTGGTGGTCTTAAGCACTCAAATGAAGTGTTGGTTAATGCCAGAGAGGAGCGGTTTTTTATGTGCCAAAAAGAAACCCCAAAAAGAGTTGCGAGTTTTTCGACTAAAATTCTATCGCCCGTCCACTAAAATCTGCAGCCATTTCTTTTTAATTCTCGCTGAGTACAACTTCTGCCAAGGCAGTCCAAGAACCCTCTAACGATTGCCCCATCAGTGAAACAAACTTATGGGTATATCATGAGTCCACATTCCTGCCCCCCTCTCGCTGTGCGTGCGCCCTGCGTCATGCCCCAGACATTATCATCATCATTAAATGTCATTATGTAAATAAAATCAAATAATGGCGTAGCCGTTTCGTTCGCCTTCGATTTTCGGCCAGAGGGAGAAGTTTTCAATGCTGCGGGAGGAGTGGTGGGGGGGCAGGACAGGGCCTAATAAAGTTTCTGGGGCCATGCCCCATAAATATGCGTCGACAATTCCCGCAAGGCGGCAACATCAACACGGCAAGAGGCCTGCGGGGGGAAGCGATGGATTAGGCGGATATGCGTGAGGTTTGCGTGGGGCAAACACCGAGTGAGACGAGACGCAAAAGAGAACCAAAAAGAAGGACTAAGCAAATACGAAATTAGAAGATGGAAAGGCAAGGCAAGGCAAGCAGAGCCAGTGGCAGTGCCAGAGCCTGGCATCGGTGACACTCTTTTTGCTGGCAGGCAGCAGCCAGCCTCTTAAATGCCTCGCTGCGCGCAATGAATTTCTTATGAATTTATATTCACGACGGCCTCACAGCCAAATGAAAGTAATAAGTTCCATGTGGATGCATCCTACCACCCACCTACCCACCCCCACTCGCAGTGTCTGGGTGTCTGAGGCGCCTCGGCAAACGTGCGACAAACGACAATGATTACGCTTTGAGTAAGACAACAGAATGCGAAGCATGCCGCAGCTACCTCCGCTGCCTCCTGCCGCCAGGTTAACTCCAATTTGAAGGCACATAAATGCCACGACAATGCTGACAATGTCGTTTGCCACCCTGCCCTTTTGGCAGGGTGCAGGGGGAGGCGCGAAAAACATTTCTATTTGGCATTGCTTTCGTTTTCAATTTTCCGACTGCCGTTGCCCGGAGATAGAGAGAGAGAAAGAGAGGGAGAAGGAGTGGGCCTCCGGCAAGCAGCACGGCACAGCTGTCCAATCTACGCTTCTGCTTTTGTCGACTTTGCCGTGGAAAACAATAAATATTAAAATAAAATACATTTCGTTACAGGAAAGAGTGGGAGCGAGCGAGCGAGCGAGCCAGCCAGCATCGTTTGGCAAATACTTTAAGCCGTCTGACAGTAATTTGAACATGTAATTTGAATGTTGCCAGAGACATTTGCCGTGGCATCCAAGATGAAGAGCAGCAAATGGGTGGGGTGTGTGTGTGTGTGTGTGTGGGGGGGTGGAAAAGCAACTCCAATTGATTCGGTATCTGCAGAGATATTTGTATATCGCAAAAGTTTTCGCATTGCTTGTGGCTGGCCACAAAATATCTGTCAACTATTCAGCCACAGGAGTCTGCCACTGCTGGTTGGTGTCTCTGTCATCTCATCTTTTTGCTGAGTTTGAAGCTCAATTTCATAGATCAACTTTACAAATTGCATAAAGCAAATGTCGCCGCCGCCCATTCAATTAGAGAAGATATGCCAGAGCCACAGCCACTGCCAGGAGGAGGATGCTGGCCACATTTTCCCACAGAAGAAACACAGACACGCACAGGGCATACACAGATACACACACACAGTAGGGGAAAAGCAAGAAAGCACTTGAGCAGAACGCAAAGCAGAAAGGAGAAACCGAGACGAGATGCTGTTTATAATTTTATCAACTTGTATAAATATGACAAATCGCTTTATGACTTCTCACGCAGCAGGAGAGCAAATGGTTATGGACACGATGCCACACAGAGAGAGAGAGCGGAGGAACGCCAGACACCGTGAAGCAAAGGTTCGCCTTGGGGCAGAAGAACGACAGAGAGAGAGAGAGAGTGGAAAATAAGCAGAGAAAAAGGAAAATTCTATACGTATGCTTATACTAAAATAATCAAGAAAATGTTTTCCACTAAATCAGCAGCAGAAGGGAAGGCAGCAGCAGCAGTGGCAGCAGCCAGAGGTTTTTGGCCCAGGAAATGAAACCCGCAGGCAGCTGACGACGACGACGACAGCGACAACAGTGGATGACACTGTCCTGGCAGCCACTTCTCTTTTGTGGGATTCCGGGCGTGGGGGGGGGGGCAGCCAATCTTTAACGTGCAGCTTATGCGCTTTTCCGACTGGCACGGCACTCGCACTCTTCCGACAGGACGCTGAAGCTCTCTCCCCCAGATGCTATCGAAGTGCCAGTGTTTTTCTCAACGTTTCCTTTGTGTCCTTCCTCTACGGCGACCAACTCATTTGCATAATTATGTTTCTTTTTTCCCAGGCATTCAGACTGTGTGTGTGAGTTTTTGGTTTTTTTATTTTCTTCATTCGAAAAGAACTTCTGGTTAAATTGAGCGTTAAATTTGCTGCTTCAATATTTGAGGGAAAGTTAATTAGTGCGAGTAAAGCCAGAGATTGCCACAGAGAAAAGTGGCAGAAGGTTCTTCCACTGGAGAAGTAAACATCGATTAAATCGATCGATAGCTATGCAGTCTTATCATTTAATTATCACATTTTCATCGACAATCAGCGATAAATCAGTTTGTAAACGAATTCCCTTTGCCTTCAATTGATTTTTCAATTTGGGTTCTCGTTTTTTTCTCCCACAGGACTCGATTCCACACTCAATTTATGGTGGGGATGGATATCCTCCTGTGTGGCATCTCTTTTGCTTACCTTTGCCAAATGCCAAATGCCAGCAGCAGGCACCCTTATCCCCCTCTGGCGCAATCTCTTGATCCCCTACTCTGCTCCACTGTCGTATGCTACATAATTTTGTCACTAATCCGGGCAATAAGATTGTTTAATTTTGCGCTAAACTTAACGCTTTCTTTGCCTTCAGCTTTCGGCTTTCCGCTTTTCATTCTCTTCCACTCCTCCTTTCCCTCTCTTGGCTGTGCTTTCCCTTTTTTTTTTGGCAGCTGCTGTCCTGCGGCTGCTCCCCGCCCCCGCTGTTTGGCTGTTATTCTGCTGGCGTGGCTTGTTTTTGTTTGCCATTTCCCCCAGGAAGAGGCACAGAAGAGGCTCGGGATCGTCCGTTCTACGACAAAGCTATGCAAATTGAGGCACACGGGGCACACGGGCACATTCGGCACACCTGCTGTGTGGGTGAAATGAAATGGAGTCGAGTCGAGTCGAGGACTTGCTTGGTCTCGTGTGCATTGGCATACATTACCTCCATCGTCTAGTAAATGTAACAATCTACTAGCTGGGGGTCCGTATGCCGTATCCGTGTCCGTGTCCGGAGTGCGGGCGCTGCCTCCTGCCCCAAATGCTTTATTTGCACAAAGCGCGCGTCAGTATCCATGTCCTCCTCCACACTCTCGTGTGTGGTGCCTCATTTCGTTTGATTTCGTGCCTGTCCTGTGCTTTTGCAACATTCTTTCTATAGATTGTGTGTGTGTGTGTGTGTGTGTGTGTGGCATGCCCCTGACTGCCTTTTCCTTTTCTCCCTTTTGTGGGTTGTGTGATAATAAATTTGCCCATGGTCTGGTGGGGCATGCAGCAGCAGCAGCAGCTCCTTTTGCCATTTTGCTGCTCCTTTCCTTTTACTTTACCTTTTTTTTTCTCTTCATTTCTTTTGGTTTTTTCTTTATGCAAACAATGCTCCGTCTCTTTCTCACCCTGTCTTTCTCAAGTGTATGCAAATATTTGAGTTTTAAGTGTGTTTGCCCCACACACACACATACACACACACACACAGACACAGGGCTGAGGCAAGCAAAATTAAAAACCGAAACAAATGAAGCAGAAAAGATGCAAGAGTCCGGGTCCCGTCTACCACACCCCACCACCGCCCCACCCTCTTGCGTTGCTCTGTAATTTCCAACCATTTCTCACATTTGTTCATTTTGTTTCAATAAATGTGAAAATTATTAAATTAAGTGAGTGCCTTTTCCCTGCCCGCCACCCCACCGAACATATGTGGCAGCCAGTCTCCGTCTCCTCCTCCTCTCTGGGGGTCTTGGGGCTCGGGAAAGTGGTTTTATGTTTATAAGCAAATAAATTACTGTGTAAATAGGTTAGATTCCCGCCTCAACCGCCTCTCTAGGGATATGCCACCTCCTCGACTCTGCTTCCTTGGAAAATGCCTGCCTGGGGCCCACGAAAACAACAAAAACGATTTCCCCTCTGCTTCTGGGACTCTTTCTTGATGCGAATATGTCTGTATATGCGCGCGCGTGTGTGTGTGTGTGTGTGTCTTGGATCTTTGGGGACTTTGGGGCTGAGTCGGAGCCTCCTTCTAATTCCGACATTGCATTTAATGTGACAATTAAATTTCATTTTGAATAAAATATCTGTATAAATCCTTGCGGGACCTTGTGGCAAATGTAAATGTGTTTCTGTTGCTCGTTGAAAATCTCAAATGAAAATTATTTAGTTAGGTGTGGAAAATACAAAGACTTGAGGGAATTTAAACTTTCATTTTTCGGTGTCAAAATGTTTCATGGGCAAAGTTTTTCCACCTAATCTTTTGATTTTAGAATTTAAGGATATTTAAGACTGGGAAGATTGTGAAGTGTGTGAATAATTATCCATTTATTCATAAATTTCTACGTTGTTTAACTATTTAATCGATACATAATCGCTTTCTATCGACCATAGCTGCCAATAGGACTTGGACAGAAAGCTCGAAAGGATGCTCTTGCCTAGAAGCTTAAAGAAAAACAAAATATGCTTTCATCGTAGCATTCCTTAAGCCCCAGCGCTTTCCTCGGTACTCTGAGCACACACACACACACACATTTTCTTATAGTTTTCCTCCTCAATAAGCACATTTCTAATCATTTCTCATCGGGACACATAAATTTCGCTCAGTATCTGTGTGGCAGGCACCTCAAGCACACAAGTAAACACACACACACACACACACACACAGACAGCATCCGCTTGACACTTGCGAGAATTTGTGACAGTGGAAAATGATAAATTCAAACCCACACACCCCCCCCCACACACACTTTCTCCTGTTTGTCTGTGTGTGTGAGCAATGAGAAATTATCAAATAAACTGTGGAAATAATTACAAAGATGAAGAAGGGAATGAAAGCACAGAAATTGTGGCCAAAAGTTGCCCGCCCCCAAAAATGAAAGGAAAGTAATTAAAAAGTGCGAAGAAAAACAGCAGCAGAGCAGCAGCAGCAGCAACAACAACAACAACCCAAATTGATGGAAAAGAAGTGAAAAATTAAAACGATAGCCGGCGAAATTTTGTTGACGCTTTCCATTAAGCTTAAAGCGAAGAGCCCGAAGCTGGCTGGCTGGCTGGCTGGCTGTCAGCGAAAGGATTTAAGCCAGAAATAATGATAATAATAATAATAATAATTATGAGTGAGAGACAGATTGTCACAAGTTGTCACAGGAGTGGAGTGAATGTGCACTGAGGCGAGAGTTGAGAATGAAAGGGTGAGAATGAGGTGGGAGGGATGGATCCAACCTTGCGAGGAGGTCGCCCCAAATGGTAATGAGAACTACTTAAACGAGAGGTGGCTGCCAGTCTGCCTGCCAGGCCAGCCTTCTATAACGTGGAACAGAAATGCTTTCATCGTCCTTAGTCAACCACTTGAGGCTGTCTAAGGATGTGGGTTGTGTGTCGCTCTCGAGTGTAAGGTAAACAGAAAGCACACAGAACACAAGACACAGGTGGGAGAGCAGGAAGAGGGAGAGGGAAGCAGCGCGGCATAAAGCTGACTTAAGGACACATTTCCTTACCTTTCTGTCGGTGTGTGTGTGTGTGTGTGTGTGAGTGTGCGTCTTGAGACTCTTGAAACTATTATAAATGTTGACAATAATGGCTTTTTAAGCCTATTTTCCAGCACTCCGGAAGTCTGTCTCTCACATCACACACAGCCCACACACGCCAGACCTGTGTGACAATAAATGTCATCGGAATGAATTCATTATAACACTCACTCGCTCCGTCTCCTTCTCGCAAGGCACTACCTCTGTGGCATGTGGCATGTGGCAGACGGCAAAAAAAAAAAGGAATGATATAGAGAGCAGGAAATCGTTTTGTTTGGCTTTACGATTAATCAAAGTTTATGATTATGATTGAAAATGGAATGGAAAATAGTAAATGGAAAACTTGCAGGCTGGCCCCGGTAGTCAGCCTGTTTTTAATTGGGCTCCAGCAGCTTACACGCGTATTAACATGGCCAACACACAGGCGGAGCAGGGCGGTGTGGGGCGGTGCCGCAAATCGATTCGCGATTCATTTCGCATCGAGGAAGAGGAATAGCCAGAGACGACAGAGTTAATCCATAAGCCAGAAAAGCCAAGCATATGCAAATCATGTTTGACAGCAGCCAAAGGAAAATCGGGGAGGAAACAAAAAAAATGGAAGGAAAATCCAACCAACGAAAGGAAAACACTAGCAGAGAGTCAGCTAGGGAGATAGACAGGGAGAGAGTGTGAGTGAGTGAGAGACGCAGACCCAAGAGCCGACAATCTATGATACATGACTTTGTGCAGAGATTATAATGCCCGCTGATTGTTTAATCGCTTGGAAAGTGATGGAAAAGTTGGTCACAAGTCCCCTCTTCGCACACACACACACACACACACAAACACACACATCCCAGGAAGCTTCTGTGGGGATGTGGCAAGTGAAAAGGCATTCGAGTGTGCCAGTGATGGCAGGCACAGTTAATATTTCCATATGCCACAAAGCGATAATGGGATTAAGGCTCAAAAGGCAAACAGAACGGTAGACAGGGCGATAGAACAAGGACTGGGCGTGGAGGAACAGGCCAACGGAATTGCTTCAATTGATTCAAGTATATATTACATTCCCCTGGAAATAAAGCAAGGAATTTTCATTGAAGTTACATATCCATTAATCGGACACAGTTCGATATGTAATATTTGCCCCTTTGGAGTCCCCCCATGGCAGCCAGCTAATAGTTGCACTCGAAATGCCAACATCCATGAAAAAGCTTGTTGATGCAACACTTGAGCAATCAATAAGCCACCAGCAGCAGCAGCAGCAGTAGCAGTAGCAGAATTTCCCTTTTCCTCTGTGTGGAACAACAATAGACGGGCTAATGCTTTTCCCTCTCCAGCAAAGAATAAAAAATAATAAAAATACACTACCCTATCCCATCCCCCACTCCAAACCAAAGCGTTGAACCAACACTGAGTGATATAAATATGCGACCATTTCGAAATGGAGGACGGACGAGGACAGTGCGGCGCCAGATAGATGGCTGACTGTCAGGAGGGCGAAGAGGAGCCGCTGCCCGGATAGTTATAAACAGTAAAAATGTCTAAAACGTTTGCCAATCCTGGGGATAAAAATCTTCTCCCCTGGCTTTTCCCCCCGCTCTACTCTCTCTCTCTCTCTCTCTCTCTCTCTCTCACTATCTTTCCCACTCACAACAAACAAACGACAGTAAATCATTCTCAGCAGCGAATGCCGAATGGGATTGTACCAAGAGTGACGAATGAAGAGTGAGAGTGGGGAAGGGGAGGGACAAGGCTTGGAAAGACTAGTTCCATTTAGATTTTTTATTGTTGTCACCATATCTCTCTCTACGGTCCTGCCCCCTGTGCCTGTGCACTGTCCCTCTGGGGGGGAAGGATGGACGAGGACTTTTGCCTACTTTCTGCTGCGACAGTAAACATACCGAAATGCTTTTTGAATTGTAATTCTTGTACCCATTGCAGCAGGGTATGCGCGGTTTTGAGGAATGCAAACAAAAACAGCAACATACAAATTACACTATGCTACGGCTACAAATAATAATGAATACAAAATTTTAAAATATTTCTCGCCGAAAGTATAAACAAAAAAAGTTTGTTTTTGTTGCACTGTGTAATTACATGTGCATGCATCGTCTTGTCATGTTGTATTTTACTTCAAAAAGGTAACGGTAAACTTGTTTCGGTGACTGCCAAATGCGTTTGCTTGTCGTTTGTTGTTGCTTTTTATATGAAAGATTCTTCGTATTTCTTCTCCTCTCGTCTCGTTTGCTCTGATCTCTTGTGCTGATAAGAGGTGCGTTTCGTTTCAGTTGCATTTGAATTTGCAAATAAATGACTCACAGATCAATGTTAAAGCTAACAGGTAAATGTTAACAGGCTGTAACAGGCACAGAGCAGTGTTATAGTTAACATGCTGAAGCTTGCACAGCTCTCGTAGAACAAAATCGAAGTAAAGGCATTTATTCCAATAACTTAGTCGTATGTTTCTGCATAGTCAGAAGGGTATCGAACGCTTCGAACCCCCAACCGTATTCAGCATTCATTTCTTGTTTTCTGGCCACTTCTCTGGCTGATGGCTCCGCCTGCTGCTACTCCTGCTCCATGCTCCTGCCGATGACGTTTGTCGATGAGTTCCTCTTCTCGCTATCTCTGATAAGCGTGATTGAATTGATTTTCTATTTTTCTCTCTGGCTTTCCGCCCCACCCACTTCCACTCCCACTCTACTTTTCATTGTTGCTGCGCCACTTTGCTGATGGGATATCAATGGAAATGCTTAAACAGGCGCTTTGCTCATTTTCAATTTTTAGTCCAAATAAATGGGTATTTATATATACATATACATATATACCATACGCATTCTATATACATATGTATATCTATGTGATGGCAAGATATTTGTTGATTTTAGCTTAAATTGTGCTGTCAGGCAAGAGACTGTGCAGGAGTGTGGGTGGCTGTGTGGGTGGGGCAGAGGGTAAGAGAGCTATAGCTCTCGATATTGATTTCGCACACACGCATGTGCCTCAAAACGAAGCCAAAATGACGGAAGTAATCCATTGATTGCTCCCCGACTATATTTCATGCGAGCAAGGAATTTTCCTCTGGGATCATGGGATTTGTTTATCCATTAAAGACTTGGCCAAACTGAATTTAAGGTTTCAATTATTTTGTATGCCTTAAATAAGTTATTTGGGGAAACTATTTACGTGCTTATTTCATGAATTGTTTAGCTCTTATCTTTCTGAATAGTTTTCCCCTATTTTAGCACAATTTTCTTTAGTTTTATTCATTGAAAATATATAATTTCCCTTTGGCCAGCCAATTCTCAATGAACTGGCAGTTCCTCCAATGGCCGGCCATTCCTCATCTTTAAATATGCAAATTTTGTTGGAGTGTAGGCGACAGGACAGCCGCCTGGGACGCTGGCAGGGGCATTCATTGTTGAAATTTTGTGCATTTCTCTCTATTTCTCTCGCTCTTGATTTTCCCCTCAATTCAAACATTTATCGATTCCATTGTTGATTAGCATTTCCCATTCCAAACACTGTCCTTCGCTTCATTTGATTTTCCCTCAAGAGGAAAGCAAACAAAGCAGAGGAAAGGCCACTGAAGAATGCCAAAGGCAAAACCCGATGACGTTCCCGTCAACCCCTGGAATATGATAAGCACCTGTTCGTTTTGTCCTGGCACTGGTTTTGGTCTTGGTTCTGTCACCTCTGTAATTTGATGACCCTGGGTGTCGTCTGAAGTCCCGCTATCCCAAAACTATTAAGTAAATTGAATATCTTTCTATTTTTGGTATTATTTTTTATGCAAACTCAAACCCAAACCCAATCGGAGACCAAAACTCCCAGCCGCATCCAAAAGGGAAGAAGGGAGAGTGAGAGCGAAAGCCGTAACCAAAAGGACTTCAGTTCTAAATTACACTAATGGACACCGAAATGTAACCGAAGCAAACTTTTCAGATGAACTGCAAAATCTGCAGTCGACAGAGTCAGAGACAGGGACAGAGACAGGGGAGAGGGAGCGTATGGAAATGCAGATGGAAAATATAGATGGATCTCCCCCATGTAGTCATCATCATCATCATGGCCAAATGACCAGGCAGATAGAAGGGATAGGCGGCGGGGTGGAGGGGTATAGACTCTGGTCTAAATAGCTGCGCTTCAAGTGTTGGCCACAAAATGTGTGCACAAGCAAACTTTTGACCATAAATTATGGCATTTATTCAAAAGGCAAACCCTCCTATGACTCAGACACACACAGAGTCCGACAGCAGTCCGACGCCTTTGGCAGCCGGAAGTCCAAGGGGAGTATTATCCCCTCCGTTCCCTTTCCCTCTCTACTGTTTTGGGGGGCCAGAGTCCTTTCATTTATTAGCTCGCCCCCTACGAAAAACTTGAATCCCAATTGACAGACCGACTCGAAATTTGACCGCTAGGCAAAAGGCATAGAGAAATAGAATTTCTCTCAAGGAATGGCCCTGCGACTGGTATGAGTTCTCGGGTTAACTGCCGCTGCAGCAGCTGTCATGTAAAGCTCATTTAACAATGGCAGGGCTTCAGCAACGTGCCTCATGTTGCATGGCCCCCCACACCACATCAGCAGCAGCGGCAGCATCATCAGGAGCAGAAAAAGGAACAGCAGCAGGAGCTGGTGAAGGATGTGGAACAGTAAAAACATAAAAAGCGCAAGTTGTGCCATGCCATGGCGCGTGCAACTTGAAGGCGCGCTTGCCGCATGCCGCAGCTTCATTAAAATTGCAGCGGAACCGAAGAAAAGGAAAACGGAGGCACTGTGCAAGTGGAAGTGGCAGTGGCTGTGTCAGAGGCGGAGGCGGAGACGGAGACGAAATCGTTGGCAAACGAAGTGCCTCCCAAGATGGCCTAACGACGTCAGCGCACAATGGAGCGAACAATGCGGATGTGTAAGGACACACAGCACAGCGACAGCAACAACAACAAAACAACAAAATGAAAACCCAAACGGCAATAGAACATTCCACACGGTGGAGCCGCATTGCAGGAGGCGCAGCGTGGGCGTCGAGCAGAGCAAATGACGTTGGGACTAAGTCGAAGACGATGATGGACAGTGAAAGAACTAATACAAAAAAGTGCATTGAAAACACTAACGATAAATAAACGATAAATAATCGATAAATACTCGATAAATAATCGATTAATGGCGTAGAAACAACTTCCATGGCAGCGATAAAATATGAATGAATAAATCCATTAAACTAAAACTCCTACAAAACATATTTTCCCCTGAAATGATGCCTTTTTGGCCCACTGTCTCAGCCGAGCCAAGACGCGAAGCGCCTGCCGGCTGTACCCCGCAAGGAGCACCACGACGAGGACATCTCGCGTGACCTGAATTATTGGTGGCATATTGCCACTCATTGACTTTGCCGCAACGCCAGTGGCAAAGGAAAATGCGCCAAATGGGAGAGAAAAGGAAAAGAATAAAGGCGCGCGCGAGTGTGGCGCAAGGAGCCCGTTGCTCCTAGACGCAGGACTAGAAGCAGGACTTTTCGTTGTACGGCAGGGGGCCCTTTAAGAGTTGACTTGAGAGCAAACAATTTGCAGTGCAGCAAGTTCTTTAATCAATTTCCCTTCAAAAATGCAACAGCCCAAGACAAAGAGGCGAGCTGACAATTGTTTGTCGAGCTTTGTGGAGCGTGGAACTGCAGCGCGAGTGGAGCAACAGGAAGAGCAGTGTGCGCGGCGGCGGAGGCGGCGGCTGCAATCCTTACAAATGTGTCGCTGCTGTGTGTTGTTTGTCTCGCTTTACGCCCGCCTCCGCCTCCACACCGACAAGAGCGACAACAGCGACGACAGTGAGACGACATTGCAGTTTAATAATGTGTAAAGTCAGAGTTATTTGATATGCCCAAACAGAAGGAGAAGCAGCAGATTCTCAGAACCCAGAACAACATGGACTCCTCCCCATCGCTACATCCATGGCCATACGTGTCCTCCTGTGTGCTGGCAGCTCTTCTATGCTTTTCTTCTTTAAATTTATTGGGTTTTTCTGTCTGCCATTATTTGTTAGGCACTCCTGCCGCCATCCTTACCCCATTTTCCCTCACGTCTCATTTCATGCGCGTTGCCGTTGCCACAAAAATTGAAAATAAATTGAATGACGTTTTTATTGATCTCGATTTTCGTTTCGGGAAGGCGCATTCGCCCTGTTTCTCCTCTTAGTTTTGACGCTTAGATGTCGCTGGAGCGCAGCAACACAGACACAAGCAGCAGCGCAAAAAAAAAATTAGAAATCCGTGTGGCAGAGTGGCAGACGGCACTGCGGATGGGGGCAGACTCTCGCAGTTGTTTGCGGTTACCGATAAGCTTTAAGCTGGAAAAGTCTTTGATTGAATGGTGAAATATACTTTGTTTTACTTTGTTATTTGATGGGAAAATACTGCCGTTGGGAATGGCATTTTAAAGACGCAAGAATTTCCACAATCATCCAATGGATTCCCTTACATTTCCCATTCTCCTTAGACTCGTACTCGTACTCGTACCCCTACCATCAAATGTTAATACAATTTCAATCAACAACATTAGATTACCCGGGGAGCATTCCATCTCCCATACCCAATTCCGAAGGAGAATAATCCATGGCAGTCAATCAAAGTGAGTTGCAAAATGATTGCCTAACGAGTAAATATATTTCCTTCTGCTCCTTCAGCTCACTGGTCCGTCTGTGTCAGCTGATTGACACTCATATGAATATATAATCCTTCGATTCCATTGGCGGAATGAAATTATAAGTCCAATCTTTTGCCGTATTTCCATATGCAATTTTTCCGACATTTTTTGTCAGTGACTGCATTAACGGATATATCCGTGCTTTGGCTGACAAACGGAGAGGCGAAAACTTGTCACAAACTTTTGCTACCCTGCCAACAGCCCCCAGCCCCCAGCCCCTACCCCTGCCAATCGCATTTATATTCATTCGGGATGGGGCATTCCATTCCTTTTGTTTTTGTGGCACCCGAAAGGAGAATTGGTTTGTTGGTCAGGAAGGAAGTGAGGAAAGAGTGTGGGGCTCCTGGGGCGGGGGGTTATGGGGGCGAAGTCTGGCGCCCGGGTGCAATTTGTCAGGCTCGTGACTGCTTCACCAGAGAGAGAGAGAGAGAGAGAGTGAGACTCCTTCCGCCATTGTGGAACAAAGCCATTTGGCCTCTCTTTTTCTTTTGCTCTCACTCCATCTTGGCCCGCTTCATTTGTTGGCTTAAGTAACTTAACAACTTTACGCTTGCAACTCGCGTACGCGATGC
This sequence comes from Drosophila subsilvestris, assembly GCA_035043285.1. NCBI lineage: Eukaryota > Metazoa > Arthropoda > Insecta > Diptera > Drosophilidae > Drosophila > Drosophila subsilvestris. Next base: position 825,410 of record JAWNNB010002104.1, on the reverse strand, counting down.
GACTGCTACGGCGACGTAGTCGTCCTCCTCTTGTTTATATTGATAATGTGCCATTTATTTTATTTAAGGCATGCGCCCCGCTCGATTTGCAGTCACGTCTTGGCCAGGCCAAGACCGGGCGACACAGCCAGGACATGGGATGTGAAGCCAAAGGAGCGGCGCTAGAGGACCGAATGAATTGTGTAGGTTTCAGCAACTGCGAAATGGCTGCACACACACACACACACACACACACATGTGTGGGTGTGGGTGTGCAAGGACATGCCACAACTTGCTGTTGCATAATGCATTAAGTGCTGGGGATTCGTGGAGTCGTCGCTCTGCTGAGTTATTGACTTGAAGTTTGTTGCGGAATTTCCAAGTGCACCGCGTGTAAGGCATAACAAATTAGGCGGGGATCTCAGACCTACCACCCCCTACCACCCTACCCCATACCGCCTGCAGGCTGCTACAGCAACGTGGCAAGCAGCACTGCAGTGCAGTGCACTTGAAGGAGATTTTCAGCAGGTGCTTTAAGCAGAAGAAAACGATTCAAAAGATACAAAAGTATCTATTGCAGCAGCGATCTTTGTGTCGCTATAGCTGATGTCTGATTTCCCCACAATCCTCCCACCACGCAAATTACGAATATTATTCATTGCAATTTCCATTGATTCCAATGACAGTCGTAAAGTTTTCTCTTTGCTGTTTCCACTTCTTCGCAGCACTATTGATGCGGCTCCCCAGTCCCATCCCCAGTCCCATCCGCATATTCCGCTCTCCTTTGTGTTCGCTCTATTTCCCCAAACGAATACGAATATAATTTTTATTTGGAAATTCTTATTTAAATTGGACTTTGGCTCTTTTCTTCTTTTGGTTTGCTTTTCCCCATTCACTTCTTCTGTTCGACTGCTGCTTATTATTATTATCGATTCGCAGTCTATACAAAGGACCAGGGCACCAAAAGATACTTGCTCAACAAATAGAATTACAAATAATTGGATGACATTGAATACACTTATTGAGGAGTGTGGAAAGTAGCAGAAAGTCCTCGTTCCTTGTCCTCCTTGTTGTCTTTAAAATGTAATTATCCCACAGCATATCCGATAATGCCGCGGGGCGTACAGGAAATTGCAAGCGTCAACTACATAAATTGGAACAAAACAAATGCCAAATCCATGGAGAGAGAAATGTTGTCCAAAAAGTGGTCCGACCCTCCCTCTTTGGTGTGCCCAGCGGAAGAGTTGCCATTTTCATTTTCTTTTGCAAGGCGCCATTTTCATTCTTTCGCCTCGTTTTTTATTTTTTTTTACTCATAATTTGCATGGCATGGGAACTTGACTTTTGTTGCCCACAGAAAGAGAAAATGAAAGCGGAACAACGGGTGACAAGGGGTTAGCAAAGGGGCTGGGGGGAGTGCGCGGTGGAAACGTGGAAAATATGTTGCAGCGTCAGTGCTGGGAAAATATAATAGAAAAATAAGGTGCCACACAATATGGCCGAGAGCTTTACAGTTGGTTAAGTAGCAAAAGCGCGCAGCGGCGAAAGGACGCGCAGGAAAAGCGCCGGATAAAGTGGCACCACCACCACCACCAGCCAAGGCAGCAGCCCAGAAAGAGGGACGAAGGAGGCTGGCCTGTGGCTGTGGCAGTGTTGGCTTGGGTGTGGTGGCGTAGGGCAAGGCCGGCGCTCAGCGCCAGAGCATGGCGTGAAAATTGTGTTGACAAGAAAATTATAAACCGGAAAATGTTTTATGTTGTGGCTATGCGATTTTTCTCAGTCTCCTTCTTCATAACCGCCCGCCCACCCATTTTCTTTCTTCCCACACTTTCACTCTTTTTCTCCTTTCGCTGGGTCTCTGCTTCACGAGTGCCTTTTAAAGTCGCAGGACGGCTCATTGTGGCAGAATTAAATTGAGGGGAAATTGCCAATGAAATGATGCCAATTTACCGAAAGGGTCAGAGGTCGTCAAGCAAAAGGCAACGCTTGGATGAGCTAAAAGCAATTCGCGCTCTAGGGTAATCTGTTCAGATTGTTCTTTGGCTGCTTTGGCCAAAAGTCTCGATTCGCTTGAAGGAGAAACCCTGAATATCTAAGTGGGTAAGTTCGGATAACACTTATTGACTGCAGACAGAAAAGTTCTCCATGTGGGTGGCTGTAAAATAGTCTGATACACAACCGGATAAGCTCGGATAATAATATTATATCGCTTACAGCCATTTTCTTTGCCATCGATTCTAACAATAAACACGAAATGCCTCTTCGGATAAGTACGGATAACATTTTCCTCACATTGGTGACTGTAAAATGATTTTACATGCAGTCGGATAATCACGGATAACATACGTAACATCACGGATAATCTCGGATAACGAAATTCCAACTTCGTATGCCATGTAATTAGTTAAACCTACTCTAAAACCTACTCTAAAATATGCACATGTGGCAGCGGATAACACACTTTCCCCCCCCGCCATTGACCCAATTTCCACTTGAAATTCTACTTTAACTTGAGCTGCTTGTGGAAATGCCAGTTGGAAAGTCTCCAATGCGGCAACGTGGCTATAAATTAGTGTCGTGGCCACACAGTAAAAAAAAAAGTTGTCAGGGGGCAAAACCATGTACGTAGGCATACACAATCACAGGAGCCGCATGTAGGCCTTTACTCGTCCTCGAACTGGGTTGTGGCAGTCGCCATTATATGTACAGTACAGTACTCGTCGTCGTAGTGGTACTTTTATTATGTGTATGTATGCTGGTTACTTGCCTCTGGTTACGTTTAAGTTCGTTATGCATTTAAACCCTCAGCACTCACTCACGCCACGCTGGCACACTGGCACGCAGGGGACGGACGACAAAAAGAGGTGAAAATGAGTGCAAACACACACTCTCTCTCAACAATTACAACACTCAAAGGCGCACAGAAAGAGTGGGAGAGAGAGAGAGAAAGAGGGGGAAAAAAAGAAGCGAGGGAAATTGCTCGGCAACTTTACTGCATAGTTAATTAATAGGATAACACAATTAATTTGTGGGCAATGAATGTCTGAGCTTTATTTGCCCATCGTGTACAGTGGGGCAGCAAAAACTACAAGTGGGCCCAAAGGGTCACACAATGCGTGTATGTGTGTGTGTGTACAGCTGTTACCCCTCGGAATGAGGAGCCACAGAAGTGAATTAATGTGAATGCCACAGGCAGAAGTTTTGCTTATCAAGCAGCTGTGGTTACGCCAGATGGTACATAAGGAAAAACTCTCGTTGCAAATCTGAGCCTAGATCTGTTTTTGGGGTTAACCATAAGGTAAAATGATTGATGGATAATCTAAAGATTTTAAGGGTCTTTCGGGATCATAGCTGTAGCTTTTTTCGTATACAAATCTAGTAATTTCTGGAAGAGGCCTCATGGCAGTATCCCTAATACATTAATTCATGCGGCTGGTTCCAGGGCAAACAAGGCAAATGTAGGAGCAAAAAAATTGAAGCCAAAGGACCTGCATGCCCAGGCAGTGGCTCAATTAACGATGTGCCCTCCATCGCTGAGGGCGGGGGACAGGCGTGAAAGGACTCCTCCACACCCACACCCACTCCCGCTCCACTCTCCATCCACTCAACGGCAACGAGCTACTTACCAAACAGCAGTTTTAACTATTGTTTGCACACTCGACTCAACAGAGTACAGAGCAGGGGCAGGGGCGAGAGCGGAGTGGGACGTTTGGGGCTGCTGTGCGAACTATGCCCCAACTTTAAGGCTTGAAACGCTTTTGGGTTTTTTTTTGTTTTGTTGAAACAAAAGGAGCTGCCTGCCGTTGACCAAACAAGCGGCTGGGCGAAACGCCTAAAAGGCGGCAGCACAAGATTTTTCAAAACGTAATTTTTTATGCTGTCACAAAATTTGAGGACCCAAAACAGGATTGGACAGGCGGGGGGCGGAGGAGGATGATAATGATGATGATGATGTTGATGATTATGGCCGTCTGCGTTGGCGTTGGCGTCGGCGTCGGCATTTTGTCAGCATTATGTAGTGTATACATAAAATACTTCACTTTATGTGTCCATTTTTGTTGTTGTTCCTTTCGTTCGTTTTTTGTTTGCCGAGGGCTAAAACAAAAAGCTTAATAAAGAAAACAACTACATTGTTTTTTGCCTGTGTTGCCTGTGTGTTCTGTGTTGGGCATTGTCCTGCTAAAAAGGAGCTCATTTTCAGCGTTTTTTTTTGTGCTTGCAACATTTTTACAAGAGGATTGAATATCTAAAGGTACGCTTTGATTTTGGGGACTCTTCTTGGTGTCAAATTTGGGTATAGGACTTAGATTAAGGTTCTTAAATAAACGTTAAAATCAAATGAGCTTTACCTGCAGATGATCCATGGCTAAGTGTGGCGTGGCCTAAAAATCACTCGAATTATTCATTTGAATTTCACACTTTGATTATTGTTATGTTCGATTTTTGGGCGATGGAACGACACTCTCTTAATTGTTCTAATTTTGTATTTAAATATAGGGCTATGAAGCTAAAGCTCTCTACTCGGGACTCAAGCACACAAGACACACGAAACGAAACGAAAGCCCCCAAAAGCTGGGATCGATCGCTAGCTATGTATGTAGGCTGCAAAAAGCTGCACCTGCCGGCGCATCAGGCACATCAGCAGTGGCCGGCATCACAGGCATTAAGAGAGAGACAGACAGCAGCCACACTAAAGCTCCAACTAGATATAGTTTGTGTGTGTGTTTAAATAAGATTTAATATATGTATATGGAAGCACAGAGATACCATAAAAACAAAATGGAGTAAAAGCACAAAAGCACAAACAACAAAAGCGAGACAAGATCAGTTTGCTTATTATTTTTTAAAATTCTTTTTTTTTTAGTTATAATTTCAGTTTTTCAGGCCCTAAACGAATTCTGTTTAATTTTTTTTTTTTGGGTATTTTGAGGCAAATTGTTTCGAGATGAGAGAAATCATAAATCATAAAGCTTACAATCTACAATCACAAGAAGCAAAAGTCAGGGGTGGTAGGGGTAGGATGTGGGACTTTTAAGGGTGGTGTGGGTGGCGGGCATATACTGACCTTGATGCTGTCGTAGCAGGCGGTGACCTTGCCGTTCTGTACCTCCACATTGGCCGGTGGATGGGCAAACTTGCATTCGGTGTCCTGGCGCGAGCACTTGTTGCGCTGAAACTCCCGACAGACCTCCAGCTGCAGCCAGCGCGAGTCCTTGCCGTTGAGCAGGCTGTTCATATTGACAACGTTGGCCATTTGATCGTTGTATTTGACAGATACAGATATATAGTATGTATATATATGAGTTCAGTTGAGTTGAGATGTGTGTGTGAGAGTGTCTGTGTTTATATATATGCTGTATACAGATCTAGGATAGCTTTCAAATAGACTTTTTAGCTTAGCGCTGGCGACTAGAACGCGTTTTGTTTTTGTTTTTTTTTGTTTGTTTGTTTGTTTTGGAATTTGTAGATCGAGTTTACACCACACGCGCAATAAACAAACAGCACTAAAACTTGGATCAGCACTCAGTGTATATATATATATATATATATATATATATATATATATGTAAGGTATATATAGCATATAGATCTTAAGATGGTTTTTTGTTGGTTTTCTTAGCGTTTTACACGTTTTTTGCTGCGGAGCACACAAAGCTTTTGGGAGGATATAGCTGATAGCTGATTTCTGGGGGGTAGGGGGAAACTCGAACTCTTATATCACTATATAGTAGATGTGAGTGTATGTGTGTGTATATATAGTATAGATAGACGCAGCTGTTAATATTGTTTTTGTTTTTTGTTTTTGTTTTTTTTTTTTGTTCAAGCTGATTTTACATTATCTGAAATGAGAATAAAAGAGAGAAAACATATCTTTAGGTTTGTGCCATTGCTTTGGGGGTCGTCCAAGACTGACAGACAAATAGATAGATAGTAAGAGACAGAGAAAGAGAGAGAGAGAGACAGATAGATAGAGAGCGATTCTAAGACTAAATGTATAATTGGATGGTTTAAACTGATTCATCTCGGTTTTCTTTGGGTTAGTAATGCGCAAAGGGTGGGTGGTATTATGTTTGTTATGCAGAATGCAATGCTTAAATTAAATGATATTAAAAATTAGAAACGGATAATTATCCACATACACACATACACATAAATACAATATAATCCGAACTCGTACATCAGAGATCGTATGAGGCGTTGCGTGAGAATTTTGTGTTTTTGTTTGTGCAAAATAAAAAAGTTCTTTTCCATACACAACTTATGATATAATCACTAAAAATAGTTACAGATATATATACTATATGCATATGTATATCTGATGTATACAGAGATAGATAGAGAGCGAGAGAGAGAGCAGCATCCAAATTGGCAGCAGTTTCTGGAGCGTTGGCGGCGCAGGGCAGCGCAATGCACATTGACCAAAAATAAATAACTACAAAATATAATCAACTAAAGTGCACTAAATGTTCCTGAAGATACATAGTATCTTGTATATGGTGTATCCATGGCCAGCGGGTGCTTTAGCTTAAGCAACATTTAAGAGAGAGAGAGAGTGACCGTAAGAGAGAGAGCGTAATTATTACGCTCATATTTCATTCACTGTTTTGTTGTGTCCGTTTCTTATAGCTGAGAAATAAATTGTTTAACGCACTTACCGATCGAATAGGATAGAAATATATTTGTTATTAATAAAAAATACTGTAAAAAAATTAATGTACATATATATAAATATTTCGAGAGATAGAATGAGAAAGAGATTGAGAGAGAGAGAGATGTGTGATATGGTTTAGGAAACGGAATTAGCCAACAAATTGCAAAAATGTTGCAAAACGATTTAATCATCGATGACGGCACACAATTTGATATTTATCGCATTTGTTTATTTGTTTTTTCTCCCTTTTGCCCCTTTGCTTTGCCTTGCTTTGTATTTTCTTTTATTTTTTTGTTGGTGTGTGTGTGTGTGTGTTTGTTTTTATCTTTACTTTTTGTTTGTATTCTCGTAGCTTGTGTGGGCTTGTGTTTTAATCTTATCTTATCTTTTGCGGCAAGCGGCAAATGAATCAAAGTCTTCGAAAAGGGAAATCTATTGAAAGAAGGCAGTGAGGGTGTGAATGTTTAAGGTGATGACTATTATTTGATGTTGGTGCGAAAGAAGATTCCATTCCAGGCTATTTTTAGTGTATTTTTTTTGTTTTATTTGGGTAAATATTTCTAACCAAAAAATAACTAATAATAATAAAACACTTTTACCAAAAGACTTTCGCTGTAGATAACATTGAAAAGTTTATGCTAGCCCCAGGAAATTATTTTTAAACTTAATGGTTTAACTAGTGAAGCTCATCGTACTATATAGGAAACCCAATTAATCTCTTAGCCTTTCCTAGAAAATACTTGTGCAATTATACATATTTCTGCTATCTATTTTCATGCCTATGCCCCAAAAGCCTTTGCCGGCGAATCAATTTCATTTGACAGCTACCAAAATGCCATCATATCTTTGGCAAAGATATTGCCGCCACAGCACCAGCAACCACCACTGCCACCCTGTCCGTAAATTATCTCTGACGACTCTGTAGACAATTAATAAACCTTATGCACACATGTATAAAGATACATACATATGTACACATGTGTGTGGTTTATTTGTGTGGGTATCTAAACCATTAGAGTAGACTTTATTTAGTTAGTATTGAGAATTTGTGGATACGTTCGTTCGCATGATGTCAGCTGCAAATTGCTTTTCCGTATTTCAACTTGATTTCCAAAGATATAAATTCCAACTTAATTTATGAGCTGAGAAATGCTAGACTCATCATCTACGTGTATCTGTGTGGGCTAATGCTTATGGGATGTGGTATTAAAATAATTTTCGAAAACTTTTTCGGCCAAAAACCATCGAGGAAAAAAAAGAACACGCAACCGCCGCACAGACGTTGTAGCGCCCACGCAAGCGGACGTGGATGGGCATCAGAAAATCGACTATATAGAATATATATAGACGCAGATACAGAAACAGAGATATTGAAATTAGCAGCCGTGTCATTGACGCAGTAGGGAGGGAAAATTTATGGCCAGAAGCGAGTGTGGAAAATGCTTTACGAAAATAAACTTCCGTATCGTTTTAGACGCTGCTGAAAATGGGCCAAAAGAAAAATCGAAGGTTCTCCGGCGGCTGTTTTTGTCTGTTTGTGTATGTGCGATCTAAAGATCGTTGCATCCGCTGACCTACAATCCACCTTGAGCGCGCCTCTCTGATATAAGGACACTCTTCTGTTGGCCAATCTGCAGCTTTTATTCGGTTATTAAAATATCATTAAGAGACAAAAGATGCTGATGCAAATTGCTAGCAGACCCCCAAACCCCCACAACAACAACAACAAAAAAAAGACGAAAAACAAGTTCAACAAGTTTTTGACTGGTTTTTCGGATTCAAAAAACTGTGTGTGTTTTTTGAAGGTTAGACTCGCCGAAAACACACACTGAAACACACACAGAAACCAGAAAGGGAAAGAGAGAGAGAGAGAGTGGAGTGACTTTATTGTAGATTGAAAACTGTTAATTTCTGTAGCGCTTAACGCAATCCCACTAAATATTTGTTCACATTCGCGTACCATACGAAAACTCGAGTGTTTATGCAAGCTGAATCAATACAAGGGGCACGGTGGGGCACGGCATGGAGGGCACTGGCACTGGCACTGCCACTGCGAGAGGCAGCGACACGAATCTTCATCTGGAACTGGAACTGGAGCTGGGCAGCTGGCTTTTATTCAAAACAATAAATAATTTTATTTCTCTCTGCGTTTTTTCGATAAGACATACCCCAGGGGATGTTAATATTTAATGGAAACTCTGAATGGTACGAATTTCGTTCAATATGTAATGATATATGTATGTGCATATGTATAGATCGAAAAAATAGAGGGTTACAAATTTCCATTTTCAATAACTTATCCACTGTTCCCCGTTTGCCGCATGCCCCACATCCCCCCCACATTACGTGGAATTCCAGTTCGAGAGCGGACCACGCTGATAACGCTGCCCAAGAGAGAGAGAGAGAGAGAGAGAGTGGGGGAGAACGACTACGTATTTTCCCCTCTCTTTATTTAGATACGCGACTCATAACAGAATTTGTGCATCAACTTTTGCCGCTTTTCTGGCACACACACAGTCAGAGTTAACCCATGCGGGCCCCAAGTTATGGCTACAAAGCCCCACATAAGCCGCTCTGAATACCTTTATGGTGGGGTGGGAGAAGGGTAGGGGAATGAGGACTGCCTCAAACAGAAGTTGCAGAGGCGACAAGTTAATGCATTTAAAGAAACATTTACGCAACCCGAAGCCATAGCAAAAACAAAAACAAAAACAAAACATCGGTCAGTAACCGCTTTCAGACTTTGCAACATTATACAACGCCAACATGCAGCAACCACCCCCGCCAAACGACTCCTACCGCCCCCCACCAACACCACCACCACCACCACCACACTCCTCTCTGACAGCCAGAGACCCACCCTAGGGGTATGACACACATATTTAACGATGCGCCCATAAAAAAAAAGTGAAAGAAAATGGGAACCAGAAAGGCTGCAGGTAGGGTCGTAGCTTAAGTTACCTTTCGTTTTCGTTCCCTCTGTGGAATGGAAGGGTATACAAAAACCGATTGAGAACTGCAGGGCGTTTGGGGGGAGTGGTAGTTCGGGCACACAGAGTTCGACGGCTGCTATCAATAAAGCCGATTAGATAAAAGAACTACACTAAAACCCTCCAGCTACCGCTCCCGCTGCCGCTCCAAAAAGCGATTGCAATTGCACGAGCCACAAACCACGAACCACAAGCCCCGAATCATATGCTGTCACACACACACACGAGTAGAGGGAAAGGGAACCCACTCTGCCAGCCAGAAACGAACCATAACAAATCCGAAACAGCAGAAGACACAAAACTGAGATGTCTGGCTTCTGCCATAAATGGCAAAATGCTAAAGATGATGATGCTTATGTCATACAGGTGGGTGGCTTCATACAGGCCCCCAAAGAGTGCTCCAAAAATAGAGTTCGACTTGGCCAATTAATTCTCATTGTCATCCATTTGATGGGGATAATTAATCTGGAGTTGCTGCTCGAGTGAGTGCGTGGGCTGTGGATGGCGATGTGGTGAATCTTTCTTCAGCTTTTGTCAATCCACTCAATGACCGTTGACTGATTTCATTTGACATCTATTAGCGGTCTTTTTCTTAGTTTTTTTTTCTTTTCGCTGAAATCTCTCTTTTGAAAGTGGCCCACAAGATGAGAGAAATGTGAACATTGCAAGAGAGAAATTGCATTCTGTCCCTTATTTGGGTTGAATACGTAATTCAGATGCTCCATAAATGGTATTATATGGCATGACTAATGCGGAACACAACGAACCTGAAGCGTGCCGAAAATGTGTACAAAAATGGATTCGTCGAGGGATCTGGAAACAGCAATCTGGAGATTCCAAATCTGCGGGGAATGGTCGAAAACCAAAAATTAAGATTAAAACTAAGAAACTTTATCGAAGCTATGATTCATTTCTTATACGTCGAAACAGAAATTCAAATATTTCGTCTTTGGAGAATACTTTTTTCCTATGAAGTTTGCAGCTTTCCCTGCCCATACCACACATACACACATACAGGCATATTTAATTATCATAAATTTTCCCTTTTTGAATTAATCTGATCTTAAAATTTCGATTTCAATCAAAAACCTTGCCCCAGTCTTCAGAGTCTTCAGTCTCCAACGCAATCTCCTCCGACTGCCGGCGACGGACGGCCTTCCCTTTGTCACGTTTCTCTCGGGCAATACAATATTTAAATTTTTCCTCATCGCATCAACAAATCAATTTCTTTAGACGTAAAACGCGATCATCATTCCGTAAATTACGTCAGAGTTCGGCAAATCTATCACGAACAAAAAAAGGGAGGAAACACACACACGAAAAATCCCCAAAAAAAAAAATTAATATATAAAAATGTATGAAAGAAATCAAAAACAAAATTCATAAATGCCGACGCCAAGAGCGAAAAAGATAGACAGACAGTGAGACAGAGAGAGAGAGAGAGGGGTGTGTGTATAGGAGAAGCAAGCACTCTATTTAACACTCTTCCTCTCTCTGTTTCACACTCTTGCCCGCTCTATCTAACACTCTGCCTCTCCGTCCCTCTCCCACTGTCTTTGTTTAACAATCTTCGACTCTCTCGAATACTATTTATTTTTTTTTGGCATATTTCATAAACTTTTGCTTATCTTAAAACACGAATACAAATACGAGCAGCGAACGATTCAAAATATACGAATACGAATGAATACTCAGACAAAATACAAATAATATTCGGACGAAGAAGCTAAATAAGTGGAGGATAGAAAACAGATGAGGGAAAACTATAATTTTCCTAAAAATTGTTGGTAGCAAAACGTTTTATATTTTCATTCAATCCCAAAATAGAAATCAAAAGAGCGTAAAAGAGGGGAAAATAATTATAGAAAATATATAATCGAAATATTTCCGAATTTCATAATTAAATTAATCTTTGAACTAATTTTTATAATCACATGCGCGCTCTCTTTCTCTCTCTCTCTTGCGCGCTTCACGTATTTTTCTTTTGTTTTTGCTCTGCTCTTTCCCAAAAGGTTAAACAATCAATTTCGCTTTCAATTGATCTCAATTGTGCGTGGCACCCCAGAGAGAAAGAGAGAGAGATGGTGGGAGGGCGAAACATGGAGCCAGGACAGGGGTCAGCAAAGGGTTAAAGATGCCCCAGCATTATGCAAAAGACTAAACATTGTTGCTGCTGTTGTTTCGCTGCCACACAATTCGATGCACGAAAAAGTTATTTTTGGATTGCAGTAGCAGCAGCAGCAGCGCCAGCAGCTTCCAAAATGTGGCCAAGTGCTGACAGTCTGACGAGGTGGGGTTTTAGGGAGAGGTGCCGCTGCACAGCTGCAGATATGTACATTCATACGTACATACAAATGTACATCCGAAAGACTACAGCAGCTGTCGCTGGTGCTCGTATTAAAGGAACAGCCAGCAGCAGGCAGCCCCAAAAACAGACCGAACGAACACGTTCGAGAAATTCTTTTTTGGCATGTTGACTGCCGGGAGAATTATGCTTAGGGTGCATTTGCTGGGAGATTGGACCAGAAAACATTCTAATGGATGGCTGAAGAAAGCCTGGAAAATACACCTCACAGGAAAGCCTTCGAGAGTGGAAACCAAAGTGGATATCCCTCCCCCATTATCACATCTATCTGTGTATCTTTGTATTTTGTAACTTTGCATCTCTCCAGCTCTACTGAATCACCCTATCCAAAAAAGCACAAAGAGATATTTGTTATGTATTTTCTTTGCTCTTTCTTTTCGACTTGTTTGCCGTCGACGCTGCGCCGCAACGCAGCTGCCGCTTTGCTTATTGAAAACCAAAAAAAAAAAAAAAAACAAATAACAAAAACAAAACCCCAAAACGAAGAAAACTTTTTGGTATTTTTAGACAAAGAGGCAGAAAAAAAGAAACGAGAAGAAAATCCACGCGCACATGTTTCAAAATATCAAAAAAGATGAAAACTAGAAGAAGCAGAAAGGAAAACCTACAGCCAGAAGGAAAAACGATTTCAAAAAGGAAACGAAATGTTTATAAAAATGTGTGTGTGTGTGTGTGTGCTGCTTTCATTTCGGTGTGCGAAAAGTGAGCGTAGAAATAAACCAGAAGCCCCTTTCTGGAAAATGGGATTTTTCAATGGAATTTCTAACATGTAAATAATTTAGAGAAATGATTTCCCTATTTATAGCTGATCTTTGTTTCTAAATAACCTTTACCAAATCCAGCAGAGTAGTTTCTATAGTTTCCATCAGATTTATTTGGAATTTTTATTGTATTTCCTCCTACGTAAACTCAAATTGTTAGAGTACAAGTATTTATATAGTAGTTTAAAAGCCCCAAAGCTAAACCATTCACTGTCGTTTTGTTTGCGCTTGCTCTTTGCAGACCTTTTGCCTGAACTCTGACACTTTTTGAGGCTGTCATCTCGCGTCAAATTGCGAGTGTCTGAGCGAATATTCAAGCCGAACAATCACAGTTCCAACCATTTTTCCACAGACTTTCAAACGTTTCGGGCCCAAAGACAATCGTGGGACGTGGAAGGGGTTTTGTAGGAGGGCATAGGTATCTCCGCTCTTTCTATTGGCGGGGTATCGATATTTACGACCTATTGAGGTACATTGAAGAGAGCTTAAAGCACACATATTTCTCAGCTCAGTGTTGCTGCTTTGTGTTTTTCTGTGGGTTTCGGCATGACTTTTGGCGAAAAATCGAATCGATTAGTCATGGCAAGTCCTCAAGTCGTCTGCTTCCTATTCCCATTGCCTTTCGTGGCATTCTCAGTTGGAGTTTTGAGTGGTTTTTGTTTGAAAAAGTGAACAAAAAATAAATAAAAGTGAATGACTTGTCAGACAAGAGTTTATGGAACAAAATGGACAGAAATCACAATTCATTTGGCATTTTCCATTGCGATTTCTTTGACTCATATTTTATTTTGAAAGCCAACTTTTGACACTTTTGCCAATGATGATGATGATGATGATATGATGGGTCTGTGATGGCTGTAAAAGCAAATTGTGTCGAACTTTTGCTGCCTTTTTTTCTCTGCCCCAAAAGCAAAGCTAATTCAATTTGCATATCTCGAAGCCAAAGAAAAACGAAACGAATCGCGAAAATTATAATAACAATCTGTTCTGTTCGCAAAACTGAAGCTGAAACAGAAACAGAAATCATATGGGGGCACAGCCAGAAATACACATAAATTTAATGGCAGACTCGTAAAAACGGTTGGGGTTGAGGTGCAGGCGGGGCGGCCAGACACCACAGAACCACATAAAAAACGTGACTTTTCATACAAAATCAGCGATACAAAAATCTAAAAATCTATGTAATTGTATGTCTGACGACTACAGTGCGTTTCCCTGCCAAGAGAGGTTCATGTTTTTGCTGATTCGAATCAAATCTGTTATTGAATGGAAAAATGTATCGAATAAACCGCGATTTAATTATGTGATTGGCTGCTTGATTCAATTGAATCTGCCAAGCAGATTCAAATATCTCTCTGTGTTACGAAGTACTTCTCTGCCCTGACAGTATTGTAACGCACTGTACAGGTTTATTTTCTCACACACTTAGATCTGATGTATTTTGTGGCCTAGACCTTGCATTAGAATTAAAAAAGGGGCTTAATTTGCATTAAATGTAAACACGATTTGTGGAGTTTTTAATCCTTGATTGATATATGTAAAGTTGTTTGCCCAATAATTTTAGACCATTTTGCATATTTTCTATACACCTGGGTTTTTGTTTTCATTGAACATTATTTTGGATTGCCAATTGGTTGATTTTCAATTATTATTTCACAGTTCATTAGCACCGAAACTTTAATTGATTTTTGGTTCATTAGGTTTTTGTTGAAATAAAAACCGTTAATTGAAAAAACATTTTATATCGCAAATTCGCTAACATGAAATCCTATTAGCGATTTGGCAAAGTGCAGGCACTCTCAAAATGTCTTTAAAAGGATTTTTATGTTCATTTTAATATCAATTGTATGTGAATTAACTTGAGATGATTTTAAATATGGCATTTCTACAGGAAATGAATATTTTACTGGCTTAGAAATAAATCTCTTGAAATAACAGGTTTTTGTGAAAAATTTAAGTGTTTAAAAGTATTAATAAATAAATTGCGGATTTGCTTGATTTATATAATTCTGTCAGAATTATAATTATAAGAATTTCTATTGATCTTTCTACTAATTAAATTTCTAATTCCATTTTCAGTTGGGTATGAAAATGTATTAAAAAATGTACTAAATACTTCAACAATTAGGTAAGTCCCCGCCATGCTGAATTTTATGTACTTGAACTACCCTTTTTCGTATTTATTTCTATAATTTTCCCTAAGCTCTGCTTTTTATTACTTAAAATTTAATTAAAAATTCATCTAAAATTCAGCTATTTCTGCCACTTTTTATAAACACCTTCACACCTTTTATTTTTTGGTGGGTTTTGTCTGACAAATTCCTCAAATTGACTTTCTCTGAATGAGCGTTTTCTTTGCATTAAAAAAAGAATTTCCGTGTTTTCACCAAAAAAAAAACAATAAAAACCCACAAACACCAAGAAACACAAACAATCCACAAAAGGAGGAAGAAAGACTCGAGACTCGAGAGACAGAGAGAGAGAAAACCAAACAAAACAAAACATAAAACGGAGAAGAAACAAGACAAGACAGAGAAGATCTTTAGTATATAAACACCTTTCGGTAGTTCCAGCTGATGATGCGACGAGAGTCGTCGTCGTTGTTGTTGTTGTTGTTGTTGCTGTTGTTGTTCGTTTTTGAAGCTGCTGTGCTGCTGTATTTGAATTGTTGTTGTTGTTATACACTCTGGTGGCTGTTTGTTGTTTCTTTTCGTTTTCGTTTTCCTTCTTTTTCTTTATGGTAAATTGTATTTTTTTAAACTTATTTTTTTTGTTTGTACGAAACACGCGCGGGATATTTTAGCGACAGAGATGGAAGATGTGGCTGAAGTTGTGGCTTTCAGTGTTGCAAGCAGCTGCTGGACATGACGTCATTTAAAATGCCGGTACAACAATGGAACTGTGGGCCACTGTGGTATTGCCAGACTTTTTGTGTGGGACTTTCCTTTCTCCTTCCTCTGCACTTCTCTACTACTTCCTGTCCTCGTAGCTGTCACACAAACACTGGCACAGGACCCCCTGACAGTTGGCACACACGCACGCACAACAAACCGACCGACACACACCACACGGAGAGAGACGGCGACACACCAACACCAGCACACACACACTCAATAAACACACGCGGCGTGTCGTTGTATTTGTTATTAGATTCGTTTAAAAAACAAATATTCCAGCCACTCAATTTGCACTTGAATCGAGAATTGAATTCTACTTATTTTTCTTCTGCTATTTTTTTGGTGGTAAACGCGCGCGCTTTTCTTGAATGTTGCACAATTTGCCGGATTTGTGCAGCTTTCGAAATTGTTATAATTTTTGTTGGTAATATTTTTGTTGTTGTATGATTTTTGCCTTTCTGTAGTTCGACTGTTTAAATGCGGCGTTTGCACAAAAATTGTTCGATTTCTGCTTGTGCGGTAGGCTATGCGCGCTGCTCTTGCTGCTGTCTGATTTAGTGTCTTAGTATCTTGTATCTTGAACTCTGGCTGCGGCACACTGCACTCTTCGACGCTTCGGAACAGAGTAAACTGTAAATTCCTCCCAACCAACGGTCTCAGCGACTGGCAACGACCACGACACTCAGCGGACAGGAAAACGACACGAAGAGAAAGATAGCGAGAGCGCGAGCGAGCGAACGAGCGCGTGCTTTGGGCTCTCTCTGAAAAATACCTGACTCATGCAAGCCATTTCCCCTCTCTGTCACACTGCCGCTGTGGCGTCTCTTATTGGATTATTACCGCTGGAGTTGGGGCTCGTGTTGTTTCGTCCCGAAGAGAGAAAGTCAACCACGAAGAGCAATGTATTGTGACTCTATTGTGGATCTAAGAGCGGTGTGGTGGTGCTTTTCTGTGTGTTTGTATCTTAAGAGAGCACTCACTTGGTTTTTCGAGTGATTTCCTCGGGTTTTCTGTCCGGAAGACGGGGGGTCAGGGTGCTGTTGCTGCTGCTGCTGCTGCTGCCGCCGGCTGTGACGCGTACCAAAAGGTTAACTGGCTACGGGAGACGGACGGCTTTTGGCGTAGGTTGCGGAACGTGGCCAAAACGGAGACTTGCTTTAGTGCAAATTTTAGTCAAATTAATTTAATTGCGAATGTATGCGACGAACTTACTAATACAACAATGAAACCAAATGACAAAGTGGAGATGACAGGCGAGTGCCGTCGATAGACGTGTCATATTTTTTTGACATTCTCTAGTGTTGTGTAAAGGATTTGCAGGGCCTTTAGCAACACTTTTTAAAGTGTGCAAATTAAATTAAATATTAATTCTTACGTTTAGTGTGGATTAATTTAGATATTGCAACATTTCAAGGATTTCTGATGCATGCGTACATATTTTAGCCATTAAACCCAAGGCTCCTAGTACAGTCTTGTGGCCCAAAATAAACTTATACACTTATGAATTGGAACTTTGTCAAAGTCACCTTCAAATGTGTTCAATATGTCCCAAATCGTTTACGTAAATGCATCTCATCCATATCTATATCTACATATGTACATATATCTGAATGCTCGAAGCGCCTGCACTGCAGGCCCAAAACGTACCAAAATAGACATTGTAAAGCGTCGCTCCGTCGCTTATAGAGAGCATACAGCATACATCATGACATTTCTGTGTCATAAATTTGTAGCCGCTTCGTTCTTTTTGGATTTTTGGCAGCAGCCCACACCACCCCCCACACAGACCAACGAGAAGACCAGGCCCTGAATGTCGTATCGCATATTGGGGGGGGGGGGGGGGGGGGGGGGCAAAAAAGAATTTCTATCATTTGTACACTCTCCTGTGTGGGTTAATCTGAATGAAAAGTGAATGGAAAACAACGATTGCAAGAACGAGAAATGTGCGAACGCTGAAGGAGAACCAGCCACACATTCATGTGAAAGCAGTCCAGAGAAACAGAGAGAAAGAGCGCTAGAGAGCACACAAACTAGATCGAGAAACGCCCCCGCAATGTTTTCTGTACCTATTCCACTCCACTCCAGTCTACCCCCCTCCATTATTTTCCCCTCTATTATTAGATTCTAATATCTCTGTCAGTCTGTGTGTGTTTTTTGTGTGCTGCACTATTTATAAACGATTCGAAATCAGAGTTTATGTGAGTGATCCAAGACCACATTTAACCAGGGGGGTGACGCTGCGCCACTTGCCTCTGGGGCAAGTGAAAGGTTTGTTGCCACAATGTAATAAGCGTTGCCCCTCAAGAGTGAAGGCAATCCATTAAGTACGAAAAATGGGATTACAAGCATTATTTGATTGCTTTTACGAATGTTACCTATGTTTTGGTGAAGTGATCTCCAGGCTAATGTTTGCTATAAATATTCTACTGCAGCTAGGAGTCTCTCCATTAAATAGTTCTAATCTATTAAAAAATATGCACAAAACCCTCAAAAGTGACCTTCTAGAGGGCATTACCCAAGCGAAGTATTCTGATAAAAAGGAAAAAAACATCTGAAAGCTTCGCTACAACTTTAGTTCTATGGATGGGATGGATGAATGTCTGTTTAGAAGATGCTATCGCCGAATGACATCTTTCTCTGTGTACCAAAGACGCCCACTGCAGCAACTTGAAAACATCATTAACAACACATTTATCGACTGTGCCGCTGTCTCAGACTCAGCCTAAGCCTCTGCCTCTGCTGGTGCCTATTCTGTTGGCTCTTCTGCAGCCTTGTGGGCAGCTTGCGTCTGCTTCAGATACAGATACAAATGCAAACCGAAAGATACTCGTACAGAGCGGCGGTTTGGCGGTCTGGTGGTCTGGCGAGCCGAAACCGGTTCCAGGCAAAATCAAAAGTTGCGCAGACGCCGTCGTCTCAGCTGCTGATGCTGCTGCTGCTGCTGTTGCTGCTGACCAAAGCAGAAGTTTGGGAATTGGAATTGAAATTGGAACTGGAACTGGAAGTGAGATTTGGATGCTGTGGCGTAAGGAGGGGGCAGGGGCTTGTGGGGTGTGACTGGAATCAGAGATCGCTGGATGGCTGTGGCCCCCCCTCGTTTGGGGGAGCCGGCACATGGAAACGGGTTTACTTCTCGTTTCTGCTACACCTTTTACGCCTGTTCCTCCAGGGTTCCGTTCCGTTTCAATCCGATTCGAGAGAACGTGTTTCAAGGCTTTCAACAGTGGCAGGGGCATGAACAGTGGCAGTGGCAGGGTGTGTTTTGTGGCCAGCAGCAGCAGCAGCAAAAACAGAAAAAGAAAAGGAAAAGGAGGTCGCTTTCAGACAAAGAGATCTTGGGAAAACAAAAGGCAGGCCTGGGGATTGGCTCGAACCCAAAGAACTTGGCTATGCGAGCGAGAGTGAGATATGTGTGTATATAGAGAGAGAGAGAGAGAGAGAGATGTAAGAGAGAGAAAAGCAGGGAAGTCCCACCCTAATCTAATTAGAAATAACGGCGAATGCCAAGAACAAGATCACGCTGCTCGAATCGCATCGTATCGGGAGCACGCGATCGGCAAGAGACCGGCTAATGCATTATGCTCGTAAATTGGCATAAATAAAGCAAAAGTCACGTAGATCCGTGGCCAAAAAAAAAAAACAGCCGCAGAGAAACCAGTTTAAAGTTTCAGGCTAGGCCAGGCCATGCCAGGCCAAGAGAGTGGGTGTGTTGGGAGAGCGGGAAATATCAGAATTCCAGATCAGATCATCCATCCAGCAGCGGCAGCGACGATGACGTCGCCGTCTTCTGAGTCAGCGGGCTGTCTGCCTGCTGACTCTCTTCTCTTAGCGAATGAAGCCCAAAGAGCGCAAACAAACAGCTGGGATCCCCAATAGCCACAAAGAGAGACACAGAGAGAGAGAGCGACAAAGCGTGGGTGCCGTCATAAGTTGACTCACATGGAGATTTCCCCCGTCGCGGCCTTTTGCAACAATGCATCCCCGTAGAAACTGAACTGGAAATTTTCAACTCAAACGTTGAGTGAATTTCTCGTGGGGGTTGCTCTTGAGTGGCATTTGAGTGGAATAGCCATAAATATCAGACTAAAGAGCGCGCCTCACTTGGACTCAATGAAGTGTTCCCACTTTTACGAGAAGTAGGGAAATTGTCAGTAAAATTTTTAAACAAGAAAATTTTGATGAAATTAGTAATTTAATAAATTATTAGGAAATTATTTATTCTGATATTAGATATACAAATTTTCATTTAATTTTATATTTTTAATGCATTAACTATAATTTATTTGAATATTTTATGGACTATGTACCTGTCTTTTATCCTCCATAAATCTCCGAAAATACTTTCTTTATTTTAACTTCCTTTTCTAGATATTTTGTTAATCCACTGACTTCCCTGCCGCTTCGTTCCGTTCCGTTCCGTTCCATTTCGTTTATTAATTTGCTTGCATTCGAATTCAAATTAGACAAATTACCGATAATTTTGTTTGTTTGCTCCTTCTCCTCCGCCTTCGCCTCGTTCCTTCTGCTCTTCTTATACTTAATTCTTGCTCACCTTTCTCTTCTGGCTCTGCTGTGCTCCCTCCCTCTCCCTCAACCTGCTTGCCTAATTACTGAAAACTAACTGCTGCTGCTGCTGCTGGGCTTAAAGTTTTAGCCCCCCCACAACTCCTCCTTGCATAAGCCCAATGCAATTGAAACCCGCGCTACAATCCGCATATCAAACCCCCAGAGACAAAGGGCTGTCAGGAGGCACTATCCTGGAGGCAGGAGGCGTGCCAGTCTGACTGCAGAGTCGAAGAAATTACGCTGATTGAACACTAATTTATTTGTTTGTTTGTTTTAACATTTTCGGCGCATTCAAGGGCGAGTGAGAAGAGGAGCACGAAGAGAACGTAGACTCGCAAGTCGAAAAGTTTTCCCTTCTTAAGGTGCAACTGAGTGTTGCATGTGTGTGTGTGTGTGTGCGCCAAGAGAAGTGGCAGCTTGTGGCTTTTTTGTTGCAATTCGTGAAGTGAAGTTTTTTTTTTCTTTGTCTGAAGCCGCTTTTTCGCGTAATTGGCTGTAATTGAAATTGGTCTGATAAAGGAGTCCGCAAGTCGGGGTGGAATCGCAATGTGTGTGTGTGTATGTGTGATTGGGAAATCGATTGTTAATACATGATTTGGATAAAGGAAATAATTTTGATATTTGGCAAAAAAGTATTTCCTCCTAAAAATTCGAATTCAATTTAAATTTCACCCTCAAAGAAACGAAAATAGGCATATTCTGGTTTATTTCAGGCAGGACTTGAGGCTCTCCCTCTCGCTCTTCCTTTTCTTGCAAGTTTTTCCTCTTTATGTCCATCCGCATACACAGACACCCCCGCTCCCATAGTTTGCTGCCATCCACCAAGGATTTTTGTTTGTGGTCGCTCCGACTTGTTTGCTCAAAATTCTGATATATTCACGTTTTGGCTTTTTGGCCACACGTTTTTTACTTCTTTGTTTTTTGTTCGTTTGTGTTGGCAGTTTCTTTTTACTCGTGCATACATACCCTGTGCTGCGAGGGTATATGATGCTCGTGGAGGCAAAAGAATGCTAGAGCAACGGGAAGATAGAAATTTTGCACTCTACCGATCCAATACCTTTTGATATCAGAATAATTGAATTTTTAGTTGGATTAAGTGTTCCTTTAGAAGAGAAGTTGAAACCAGAGCATTTGTGTGCACATTAGGCAGCTCTAATAAACATTCTTTAATTGATATTCTCCTGCTGCCAATCGGATCAGAAAGAAAATCAGTTCCATTGTTTCCCTATCTGTTAAGCTTATTCCGACAGCCCTGAGTTTGTGTGGCTATAGGGTATCTTAATGTCGCAATATCCACACTATACTTATCTATTTTTTTTTGGTTTTTTTTTCTGGCAATTTCCAGTCTGATGTGGGCGACCTTTTAGCGAACGTTTTCGCCATTTGCAGTTTTTCGCCTCTGGCAGCGGACAGGCCATCTCTCACTCTTCTCTCTCACTCTCACTCTCACACTCTCTCTTTCTCACTCTTCTCCCTCTCTCTCTCGCTGTGTGTTTCTTCTTTTTTGGTTAGGGTTACTCCTGTTTCCGTGTGTGTGTGTCCTGCCTGCGATCTCTGTTTGTGTTTTCCGAGTACTTGGTTATGGTAATCGAATTTCAAATTATTGCCACGAGCTATATGCACTGTCTGCTCTATCAGAGGATATGCTGGAAAGGGACGGCGGATGCGGGTGGGAATGTGTCGCTTTTTCTACAATTTTTCCTTTTTTCTGTGCCAAAAGTTTTCTCCTTTTTTTTTTTTGTGACTGTTTGTGTGTTGGGTGATGTTTTTTCCCCACTGAAAGATGAATTTGTGTTGTTTTTTTTGTGTTCATGTTGTTGTTTGATTAGTTGTTGCTATTGTTCTTCCGCCACCCCCCATCTATGTATGATGGGGGTGTTTGTGTATTTTGAGGTTTTTTTCACCATTTGCTTCTCCCTCTGCCTGCTCCTCTCTGACTTTGTTTTTTTTTTGTGTGTGGTTGTCCTTGTTGCCGTTTACATCCTGTTTTCGGCGAGTTTTGAATATTTTGCGGTGCATGTTTTGTCATGCAATAATTTAATTGTCGGATTTGGCAGCTTAAGAGAGCAGCAGAAGCCGAAGCAGCTTCCCCACAGATTGTGTGCCAGTGGGTGGGGGAGGGATGGCAGGTGTTGTTGCCCGACCATTTTGTTTGTTTGTTTGTTTGTTTTCCTGTCCGTCTGTCCATCTGTCTGTCTGTCTGTCTGTGTGTTTGTTTGCTTGTTTGTTTGCCTATCCGGCGGACACTTTGCGATTTATTTATGTTTGGATTTGGCTTGTTGATGCCGCCTCTGCCTCTGAATCTTTTGACAAATTGCTGAAATTAGTTGACCAACAGGTTCTTTCGTGCCTAAAATATACCTGCATACGGAAATCTTTTCAAATTGAGTGAAGCGCAGAGGGATATTCATCTGCATTCAATTATACTAATTAAATGTGTCGAAAAATTCTGCAAAATTTAAGTTCGAAATTAAATTTAGATAATTGAAAATATAGAAATAAAAACCCAACCATTCACCGATAGAAAAAAGCCCTGAAATTTTAATATTTTTACTCATTTATGCCATAGATTTTCATCCAAGAGTGGTTGTATTAATATTGAATATTTTTCACTTACATTTTGATATAAATATGAAAATATTTAAATATAATATATTTTATACTTAATTTAAATATATTTCATATTTATTTTGAAGTGTTTTGTATTTAAATTAAATATCTTATATTTATTTAAAGTGTTTTATGTATTAAGATTATATATGAACGTATTAAAAAAGCCATTTTAATATTTGAATCAAAGTGAATTCTATTTACTTTTACTATGTTTGTATATAAAAATAGCATTTTAAATTCAAATATTATTGTAGTTAATTTGACTTTGTTTTTTTTTCTTTCGGTGTTAATACCCTTTAATAAGCGACTAACTGTTACCCTTCTACTTTTGCGCGAATCGTGTGAAAATATTATTTGGCGTATAATGGAAAGGGAATAGATAAATCGCGTGCAGACATTTTTTAATTGGGAAAAATTCCTTGAGTGAAATTATTTTGGGTCAAAATATGTCTGAAAAAAAGTATTCGATTGATTCAGAATCCCAGCTGTACGAGTTAAAAGCTTAACCATATACGGCCCGTATAGCACCATTCGTCTGCTCATAACTTGGCCTAAACTCAACAGACTTAAGTCTAGTGTTTCCATGCTGTGTGTTGAAACATTAAATAGTATCGAATCCTATTATTTATATACTTTGGAATGAACTTTTAGTTAAAGCAATAGATAGACTCTTCGAAACGAAAGATTACACAATCCATTTACTTTCTCTAGTCCCTGCTTCCACCCATCCTTGCCCACTCGTGAAGATTGTTACCTAGCGCAGCTCAGTTTCCGTGGCATTATAATTAATAATCAACAGAAGCTTAAAGATTTTAATTAAAATCAACAGCAGACTCCGTTCGGGTTAGCGAGCTGCTGCTGATGTTGCTGCTGTTGCTGCTGCTGCTGCTGCTGGTGTGTCTTTCCGTTGCACTCATTGGCTTTGTTCTGCTCTTTATCTTTGCTTTACGTTGACAACTCTGGGCAGCCATGGCAACCCTGCTCCCTGCTGGCACTCCACTCCACTGCCAGCGATCAACCTGCGTTGATTTCTTTTAATTTAGCCGCAATGACCTGCATCGAAATGCTTTTGTGTCGCACTCGCTACATGTCCTGCATCCTGCATCCTGCAGCTGCTACATCCTGCTTCCAGCTTCGGCTCCAATTTTAGTTGCAATCCGTTTCGCTGGCAACTTGGCCAAGTTTCAGTTTCAGTTGCAATTACTTGGCGCACCTGAAGTGGACGACAACAACAACAACAACAACGAAAATGACAGCGATAACGGTCGGCAATGGCGATGGCCATGCTGGGTCAAAGGTTAGTTTGTTTGTTTGTTTGTTTTCGTTGTTGTGGCGACTCCCATCCGATTGCACACCCCCCCCCCCCCCCCCCCCCTCCTACAGTTTTTATTTTTATTTTTACAAGGAGGATTCTTTTCCATTTTTCTTTTGCCTTTTCCTCTACCGATTTTTTTCTGTTGACTCTGCGCTTTCTATTTACGCTCTGCTCTGCTCGGCTCCGCTACTGTTGTTTGTTGAGTTTCAACTGCAATTATGTGAATTTCCACCGTGCACAGCATAAAACATTTCGCCCCCTCTTCTCCCGTTTGACGTTCCCCTACCAAGTTTCAGCTGATGCCACACCCCTCTTACGGGACAGCCAGTAGCATACTGCTGCAAGCTCAAAGTCAAACAGCGCCAGGGCAGAGTAAACAGCTTCAAAGTCAATAAGAGTGTGGGGTAGGGCAGGGGGGCGGGGGGGTCAGAGACGGCGGGGTAGATAGATACAACTGAGATACCACTTAAATCTAGAAAAAGGAGTGTCTTCCGGCTTCTATCATTTCAAGAAGTTGACAAAACTCACGCCTTTTGGGGCCCCCAAAAAGTAATGGCTAGCTTAAGATTTAGGGCGGGATATTTTGTGCCATCCAATTAGAGAGCCATTGCAATCGGATCGTTCTTACAGCTATAATGATAGAATGATAAAGCAACACTCACAAAAAATTGTCCAGCAAAAAAAAACCCACTCATAGTTAAAAATTTGGGTTGTAATTATAAACATAGTGATACTACAAAGAATTCACTTTAATTTAAAAATAATTTATTTTATATTAATTTTTAATACGGCTCATATATAATCGAAATAAAGAATTCTTCAAAATAGATGTATATAATTGATTCAATATTGGAAAAGACATACATAAATATCAAAATATGAATATATTTCATTTAAATAATTTAAATATGAAATAGATTTAATTTAAATAATTTAAATATGGAATATTTCTAATTTAAATATGAAATAAATTTAATTTAAATATGAAATAAATTTAATTTAAATATGAAATATATTTTATTTAAATAATTTAAATATGGAATATTTGTAATTTAAAAATGAAATTAATTTAATTTAAATATGAAATATGAAAAATATTTAATTTAAAAACAAAATATACATATTTAAATCTATTTTTTTCCAACTTAAATCAAAATATAATGAAAATTGCTTTCTTTTTTCAATTATTCAATTATAACTGGAACAATTCGAATCGCAGTGGTTCTTTCTCTGGGTGCATGCGGATCAATTTTTGATAGATAGAAACTTGGTATTAACTTGCGGCACGCACAAACTACAAAACATTTAGTCTGGTTTCTACGTAAATAAATATGTACAAATGTATGTATGTACATAGTATGTACTACATATGTACATACATATGTAACCTAACCGAATCTAAACAACAATAATTTATAGATCGACTTGGCCTTGATATATATTTTATACAGTCCATAGCTCTTTCTCCCAGAATCATCGTAGAAAATTCACAGTATTCATTTATTTTTTTTTGCTTTCACCTAACGAAAACTCGTCTAAAATTGATCAACTTTTTGGCGCTTTGGCAACGAAAATCATGACCAGATCCGGCTCCAAGAAAAAGGTGAGTAGCTGGCCAATCGATGGAATACTGACAGCCTAGAGATGTCCTGCAGGTGGCTTCCCCATCAGACAAGAGGCAGGATGCACCTGTCTGCCCACCGCGGAAGCCGTTAAGGAGGATCTTTGGCCAGAAACCACCCCACTCCCTCAATCCTGCCATCATTCGACGCATTTGTCGCCTGCCGCCAGAAAAAAAGCAGTCCAATACAAATGCGGAGGTCTGGTACCGCAATCCTGAGTTCAGGAGAGTTGATGATCCTGCCGCTGCGTCCGCTTGCAATGTGTGCCAAGAGGTCCATCCCCCTCGATTGTGCAATGAGAAAGTTCAGCAGGAAACCCAAACGGAGACAAGTTGCAGTAGCAGTGGCGATCAATCCAGCCAGAAGTCCAAACGGATGAAAAGGAAACGGTCCAATCGAATGTCAAGCGAGGAGTATTGTCAGGAGCTCCTCTCAGACGGCATCGCAAAGGCCCCTTCGGTTGCCTCCTGGGCCAAGTGGCGTGCCCATCTTGGCTTCCGTCAAGATCACGCCAAACGTCCCAGGATCACAGATCCGCATCGTCGCCACTAGGATCGGCGTCCGCACCGTCTCCTAATCTCTATACAATTTCTACTCTGATATCTGTCGTATAAACAGCGTGTTCCAAGGTGCTTTTGATGGTTCATCCTTTGGTGAGGCGGTAGGGGAGGAGGCAGCTCTAGTTGTGTGATTTTTTTCCCGCTCTTTCATTCCACTTGGTGTCACGTAGACTTTTCGTTTGCTTTGAGTTTTCAGTTACAGGGCAGCCGGAGGAGGGAGGCGGCCAGCGGGAGAGGCGGCAATCACCAAATAAAAAGCCATCGGACAGTTGCTGAGCTCAGTTTCAATTTTCACTTAAAACAAAGTTGGGGCAAGGATGTGGATGCAGACATGCGAAGTTTCTGCTGCTGCTGCTGCTGGTGGGTTTTTGTAATCAGAGAAAAAGTATAGACGGCAGACACATGACGGGAACTGCTCCGCTGTCCTTTGCCCTTGGCTTACGTGATTTCAGCCATCCAAATCACGGATCGGGTTAAGAGCCCCGTCCTTATCCACAAATCCAATGGAAAAAAAGTAAACCTGAAGGCAGCCTGGACGCCTTTGATACCCTAGCTACGATTATAGAGAATTCCTATTCCATGCAGTCAGTTGCATCCTTCAATGCGCTTTAAAGGGTACACAGAAAAAAGAGTAAATCAAATGGAAAACAAAAGAAAGCTTGCCAAAATCAGCAAAGGAAAACAGAGGCGCCGAGTAAACGGAAACAGATTTCTGTGTGTGTGCGTGTGTGTGTGTGGCTCACGTGACATTTGTTTTGGCAAGTGTCCTGCGCTCCTCATTGGCGACAAATCAGCGAAGCGAACGTACCTGCAACGAAGACAATTGGGAAAGGGAGAATTAGTTGGATACGACCATAGATTTTATATTTAAAGTGCTTAAAGAATTACAACAGAAACCCCTGAAATCGATTCCTAACCCTTTTGGTTCCGCTTATGCAAGCGGATCACAATCTGCCAGTCTACAATTTCACTTGAAGCCAGGCTGATGAATCTAATCATTTTGCTGTGTCTCTTCGAAATGATTTCCCATCTGGTGATGGATGCCGATTCATTTTATCTGGAATGCGGAAAAAATATGTTCTTCGACCATGCAACATTTAGGTGCGTGTCAAAGAGGCGGTTGAAGCCAACGAAGTGCCCTTATGGCTTCAGATCCAACGCATTCTCCGAATGCGAACGCGTGGCCTACAATGCGGGGAAGTGAAGAAAGCCGCCCAGAGCCCACTACAGCGTAATTGTTTATTTTTAAAGTGCTTAAAAAACTACAACAGAAACGCCTGAAATTTATTCCTAACCCTTTTGGTTCCGCTTATGCAAGCGGAAAGCAATTCTTTTATGGATCACTGAGACATCTATGACTGTCCACAGTTCATTGGAAGCCATGCTGCTGAATCTGATCGTCTTGCTGTGTCTCTTCGGGATGATTTCCCAGGCAAGGACGAAGTCAGTGAGCTGTGCGGTTGGCTACAAATTAAACAGATTCTCCCAATGCGCACGCGTCCCCTACACGACGGGAAATTGAACATGGACACCAAATTGATTAAATAAATTAAAATACAAAGTCTCCGGGTGGAAACTCCTTTTATTTTTGGGGGGAACTCGGTCCATTCTTTATTGGTCTGTGGAAATCATGGACGTTTCTTATCCGCGCCGTAGCCAATGTTATAGCCAAACCATTCGCCGGTGTACGCTGTTGTGGCCTTGGTGGGCGGTTTTGTCTGTGGCGGCTTCCTTGGTACCGGCGGATTTAAGACGCCGTGCCACCACTTTCGCATGACGTCCCACTGAGGCTTACCATGGTACTTGACGCGCATGCACTGCTTGAATCGTGCGTTCATCTTGTAGCCCCAGGGGCAGGACCTATAGCTGCGTGTCCCGATCACCGGATGGCACTCGCCCATCTCTTCACTCCAGGAAAAACCCTCCTCGCAGGGAATCCACTCCGGTGTGTCCACAAACGAGTAGGACATGTCCGATGACGAATCCACCAGCGAGTAGGACAGTTCCGTTGAGGACTCCACCATCGAGTAGGTAACCTCCGACGACAACTCCATTCAAATGCAACTGATCTGCACCGACTTCGACTTCGATTTCGTCTTCGATTTGCGGTTGGAATGCAAGTCAATTTGCTACACTTCACGCCTGCCTCAGAGGGGCTTTTATGTACAGTTTTTCGGACACAGTTTCCGTTCAGCTATTTAGCCACGATCTGATCTACATAAATAATTTCGATCCAGCACGACCTTCGTCTATGAATTCCAACTCCACAGCGGAAACTCTTCGACAATATGCAAAGTTTTGCTCTTCGGCGGCTCCATTTGGATGGCGACCTTGGTTGGAGGATCATCCTTTCGGATGGTCGTCGCCGCTTTGGTGGTGATCTTTTGGCTGGGCACAACCTCCTGTGGTGGCTGTCTGGGGTACGGCCAACTCCAGGGATCCCATTCAGCATCCGCAGTCTCTTGGCTTCTATCAACGGCATCAGACTTTGATGGCTGGCGCGTCGGCACCACCTTGGAGGGGTCCTTTTGGGTGCGTTTCGGCTTCGACCAGCTCCAGGGGTGCCATTCCTCTTCCACCGCTGGTTCTCCTTGAACGTGATCAGCCTTTTGGTTGGGGTTCGGCTTGCCCGCTTTGTTCTGATCTCCGGCTCGTCCTTCTCCGTCTGGTGGTTCTCCTCCATCCGGTGGTGGTGGTTCTCCTTCATCCGGTGGTGGTGGTTCTCCTCCATCCGGTGGCGGTGGTTCTCCTTCATCCGGTGGCGGTGGTAATTTTCTTTTCGGTGGTGGTGGAGGAGGTGGTGGTGGTGGTGGAGGTGGTGGAGGTGGTGGTGGTGTAGGAGGTGGTGGTGGAGGAGGTGGTGGTGGTGGAGGAGGTGGTAATATTATTACCGTTGTCGTGTTCGTATCTGGCTCCTCTGTATCTTCTTCGCCTACGGATTCATAGTCAACCGAAGGTACAATTGGGAATAAGGGTGGACTTGCAACCGGACTTTCAGGGGAGTCGTACCATGGCATTTCGCGGCCTGGATACCGAATGGTGGTCGTGCGCGGGGACACGGTTTT
The DNA here is from genome assembly GCA_035043285.1 of Drosophila subsilvestris. Taxonomy (NCBI): domain Eukaryota; kingdom Metazoa; phylum Arthropoda; class Insecta; order Diptera; family Drosophilidae; genus Drosophila; species Drosophila subsilvestris. The sequence goes on along the minus strand of JAWNNB010002104.1, from coordinate 796,025 downwards.
TTTGGGCAAAAACCATCCAAAGTCCTTGCGGATTGTGTCCGGCTGCTGTCTCGGCCTGTAAGCCATGCGCACGCACTGGTCCGGCTGATACGGATTGAGCCAGTGAAAGCCCCAGGGACATTCGTGCCGCCTCGCAGGCCCCACCATCTCTGGCCCGAAGATGCCCACAAGGCATCCAATAAGTGCTATAAATGGCAAGCCGCTCATCTCGTTGCGGCCTCCTGACAGACACTGCAAGTCGCTGCAAATCTCCGATGGGAAGATCGATTGGATACACCTGTGCGATGGATCGATCGGCGCTCGTTTAACTACTGAAACTAATTAACTATTTAAGTATTTATTTAACTAGTGCAGATACAGATACAATTGCAGCTGCAGTTAGTCCTTTGGCACAGATCACAGAAGCAGGTTGTAAAAACTTTGACCATTTTCAGCATAAAATTAGTTGAAATGCCATTGCCATTGTCCACGTTCAAGAAGGGACAATATTCAATGCCAAATTCAGAGGCAAGTTTCAAAACTTGCCACCAAACGACAGAGGCGGGTTAAAGGGCACGGGTAGCAAGGGTACCGTGAAGCCTGACACCTGAAGGAAAGGCGAGAGGACAGAGCGGCAGAGAGGGACAGCTTTCATCTCGTTTCACCTCTCGTTTTGTTTGCTTGTGTTGTGAATCTTTCTCTGTGCCGTGCCCGTGCCTTTTGCCTTTTGCCATTTGTTTGTTTGTTTGTCGTCTGTCTGTCTGTCTGTCTGTTGTGTGCCACTGGCCGTCGGGGGCACAGTCTGAAGAACTATCTGTCACACGGTAACTGAGTGCACTAAAAGTGTCGCCTTGCAGCAACTGACTTGGAAAGATAATCAGGCAGCGCAAAGAGTGGAGGAGCGAGGACTGAGGAGCGATGCTGGCGCAATTTTTGATAATGGTTTATCTGGCTGGCTGAGGGGTGGCTTTTCTTTCTTTCTTTTTTACCTTTTTGGCTTCAAGTTGCCACCGAATTGAGTGACTTTCATTCTATCATCATCATCTTTATCATCAACTTTAACGCCATTCACCATCTTCATTTCCATTTACCATTTCATTCGCTAGTGGAGATGTTACCAAAGTTAAGGCAGTACCCCGGAAGCTATAGCAAATACCCGTACAGTTCCGATTTGCATAACATAACAGTAGTGGCTGCTGTCCCCTGTTCAAAGGATATATAAAGGCAACGGACTGTACATGTCTCACTGCTCTGCCCCTTTTTTAGTATTTAATTATTTGAAAAATTCGCACACTGGCAGCTCGCTTTACTTTACCAAGGGCTGGAGAGGGAGAGGACAATGCTGCTGGGCAATGCGCATCCAATTGCCATTTTCCGTCAACCGAGACGGTGTCCATTTGGCAGCGAAAAGTAGTGAAAGTTGTGGCGCAGCAGCGACAATGGAATGCAATGATTGTGTAATCGAATGGCACCTGCATTCGATGGCATATCAGCTGAGGATAACTGTAATAACTGTCAGATGGAATTGGACATCCCAAATATTATTACCGAGTAAATGCAACAATTTTGTTTGCCAGTAAATCATTTATGGGATGCTCTTTATGGTGGGGGGAGGATACAATTTTACATCTACATCTCCCCCTCTCTCTCTCTCTGTCCGTCTGTCTGTCTGTCTCTATTTCTCATCGCTTCTGACGTGGCTTCTTCAGCCAGTGGGGCATGTCACTATATCCCCAATCCTCCTTGGTCGTCGTTCTACCGCTTAAGGTTCGTTTCTTTCTGGGCCGTTTCTTAACAACTTTTTTGACGCGCTTTTTCTTGGCTTTTGCGCCTCCAGCTCCCATCTCGTCACTCTCGTCGTCACTTTCCTCTTCGCTCTCCACCAAAGGAGGAGCTTTACCAGTCTCCCCTTGCCGTGCCATTTGTTCACAGGAACATCGCTCTTTGTAGAGCCTTCTGGCGGCTGATCTCCTCCTGCTCCACCGTTTGTAACCGCTGATCCGAGTTTTCTCTGCATTGGATCCTCTCCTCCTGGTCCTCCTTCTCCTGCTCTTCCCATTCCGCTTCGTTTTCGATTGGTTGGTGCTTTGTCACCTTCATCTTCTCCCCCTTCGTCTCTCGATGGTCCTCCTCCTGGTGCTTCTTCTTCACCCTCACCCCCACGGTCATCGTCGTCAAATTCATCTTCATTCGCTGACGGCGGCCTTGGCGTCGGTCTTGTTATAGTCAATTCAGGCGAATCGGCCCACGGCATGGGGACGGTGGTTGGCTTCTTGGTCGTGCTGGGAAGAAACCATCCAAAAAGCTTTCGAAAATAGTCCGGTTGTTGGACCGCACGATACTTCCTGCGCGAGCACTTGTTCTTTTCGATGTTCGTCCAGCTATAGCCATACGGACACTTGACGGCCCTTCTGGCACGCCAGAGCGGCGATCCCACCACCTCGGGCAGCACCTCCTCTGGCCAAAAGATCCCACCAGACATCCCGAATGTCTCCACAGATAATGTCGGTCCGCTCGTCACTGGAAAGGCCATGCCGCTGTGACTTGCTGCTGGGCACTGTCGCTGGAATTCGCTGGGGCTTTCGGTGGATCAAATCTCGATTAAAGGTTGACTAATCCATTAGGTCTCAAAAGAAAGCTGCACGGCTGCACGGATTGAATATGGAAAAGGTTTCACCTAGAAAACTCTCACTTACCCTTACCCCCTTGTGGTAGCACGCCACATTGTTTCGCGTCCTGTCTGCCGTAGCTCCTGTCTACAGGGTCGTCTACTATCAGGAAGCGTGTGGCGGGCTGGTCTGACGTGGGGACAGACGTGAGCGGCGGCAGACAACATCGTCTGACAGTTTGGCTAACATTAAAAGCGGCAAAATGTTGCGGCGCTGCCTGCCAAATGACATGATTTCTCTCAGCTTTGATTCGGTTTCCACTTGCCACTCGCCACATGCCACTAGTACCACTCTCCTGTCTTCTGTCTCCTGTCTCCTGTCTCCTTTTCCTTGCCTCACATCAACTGCAACTCAAGAGTTGAGCGAAACTTTTGCTTATCTACGTTGCAGCCACAAGTAGCGAACCCCTCCATGCTGTACTCCCATCCATCCCAGCAGCGTCTTGAGGCAGATTCACGTTGTTCTTCCCTCTGTTCTTGCGTCTTGGCTTGGTGCAACGCTTCCTTGGTCCTGTTCTTTCCACACATGCCAGCATAGAGCTGTCCGGGACTCCGCCTCTAAGCTCTCGGCGAGCTTCTTCCTTGCTCCTTCCTGGCTGCCCTGTTTGTGCGTGTTTCATTTTATTTTGTTTGGCACAAAATTGGGTTTTAGTGGGATTTTGTGGCAAATGATTTTTGCTGGCTGCCGTTACGCTTGCATAAACTTTAATTTAATTTCTGGCCAACACAGCGGGGCAACAGGGTGCAACAAACAAAAGCACAGGCCATCCGAAATTAAAGCAAGAAGGCGGCAACTTGGTTAACCTTTCCTTGAATTTCGCATTTAAGAATTCGCAAAATACTTGCACAATCCCTGAGTTCTTGCCTTTGCTTTTAAATCGCATTCAATCAGATTTTGCCGCGTTTCTTGCCACATTGAATTGAATATTTTGCTACACAGGACGACGCAGGATACGCGGCTGCCATCAATTCAAATGTGACTGCCACATCAGGCACACAAACGGGTGACGTAGGTTGCACAAAAGTGCAATTGAGTTGAAAGACGTGCCAAAGGGGCGCCAAGGAAAAATGCAAAAGCCATAAAAATGGCTCTGCGACAGGGGGGCGGGGCGGGGCGGGGCAGGTGAAAAATTATAGCGTAAAATTCATATTTGATGACTTTTTGATTGCCAAAAACCGAAAACTCTTGTCCGCCTTCAGCATCAGCATCCACGTCCCTCCCCAGTTCTAGTCCCAGGATCCTGACTCAATCTCAGCCACAAATTCAGGTCCTTCTTCAGGCACATAATGCCACGAAAAGTGCTTTCAATGGCGTCATTGTCAACGTTCTTCACCGCCACATCGTAATCGTCATCATCATCATCATCCACCTCTGCATCAGCTGGGAATGCTGAACCTGTGAGCAGGAGCTGGGAGCTGTAGCTGTGTAGCTGTTGTTGTTGTTGTTGCATGTGTAGTGCCTGTGATCCACAGCAATGCCAAAGCTCTGGGATTAAGTTGAAGCTTTGGGTAGATGGTGGCATGCCACAGTACAGAGGCAAACGTGTGGCAGGATTTTGCTCCTTTTCATTTTTCAATATCTTTGTGTCGTCGTTGGGGAGGGCCCTTCGGGCTGGCTCTTGACGATGTGCCTCCTTCATGTGCTCCCAGCTTCCCAGTGAAATACATCGAAAATGTGCATCAAATCGTTGCCATCTCGCTCTCGCTCTCTCTCTGTGACTGCCATTCGTCATTGCACGTGGCTGGATGGATGGTTGGTTTGATGGTTGGATGGAGCACTTGCCCACATTTCATTCTCTTCTCCATAACATAACAATGTCACTGCCCCACGCTCATCCACGCCAAGTACTATCTCGTATTGGTGCGAATTTTTAAACCCCAAAAATCAGCCGCCAGCTAATTTCAATTAACGTAAGGGCTGGCCGTTGGCCCCGCGTGTCCAAAGGTGTTGACTGATGGCCGGATGCGGGTGACACTAATGCTCTACCTCTCCACCACCCCAACAAACACGGACATGGACGTGGACATGGCCGGGACGGACATCAATGTGTTAATGACGCGTTGGCATTGCATAAAACGGTCACGTTAATTTGCATTGTGTGTGTGTGTGTGTGTGTGTGTAATCCTGCGTCAACCCCAAACCCCCCACACCCACTCCACTCGTGTGTAATGATTTGTGTCAGTTTTTGTACCAGCGGCAGTCGCCCATCTGATGGCTGATGTCATACAATTTTTACACCACTTTTTAGCCAAAAAAAAAAGAAAAACCAACAAGTTAGAGAGGCGGAAACGAAAACATTTTGTCACACTTTGACCTTAATTACAGGACTCTTTAGAGCAGCAGCAGCAGCAGAAACTTTTATGGCACCATTAAGGTAATGCTTTAAAAGTACACCCATTAAAGCCATGATTAAAGGACGACCGGCGATTCGTCAAGTTGGCATTATTTAGGGTTATATTTAGTGGGAGCAGCAGAGAGGCGAGCGCGAGAGACCCAAAGAGCGTGCAGAATTAACACGCAGGCCAGCAGAGGAGCCGAATGCAAAGCAGAGACAGAGGGAGAGATAACGATCTTGCCACTCTTGGTGATCGCTGGAACTTTTTATATTCCCATCCCTGATATAATAATCAAAATTTATCAGATTTATTGCATACAAATTTCTATCAAAAGAACTTCCTGTTGTTGTGCGCTCAAGCTGTGATTCGTTTGATGTTCTCAAGTAATCAACTAAAATGTTGTTCCCCTTCTCGTTTTACAGTGCACTTTCACTGTGAGGATGAGGACGAGAACCAGGACAAGGAAGCCAGCAAAACCGACTGCTAGTCAGGCTGGCTGGCGACTTTCTGGGATCCTCTGAACTCTGACGACAACACAAAACCCAAGCAACGATTTTTATATGCCATTTGCCGATTTTACAACTTTTCTGGCGCCTGGCTTATGCCGAACCCAAACCAACTGTGGCGCTCCTCCCAGTCGGCTCGGTCGGCTCCCCAGTTCTAACCCATGGCTGGGGGCATTGTGGTTCACTTTGTTGGCGCCATGCTGGGCCACAAGCTTTGCTCTACAATCATTTTTTTTTGTTGTTGTATTTTTTTTCCTTTGCCAGTCGGGGACGTCGCGTCGCGTGCTTGGGCCATTTTCCATTTTCATGGCATTCGTCGCCAAAATGGCGTTGCGTGCTGCCGCGAAATGTTTGTCGAAATTTTCCTTGGAAAGCACAAAGCTAAACGCTGAAGGCTCGAAGCAGAGGATACCCCTTGATAGAATGGGATCACGAAACGGAATGAAAAGAAAATTCAAGCGACTTTTCTATGCGAAAATCAATGGGTTCTCACCCACTCCACAGTGGTTGGTGGTAACAATGCACTATGGTCCAAACGACCACTTTTTTGGAAACAACCCATTTTTCAAAAGTTAAAAAATAACCGTTCTTTTGATTACTTTGTATTAGAAAAAGAGTGACCATATAAGTTGCGTACCAAAAATTTCCCTAGGTGGCGCCACGTTCGCGAAAACAGCGGTGCAACCCAGCTGTTGTTACTAAAGTGCACGCGCAGTGAGAAAAGGCAATTTAATTACAGTTTTAAATCTCTTATAAATTGAAAATACGATCAAACTGATCAAATTTTTTTAGTGAATCTTGATCTGTCGGGTTTTTACTACGTGTTTTGTATTGTTTACTGCATCTAATAGTTTTGATTTCTTCGTAGCTATAGGTTAAAGTGAGTCCCTTTTTTTGAGCCAATTTTTATTGAAAACTGATTTTTGAAAAGCTATAACAATTGAGTCCCACCGAGTCCCACCTTAAAATCTATTGTGTGTCGTAGATTAATAAATTCTTGTTGAAATGTATATAGTAAGAAATACCACATTTGACCACAAATCTTAAAATTGGCATTAGTAGATCATAACCTCAAAATCCACAATACAGAGTTGTTTGACGTTCTATTTTGTTCTACAATATTTATTTTTATGCCCAGAGAAAGCTAAATTGATTCGCAAGGCTGTACAGAACCCAGTAGTAAAGCCGCCACTTTTTTGACCCAACGGGCACCATGGAAAAAGCGTTTTCCACTCTGACAAAGACGTTTTTCTCTTTGCGAAAACAATTTAAAATTTTTGTTGCTTAAATCAAAATTTTTGTTCTTTTCTTGCGTGCCACGCCTTTATAATTTTATTTAAAATGAATTACATTAATATCTTAATAAAAATTTTATAAAAGTTTCTTATTCCCTATAACTCATTATTTTTTAATATGCATTATTAAAAAAAGGCGGTGCCACACCCATTTTTTTTGGTAAATCCACTTTCTATTAATTATATATATCCAATACAAAAAACCAAATAAGAAAATCTTGTTTCGTTTTCGAGTTATTAATTTATTCCAAAAAAGTGGTCGTTTGGACCATAGTGCAATGTAGGGTAGCGCGTTTCAGGGTGGTGTATTAGTGACAAACACATCGAAAATTTGTATGCGTCACAATCATTGGAGTCGCGCAGTCACAGTCCCAATCCCAATCACAATCCCAGACCAAAAGGCGAATCAAGTCATTTCTGGTGCAGAAGCAAAAATCATAAAAAGATTTATGGGGCTTTCAAGGCAACAGTCTCAGAGTATTCATTGCGTTGACAAGGACAACACGACTAGAATGCCAAGGAGGTGTGGAGGTGCGTGCCAAAAGTGCTCCATGTTCTTAGAAAGCAAATAAAAGAAATATATGATGATATAGTGGCATTAAATAGGTAAAGTTCATAGCTGAAAATCACCAGAAAGTTGTCTACCCGATGGATACACACACATAAATCGTAATGTCTATAAGTTGGGCGTGTGGGGAGGGAGGGAGGAGGTGTATGCCATCTTTTTCCAAGAGCCCACAGAGTCGTCTCCGTGGAGAGTTTCCCTTTCGGTTCTCAGGAATTACGCATTGTTTTAATGCATTTTGCAACTGAAAACTGAAAACTTTCGGGGCGTGGCCATAAACTTTTGCAGGCACTGTTGGCTGCCTATTTTCATTGTGCAATTGCAAACTTTATGCAACAATAAAAAGCATCAAAAAAAAATGGAAATAGCCTACAAAAAATGGAGAAAAATAAAGGGAAAAATAAAACAAAGCGCGTGTTGAATGGTGTAGCCTACTTTTGTAGCAGTGTTAAGAGGTGGCAGTGGGCTGCGTGGAAGGGTGGGGGGTTCTGGGTTGGCTGACAGACGTCGCATTTAAACTCTCGACATCCGCGGCGACTTCCGGCAGCGGTAGGAATATTTCTGCCTCTCGGAATATCACTAATTGTTTGCATCACCCAAAAATTAAATTGCGAAAATATTACGAGTATATACATATAATAAATATGTTTGGAATACATTTATTTATATACAGGATGCTATTTCACAGCTAAAGAATACCTTTTCATATCCAAGTTGCCACACCGATAGAAAAAAGCCCTGAAATTTTTATATTTTCACTCATTTATGCCATTGATTTTCATCCAAGAGTGGTTGTAAAAATATTGAATATTTTTCACTTAAATTTTGACATAAATATGAAAATATTTAAATTTAATATATTTTATATTTAATTTCAATATATGTATTTCATATTTAAATTTAATATATTATATTTATTTTAAAGTTTTTTGTATTTAAATTTAATATATTTATTTTAAAGTGTTTTCTATTAAGATTAAATATGAACGTATTAATAAACCCTTTTTAATACATTTATATATGAATCAAAGTGAATTCTATTCAATTTTACTATGTTTGTATTTAAAAATCGCATTTAAAATTCAAATATGATTGTAGTTAATTTTAATTTGGTTTTTTTCTATCAGTGCACAGTCGCCTCTTCTCTTGCCCCTTTTATTTTCTCTCACATTTCCACATTCATGTCCAAAATGGAATGGGTGAAACAAAAAAACACCAGCAGAATATTTGGAAAGAGAACTCGAAAAAAACCTGCACCATTTTGACGGGTAACCTCTGAAGCTATGACGGCCAATGACAGGGAAAATCATAATTGAAAGTATTTTTTGTTTTTGTTTTTTTGTTTCAATCGTGTGATTGGGTACATCGATCAAAATATTCATCTGTGGCAGGCTGAAACTGGGATTCTCGACTAGTGTGTTGCATGTCGCAAATGAAATGTTGTCTATGACATCTTTTCGCCCAAGGCAAATTCGTGTGGAAATTTGGAGACGCAGTGGAGCTTCAAGTTCTGACTGACAGGCGGAACAGAAAAGTGCCAGCATGGCAGAGCTTTAGGAGCGTTCGAAAACAAAACAGGAATTGGGAAGTGTCCAACTTCAGCGATCCTAGATTTAAGAGGGGAAGCTGTCTCATAATTTTCTTGTAATTATTTAAAATTTGAATTGTGTTGCGTGTTGTGTGTGTTTGCTCTTAGCTCAGCTCTTAAGCTGATCTGATATCGAAATGTAATATACTCGTACTGCCTGCCAGTGATGCTGAAATGTGTGCGCAGTGAATTAACACTATCCGTCAGGGGAGGGGTACAAATTTGTTCAAGCCCAGATATGAGTGCCACACACACACACACACACAAACACACTGCTTGAAATGCAAATGCAAATGCAAATTGCATTTGTTTGCGTTGTGTCATTTGTCGCTTGGTTGAGAGCATAGCAGAGTGGCAGCGTGGCAGAGAGGCAGAGAGGCAGAGGCATGGGTTTTCGGGTGCTGCTGTGTGGTTGCCACAAACGAACACTCTTGCAGATGGCAAATGTGACAACTTGTTACAAAATTCATCAACTTATGAAATATAAATCACACACACGAGGCAGACAGACCACCAGATAGACAGACAGACAGACAGACAGGCAGACAGTGCAGTTCATTGCCATAGATCACATTCAGAATGTGTGTGTGTGAGTGTGTGTACCTTCTCCCCGTTTCCCCACTCAATTTCAATAATTTTCTGAAACTCAGTTGGCTCCCCCCCCCTTTTCCACACTGCACAGTGGGCCACATACACAGGGCCCATTGGCTGTAATGGTTCGAAACTGATTTGTGCCATCGTACTTGACTGCTTTCACACTTTTAAGGTCGAATATAGCAGGCCTTTAAATCGAACCCCAACGTCCCCTTGGGTCACCAGCCCAGAATACTCATTCCACTGCCAGCAGCCGAACTGTGAACAACAGAACAGAAATATCAAGTTTTAAAGGTTTCTTAGCAAAGCAAACAAACTTGTAAGTACAAAAAACTAAAAAATTCAAAAAAATTGAAAACAAAATAATTTTCTTCTTTTCTCTTCCTTTTTGTAGTTTCATCATGTCCGAAGACGTACCCGCTGCAGGAGATGGAGCTGATGGAGCTGGGGGTGGAGGCGGTTCTTCGGGATCGACCACGGCAGGAGCCGCCCTGTTGATGGCCAGCCCTTGGCTGACGGCGGCTGCTGCCACCGCCTACGCCACCACTGCCATGTGGGCCAAGCTACGTGAGATGGGGATCTTCAAGAGTTTGCGGGGTCGCAAGCCACCAGCTGCCGTCGCCGACGCAGTAGGCTATGTGGCTGCCACCGTTGAGGCCTCGTCGCTCGAGCTGTTCCAGGATGGAGCTGCAAACAATGGGGTGCTTCTGCAGGATCTGGAATTGCAGCAGCGTGAAGTGGGTCTGGGACCCGATCGACCACTGCAGATGTCGCCCATTGACTTTTAAATGGGTGGCAACAGGATGAGGACACAAATATTACACTAACCAACACGCACGCACGCACACACGCACACACACACACACACACATAATTATTAATGAACCCCACACACACGCACGCACGCACACACGTGCATACCACCTACCCATCCACCCACCCACACACCCACACACATACATATATATAAAAGATAATTGTTGTAATGCTTGCGCTTTCCAAAGGGGATGTATAAGAGGATAGTACTAGTACACACACACACACACAGACACATCGCCACCCTCAAAGGCCAAAGCAAATTGTTAGTACATAGTCGATAGTTCGGACAAACCAAATTAATTGTGAATCAGACACGATGATGCTTACTTAAGCCTCCTCCAATGACAAGATGTAGTAGGGTCCAGTACATATAAACCATTTATTGAAAGACATAAAGAGCATTTTATCGGGGCGGGTTACCTTTTTGAATATTATGCGGGAATTGGATTTATTGTTAGCACCACTCGATCGATCAATCAATCAACGACGCCGCCTCATTATGTCACATACAAATGGAAAAACAGAAAGCGTGGAAAATAATGCATCGACATGGACAACACACACCACACGGAAACTGGAGCACATGCAACCAGACGCGCTCCATGCTTGCACTCGCCATCATCATCATCCTGTACCGCCACAGCTACAGGCCGCAGGCCACAGGCAACTGCTTCCTCTGCCGTTTGTCAATCTTTTTTAAGACGCCAAATTGATAGATGGGGAAGGATGGATGAATGGCTGGATGGATAGATGAATGGGAAGCGAGCCAATGCGAGCAGAAGTCGATGTAAAAGTGTAATTAATGCAGCTGTCAATTAGCAATAATCGGGAATAAATATATGAAATTCATTGACAGGCTTGCTATGTTCTACAATAACTGAACGAATAAACAGTCACTTAACAGTTCAGCGCAGCCATGAATCAAACCGTCAAAGATATTTCTTCAAAAATTTCGTATTACTTATTTAATTATCAATGGAAATTGCGGCACAAATTATGGCCAGGCTTTTGTAATTGGTATTGCTATTGCTGCGCCACCGCTAATGCGGTTGGATGTTGATGATTTTCTGAATGCAGCTCCACATCGATGTCGTAACACGCCACAAGACGGTGCCTCTGTGGCTCCATGGCTCCGTGCCACCGCCGAACGCTCTAAATCAGTAAAATGCACCGACAACTTTGTTATATGTATAACTAACTTTTTGTGCTGTACCCTGGCAGCGAGTCCAATGAGCTTAGCAGAAATAAAAAAAGCGTCCTGATATTTCTGTTATTTATTTATTTATTTTATTCATGATATATGAAGTCTCAAACGCGTCTAATGTCTGGTAGAATTTTGGAGAATTAATTTCGAATATTGTGAAGATAGGAATAAGCGTTCCTAGGGTATCTAGCAGTCGCTTTGTTTTAACTTGTTTTACTTTTCTTTTTGCTACACACACACACACACACACATTTTTTTTCCCCCTGCTGTCGAATCGAGCGATTTCCTTGACGGCTTTTCCTCAAGTGATTTTCACTACGTTTTTCTGCCTCCACTCTACACCACTCCACTCTGCAGCTTGAGTTGAATTCAATATTTTATCTTTGGTTTCTTTTCACATAATAAACGCGCTTTTGGCATAATTGCCGCAGCGGTGGCGCGGGTTGTGGGCGGGTTTTTGCCGTTGGGCCTGGGGCCTGGGGTCTGCGGAGTCAGTCGATAATTATGATGTTGTGTTGTTGTTTTTGCTGTTTCTGTTGTCGTTGTGGTTATCGTCATCGCCTGCCACGATAATATGCTGTTTGCCAGAGCTCTCTCTCTTTCTCTCTCTCCCTCTCTCTGGCTCTGTCTCTGTCTCTGCGCTTTCATGTAATATTTGCTCACAATTATTGCGAGACGAGGCAGCCACATTGTGGCTCTGGATGTTGTTGTTGCTTGTGTTGCTGGCTGGTGTTGCTGCTGTTGTTGCGGTTGCATGTTGCAATAACAATTTCGCTTTCGCTTTCCCGTAAGTTAAGCCTTCCCCCATTGCATACCCCTTTGTCATTGCGTGCCGCGGGTATGCCCGCACACTGCCAGCATTCTGCATGCAACAAGCTGGCGAAACCAGTCACAGGTCCAACACACCCCCCCTGGCCAACACTTTCCCCGGTGGATCGGTTTTAATTGTGACTCATTTGGCGAGGGGCGCGACACGACGATGGAAGCCAACGTGCAACATTGCCAGAGGGTAGGGACGAGTGGGGGAAGACCGGACGATTAGAGCTGGATCTGGCTGGCAAATGTTAGAGGGTGCTGGGTGGGGAAAGGTGTGTTTGCCACCCAAAAGAGTTGTCCCGCGACTCCATTCTATGGCTTCATTTGCCGCTCTGGTATTTCATGGCATTTTACGAGCATCGATAGCGGTTCGCTGCCTGACTGCAGAGCAATTTGCAAAGATACATATCTACATACATACATACGAGTATCTATCTATCCATCCATCTATAGACGAGTATTCAGTGTGGAACACTCTGCCACTCTGTGGCATAAGCAGTGGGAGGTGGCAGATGGGGCATGAATCCAACTGCGGAGCAGCAATCAACGTTTTTTTTTTTGCAAGGATTTCAGCATTTTCCGTAATATTAAAATTATTTCAGGGTGAAAAAAATTATTACAAAAAATTAAAAAATACTAAAACATTATACATACATAGTTTAATAATTTTAATAATTTAATTAAATAGTTTTGCTGACGAACTGTTTCCACTGCAACATGTTTCGTCTGATTAAAATTAAAATCTCTTACGCAGAAAAGTTTTTCGCTTAAAGTTTTAATAGCCCGTCCCACCACACCAGTGGAGCAGTTCCCCCTGCCAGTCCTCACGCACAAAAAACCACAAAATACAGTCGAAACGGGGAAAAAACAACAACAAATGAGGGTTGGATTAAAAAAGTTTCCCTGCCTTCGGCGGCTCGTTCTCTCCCTCTCTCTCTCTCTCTCACTGTGAATTCAATTTGAATTTAATTACTTCCAATGCCAACTTTTGACACACACTGTAGTGGGAGGAGGGGGGTGGTGGTGTTGGCTTTCACCCCATTTCTATGATTTGTTAAGTAGCAGCCCCGAGCCGAGAATCGGCGCCGTCTATGCAGCTAATCAGATTAACATTATTAGCGGAGATAACAAGACAATTTCAATCCTTTTTGCCATTGTCTAAAAGCTGTTTTGTCGAGCCCATTTTGCACATTACAACGTCTCACTGATGTGTTGCCTGCCGCCCTGCTCTAATATTAATCCGATTGTCATTGTCATAAGCTCCTTTCTGTGCAGCTCTGTTCATGCACCAATATACACATACAATAAATACTTACATACTCTACTGGTATGTATGTGTGGGAATTGTTTATGAATCCTCTATAATTAATTGAAAGCAAATGTGTTGCAGCTCTTAAAGTGTTCACTTGAACAAGAATTCATCTAGAAATTGCTTAAATTCTGATTATATTTTACTATAGGCGAACATCAGCTTAAAGCAGCCGAATGAGTGAGCTCTAAGGAGCTCTTTTTGGCTGGAAAGTGACTTTCTGCCTGCCCCCCAAAAGGTTGTGCAGCGGATGGAATCGCCGGGGCGGGCTGGCGGAGTAACATGTTGGCGTCGTCTAGAAACTTACAAACATGACATTAAATGTAGCCCGTTCGCAGATGCAGACACAAGCGCAGGTGAACGGGAGCAGCGACATGCGCGGCCAAAACTTTCCGCTGCGTTGGTGCGCAGCTGAGGAGAGAGATTTCCGCGTTGCGTATACGCCACCGTAGCCAGTGTAGAATGTTGGGGAAGAAAAGGACCATTTAAATGCCTGCAGACAGTGAAAAGTTCTGCCACCTATGGGAATTTCATTTGTTGTTCATTTTTAAGCAGTTCGCGATTTGAATTCCAAACTCTTTTCGTTCAACTTTCTTGTGCCACGCATAAGGTAGAGCCATAAGGGTATGCGGCATTTGAAAAGGGGTTTGCAGCAAGCTAAGAGAAGCGTCTTCTAGCTCATAAAGTATATACATAGAAGATGCTTCGAGAGAAAAGAATAACCAGAGGCATACTCGAATGACTGCCTCAGTTTTGCATCATCTTTTCTTTACTATTTCTTGGATATACATATACGCTTAGTAGGGGTATCCATAGGTCGCAAAACATACAATAAGAGCTTCCTGCTTGCTTCCTTCTGCATTTCAGGACACAAAGAATGCCGCAGTAAATTTACACAATGAAATCTTAAGAGGTCCCCAGGGAGGTGGCGCGAGCAGAAAACTTTCTGCCAGCCTCGAACTTTTTGCGCCAACACACACACACAGTCATATGTGGGGGGACTACACCTGAAATATATATACAGATAGGAACTACCTGAATCTGCACTTGAATAATACACGGCATATGTTCTTCAAGGGGAAAGGGAAGGAGTGGAGTACCATCCAATGCTTGCCATTTGACCGGAAGTTCGACAAAGTTCAAATGACACACAAATCCATGGCGCTGGATGGGTGGATGATGGTGGGAGGTATGTATGTTTGTATCTGTGGCACGGCGTACACGACGCATGGTAACTGCTGTTATTCATTCGCTTTGGCAAATAAATGAACCGTATACTAAAACAAACAAATTCAATTGAATCACTCTCCTGGGCATTACAATTGAATGTGCCCCCTCCCGTGCTTGTGCGTGTGTGCGTGTGCGTGTGTACGGTCTGCCGCCCCACCCCCTTGTACGAGAAGAAAATCTAATGAAAATGTTCAATTTGTTGCAAACAAAGAAGCAACGCCTGAAAATACAACAAAAGAAATGGCCAGAAACCAAAAGTTTAGGCTGCCGAAAAATCTATGTGTGCGGCACACAAAAGCGGCCTATTCAATGTTGCACTTGGCTGATTGGAACATTTCTTTTTTTTCGTACCATGTTTCGATTTACCAATTTACTGGTTTTGGATTGCAGTAAAAAAAACAAATGTCAGCTGGAATTAAAATTGCAGCTTGAGAACGAATTAGGATTTCGTTTTTTCGGATTCATCGATTCGTTGAACATCTATCGAGAAACCATCGAGTAGATTCATTTGTATATTGGTTGCATAAGTTACAACTTTTTCGCTTTTCGGTTATATTGGGTATTTAAGCAAGTTATGGGCATTGCAACAGGCAATTACCCAGCCGTACCCAATCTCTTACTCCTCTGCCCTTTGCCGTCTGTTATACGTTTGTGTGTGTGTGCCACAATCTGTGGTAAAAACGATTTCTGTGCACTTTGTTTACGCGTGTCTTGGCACTTTGCTTGTTTTGACTTTCTGATCGTTAAAAGTTTAATGTTTTACGGTCATTTTGGCCATCGTCTTGTCGTTGTCTTTACCGGTGGTCGGGTCGGGCAAGCGTTCAGGAATTCATTCCCCCCCCCCCCTCCTAATGGATGAATGCTATAAACAATCCACAAACAACAACAACAGAGAAGGAGGAAAAAACTGACTCACAGTTTTTGGTCATATATCAAGCGACCCACAAACTGGCAAATGAACTGCAATTATCAAGGAGCGGCCACAGGCCACAGGCAACAGGCAACAGCAGCAGCAGCAGCGAACAAACAGAAAATGCAAACAAGTGGAAAAAACACTTTCCAGTTTTTCAGTTCGCAATGCAAATCATCATTAAATAAATTACTCATAATTATCGCCAGAGACTACTCTTTTCCAATGGGGAATTCGCTCTGGCCATTTGTCTAAGCCCGAGTCAAATTTTGACTAATTTCGAGCCCGGATTGAAGCTTTGCTTTTCGCTTTTCTGCTTTTCGCGTTTCGCGTTTCCTTCTCTGGACTATAATACCTCCCTCCTCTGGCTGTTACTCCCTCCCTCCTCTGGCTGTTACTGCCTTGCAGGCCTCATGCCAAGTGGGCGGCCTTAAGTCGTGTAATTTTCTGTCAAATTTTGTATGATTTTTGGTTTGATAAAATGCCAGACCCGGCACGGCACGGTCCGTTCCGTCCCGGTTGCGGGTCTGGTCTGTCCATTGCTTAAGCTTTGGCTTTGGCATTTGCTTCCTGGTCAAAGACAATCAGCTAAGTCCCGACTCAGCTCAAACAGACAGCTGTCTGTCTTGGGCCTGAAATCTTCCTCGCAAAGCAAAATGTGAAAACAATAAAAATATTAAACAAAATTGGCATCACCAACATTCGAGGGTTCATTGTCTTATTTTTGTTTTCTAGCCATAAATAAGTGGGCGTGTTTCTAATCAAGGCAACGCCACATGCATACAAATACCTTGCACAATACCCAGGAAATATTAGTAATGACTTCGACCCACTTATGGTCTCCGGATCCTAATACTAATGTGAAGATTAACTCTTGCCACAGACGCGGCAAACAGCGCTTCAAAGTCGTGGTTGCCATTCTGAAAGTAATGTAGAAAATGGCATAAGAATGAGCCCCCCAAAAAAATGATTAACTTGTTCTCATTAGCATTTCCATTTGACTTTGCCATCCACAACCAGAGTGCATCTGCGACCCGAAACCGAAGAGAGCTGCCAAGAAGAAATGTTTTCGCTTCACTGACTTTTCCAGTGCAATTTTCGCACTCAAGTGGAGAGTAATTTGCGGTCGTCTTTGGTAACAGGAGGGATTGGGGATTGTCGATTGGGGGGCTTCACTTTTCGCAATTCGCATTTTGCTTTTGGCTTTTGGTTTTGGCTTTTGGCTTTTGCTGGCCAATCGGATAGTTGGAACAAGTCCATTTAAGAGGCCAAAAAAACTGAATGATTGTGGGACTGAGTGATAGTGCATTGACAGTTAGGGGAGAGGGAGAGTGGCAATGCACCTATATATAATGTGTGTGTGCCGCAGCATGGGGCCAGCATCTCAGCCAGATTACACTTAATAGCAAGGAATTGCTGTTTCCTCTATTGAAAGTGTTGAGTTTTCATCCCAATTATGTTGCACAGTGTCGCCTGCTATCAGTCTCGAGCTTGCAGCGCGTAAAACTTGAAAAAACCTTTCATTAACAAGACCAAAATTATGAATGCCTTTCTCTCTCTCTCGCTTCGGCAACTCGGACGACTCTGACGACTGGCGACAACTGTCAAAACAGGCCTGGGGACTGTCTGTCCGCTGTGCTGAGTGTTGATGGCCACAAAGCGGCGACAACTGGTGGATTTGTGTGCCTTATATAACGCACTCACAGTGGGACAAATGATTTACACAAATTATTTTGCAATGTGCGTTGGCCAATGGCTGCTTTAAGCTGGCCAAAAGCTGTCTCAGCCATCACCCATCCGTCTCCGTGCTCTGCAGGCCCAGTCTCCTCTTTCAGATTCTCCTCCTCCTGCTTCCTTCTGCTTGTGCTGGTGCTGCTGCCTGTCGCCGTGAGCCGTAAGTCAAACAAATCAGTCGTGCCAGAAGATTAATGGCGGCATTATTGTGTCGCCTGCACAGTCACTCCGCATCCTCATCCACATCGGCAGGGGCATCATCGTCATCATCATCATCGGAATGGGCCTTCGGTCCTCTCCACAGCACCCATCATCATCATTGGCAACTTCATCATGCGGCTGGTCATCGTGGAGGCAGCTGCGGCCGTCCATAACCCTCTCCCTGCGCCTCTCTCGATGCCCTTGGGTGGGGACATTGAGGTGAGCGCGTGACACGATCAGAGGCTGTTGCTGTGTTGAAGCATTGAAAATGCTTGTCTCACGTGAGCCTCACTGGGTGGAAAACCCTTCGGCTGTCATCTCTTCTGCATGTTGCATGCGATTTTTCTTGCAGTAAATAATTTTTCATGCCATCTGTCCTCCGTGTTATGTGTGTGTCTGTCTGGCCAGGGGTCTCAGTCCTGTCCCTGTCCCTGTCCGCCCCGTCAGACGTACTCGTATTATAGCCCATTGATCAGTTTGTTTTACTAGCTCCTGGTCCTTGTACTGGTCCCGGTCTGGTCGTCGTCGTCTGGGTTTGTGTACATTTCGGATTATGAACTCTTTAAAACGTTCCACTCTTGTCTGTGTGTGCGACTCTGAATGGATGAGGCATAAGGCATGAGCAAGATGGAGATGCAAATGCAGATGAAAATGGAAATGGAGATGGAAATGGAGATGCCTGCCTGATGGTCAATCGAACAAACGATGCGGGACTGATGGAAAGAGTTTCGGGGACTTGCTTTCCATTTGATTATGATGGATGCTCTCGTAGGGCAAAGTATTTGAGGCTGCTGCCTAACTGACTGACTGACTGACTGTCAACGCGTTATAATCCATTTTAAAGAGATAATCGGCATACTTTTCCATCGTTTTGTGTGTCTGATTTTGCGTGTGTGTTTTCTTGGGAAAAGTTCAATATATTATTCAACAAAGACTTGCTCCAAAAATCCAATCCTGGCGGCATCTAGTGGCTTGGCCTTTCTTTTCTTTGCTCCTTGCTGTGAGGAGCCATTTCATGCCTTGTTAGTGGGGGGGGGGGGGGGGGGGGGGGGTGGGGGGTGGCACAAGTGGTGCCTGAAGGTCTGAAAGTCGAGCTAGGGCCTGGAACTATGCAAATTTGTTTAGTTTATTGAGCTGCACTCGTGGGGCAGCCCTAGCCCGAAAGCAGGGACCCGTCGAAATGCCTGCCTGACAAACAGTTGGCATTGTCCTCCAGCCAGGACCAGAGAGGCAGAGTCGAGCCTCGTCTCTGAGCTGGCTGCAATGCTGTAAAAGTTTCGCAATGCCAGAACGGAGGAGAGCATTTAATTAAATTCCTTTGCACCTTTAGTGCTGCGCTAAAAATTCCACAGTCGACACAGGACATGCTGACAGAATAGCCTGGGCGCTGTGGAGCGTGGAGCGTAGGTCTGGAGCCGAGCCACAGCCATAACAAATTAATCTTTGCGGCCTGCCTCCGGCTCGTTGGGGGTTTGGTCCCCTTCCCCCCGCCGGTCCGCTCCGGTAAGCCCCACAAATGAGGCATTTGATTTTAAAACTAGCAAAAGTTTCCGAAACAAAAGAGGAGCCCCGAATCGGGCTGATCGCGAAACTAATTTATGGCAGGCAAAAAAAGCTCTATTCAATCAGCTACTGGCTGAATTATGTTGACAGGGCACGCACATTTGGCAGCCACTGTGGCGCACATAAAGTTTTGGGCTCATCAAGTTTTCAATTTCTTTCTTGCATTTTGTCTTTAATATTTTTAGGCTGAAAGGAAATGCACAACATAAGCAGCGACCGCCGTGTGGCTCCCTCCCTCCCCCACGCTGTTTAATCGATAACTGTTTCCCGCTGATTCGTTTAGCAGTTTATGGCCAGCAGGACATGCAACATGATTTGACAGCTTGCTGTCATGGAGAGCGTTGTAAAGGGGAGGGTTATGGGGCGTGACCCACTGACCAAATTTAAGACTGATTCAAGATCTACCTCTTAGCAGATTCATAGCCAAACCATGTCCTTGGAGCGGAGTAGCAGAAGGGGGAGGGTAAATCAAACACAAATCAATTGCCAAAACGGGGAGGGGGGGGAGCAGGAAATGGGGTGCAAGTGCGTGAGAGAGACATGCGACAAGCGGCAACTTTTCAATTTCTTTGCACGCACACCATCCATCTCGCACCAGGCGCCACCTCGCCACCTCGCCACCTCGCCACCTCCTAGCTGCCTCTTACCACCCAGCTTGTGCCGCATCCGCACTGCCGATGGCTGTCCTTGCCCCAGAGCAACGCTTGACGCTTGTCCTTTAAGCCACTTGCCATCTTTTGTCCTTGGGGGCAATCAATCCGTGTTAATGGCTCTGCAGCTAAATCAAAAAGATTGCCCCGAAAGACGAGCCCTAGATCCATGCTCTGCCATGAGAAAACAACAACGAAAAAAAGTTCAAACTTTGCACAAATATTTTGGCCACTCAAGTTGGCCAAATCTTTGCCTTAAGCTGTGCTGTAATCTGGTTGTGTGTTCGAGCCACATGCTCCAGCTATTTAATTATGTAGTATCGCTCAAGTTTGGCGATTCCAAGCGGCAGAGCGGCAGGGCAAAAGTTTTGTGCCTGCAACTCTGCGGCCTGCAGCCTGCTGCCTGCTGCTCGAACGGCAACAACTTGTGTGCTGCTCCTGCTGCTCCTCTTGCTGCTGCTGCTCCTTCTCCATGCTGGCCAAATGCAATTTGTATGGCCGTCAAGTGCGGCTCGTTATTGCCAAATTTAGAACTGCTCGAAATAATTCCAACAAATTTCCGTGCAAACGAGGCAAAGAGTGATGGAGAGAGGGAGAGACGCAGTAACAGCAGCAGCAACATCATCAACAAAAGCCCAAAAAGCCCAATCTAAGAATTGTGCACCCGGCAAAAGTTTTGCGGGGCAGCAGAAGAATCTATTACAAGTATGTGTGTAAACTTGTGCCGCAAGTTTGCCTTTTGGGGTGCTACGATCCCAACACACAGTGAATATTTCCTACAAATATAATTCCCACAAATTTAATATATTTATTTTAAATTTAATTCCACGCTGACTGCACTTAAAACTCGACAAAAATAATCAACAACTTGCTTAAAAGTATTTTATTTATATATTTGATGGGCTTTCGAATCGTTTTAGCTGCATTGCTGACACTTTTGTCGCCTGCCAACTCGATAGCCAACCTGTCTGCCCCTCGCTCTGCCACCTGCCTATTAGGGCTCCTCCACGTCCGTGCTCTGGGGCAGGGCACGTGCACTACAAACTTTGGCGGCAAAGTTGTCCAGCAGCTGGGTGGCAGAGCCAACCCCACCACACAGCGAAAGGGAACGCAGTTTCAGCACAAGCCAAGCTGCGCTTGAAACGGTGCAAACCGGAAGTGGTGTTGGTGGCATGCACCTGCACCTGCAACAGCACCAAAAGGTACAGCCATCGGTGTGGTGTGGTGTGGTGTGGCATGGGGCACGGGGCACATTGCATAGCTGACGTAGTTTAATTATGTAGAAATCGAGACACGCACTTTTGCAGGCAACGCCATTAAACGATGCCCGGCCAAAGCGCTTTCCTCTGACTTTGGCACCCATTTTGCTGTTGCCACTGCCACTGCCACACTCGCTGCCTCTCGCTGCCACGGCCTGCACTGTGTGATGCTATCGACACGCCCACTTAGCGACACCCCACCGCCTATAACTGGCGCACGCAAAATTTTGTGAGTGTTTGGCACCATGTAGCCAGTTGAGGGGTATGATCACTCTGACAGTGAATTTGCAACAGCTGCAACGGTTGCTAAAGGAATTACAGATTGTTCAGATGGAAGTGAAGCCATCACTCTATCATTCGGAATCCAGATCATTAGCTCCACGAACTAATCAAAGATTTAACACTGCTGAAATTTATTTTTCTGCTATGGTAACAATCGCATAGATTAGTCCAGGGTATGGCAGCCTTTGGCATTGCCATTTGTGCACTCTGCAGACTCTTTATGGCATCAGCTGTGCGGAGTCGGAGGCGGGAGTTGTGTGCGATTATAAATTCTGTTGCATGTCAGGGGTTTTCATAGTTGGAACGATTCATGGGCTAGGTCTGGTCTGGTCTGGTCTGTTAGTCGGTTCCCTGCGATGAGGTGCGCATAAATGTGTGGAATTGCATTAGGCTGCTGCTGTTGCTGTTGCTACTGCTGCTGCTGCGTATTATTCCTTTTGCCAAACACTTACTGCTGGCAAGGACTTAACTCTTGCTGCTGAAAAGGAAAAAAAAGTGCAACTTTCATTCAGAGACCCCCGCCGGCATAAATTTTAATATAAAGAACAGCAGAAAAGTCAGTGAAAGCTGTGAAAGCGAGTCCTTCCTTTCGTACGCTCACTTTTTTTTATTTCTTTTTGCTCCACCATTGTTCTGCTTCTGCTGTTTATTTTGTATTACGAACTGTAGGAGACAGTCGTTTATATCAATTAGCCAAAGGGTCTGGCTGCCACACGGACAGCACTTGCCTTGCTGCAGGTTGAGGCGGGTGGGGCAGGCTCAAATTGGGAGCTGGGATGCAGCTTTTAAATGAGTGCGAGCCCAGGTTAATTGATTTATTTGCGAGTTTGCTTGTGGCAAATCATTCGAAGTAGACATGGACATTTTTGTTTTGGGCTTTAAGAACCTATAAACCGACTTGCCAGCAGCCCCAAAAGCAGCAGCCAGTCGAAAGGGGGAAAAACAATTCGCGTTGCCAACGCAATTTCACACTTTGCCAGCTACAAATTGCAGCATCATAGTAGTCCTAGTGGCCCTCTGCCTCTGCCTCTGCCAAGAGCCCAGAGCCGCCTTCGCCAAGATTATAGAGATGACGACGGGCATGGAATTTTTATGATTTATGGCTGCCTGGCCCTGCGCCTCGGGAACTTTCCTTCATCCTTTCTTTCGTCTTCTTCATCATTTTATTTTTTATTTTTATTTTTTTCTTGGATTCTCACCAAAAATTTGTTGCATTTTTTTGCGGTTGCTCTCTGCTCATCCCATGGTTTTTCTTTTGCTCTTTGTTGCAATTCCAAGACAGCCTGAGGAGGCGTTAGGTCAGGCTGCTCTCTGGCCATTTTGATAAATGAGTTTTCCGCTTTGCCATGAAACGAGAGGGGGGTTGTGGGCAGGTCTAATGGGGACAATACCTACATACAACTACCACACCCCGCAGAGCGCACTTCATGCTGCCATCAGTCATATCGAAAGCTAATTAATCCGACATCGGTCCCAGAAGGTCTCATAATCGATATTGATTGTTGAGGGAGAGCATCTGAGGACCTGGGAGAATCAAATCAAAGGATATCGAACAAAAAATGTGCTCTGCTTCCTGCTTGCTGTACTTCTCTGCGATATTCAACATGCTGACTGCATTCATTCTGCTGGTGTTGTGCGTCCTGGCAGGTGGTTCCAAAAATAAAATATCGCAACACAAAAACCCCACAGATCTTAGCAATTCTCAATTTCACAGATAGAACAAGGGAGGGCGGCAAAATATCGGCGCTTATATTCATTGCATGGATTCTCATTCATATTCCCCTGATTTGTGGCGTCTTTAAGGTTTGAATTTGCGACCAAAAAATTGTACCTCTCATGATCATATTTCTTTGCAGCACAAAGCGGCTTTAATGTGGATTTACCTCGTCGCTTGGCCTGTCTTCTGCTCTTGCCTGACCATCTTTCTGCTGCTCATCTACAATTCGGTGATCGACTGGTATGATTTTCTGAGCTTTTGCTGGCCCATCTGGTTCCTTGTCGTGTGGCTAGGTGAGTTTTCCCGCTTCCACCCACATCTTGTATGAGATCTGCCATTGCAGTGACTGCCCTTCTATCCTGGGGCCTGGCCGTTATCTATTTTTGCGTTGACCAGGAGCATTCGTCCGGAGAATCATCCGAATTTTCGATACAATCGTAGTCAGATCTATGGCTTTTGTCTACACTTTGAAGCAAAAGTGCAATAAATCAAGCAAGAAATTTATTTATTTATTTAGGATTTATTTATGACTCTGATCCTCAGCCTTTGAGCCTTTGAGTGGTGGCAGGATGCAACGTAGCGTTGTGTCTGGCTTAGAGACCACTTTCAACTGTTGCATGAGGCGCGTTTTTTTATGGACACAACTGCACGAGTGGCAAGGGGGGCGCAAAGGCATAAATTTTATGACTGAATGAGCAGAATGAGTCTGTCTGCTCTCCGAAGGGTGGGTGTGGCCATGGGGGGTTGGAGTTCGCGGGAAGGGAGAGGCAGCACAACAAAAAAGTACGCTGAAAATTTCAACTAAATTATTCATTGAGCGCGCAATTGAGCTGGAAAAGTGCAATGCACATTGCTCATCGCCTACCTACCCCTACCTACTCACAGTTGCTTTTTATGCTGCCACATGAGCGGGTGTGAATATGAATGTGAGTGCCCCATTGCGAGTGCGAGTGCGAGTGTGTGCGGTTGGAATGTCTCGTTGGATGTTTTGCCTGCTGACTTTCCATGCCATGAAGGTAACATGATTTTTAGCAGCTGTTTGGCATGCAGCAAAGGGGCAGAATATATTCTCTAGCAGGCATTTTATTATATAGAAACGATCAATCTGTACAGGTATCCAAGGCAAAAGGGTATTCGATTGCCTTACCCTTTTCAGGAGTCAGGGCCCATGGCTGCTGGGTGGCATGCCACTCAACCACTTGACACTTTGTGCGGGATAGGGAAATAAAGAAAGGGAGAATGGGAGACAGGGGTACAGAGAATGAAAAAAGTAAATATGAGTGGGGACAATAAGCGAAAGTGTTTTTTGGCAGACAACTGGGAAATGGAACCAAACGTTTGAGTTTTTAGCTGTTTTAATGGTTTAAAACCCAAGCTGCCACATAGATATTACCACCCTTAAATGCTGCTGCCTAGTCCAAAAAAAGAAAGGGGCATCTAATCCATCAGGTAATTGAGGATTAAATTATTAAATGCTCCATTAAGAAGTGCCTGCCTGCTGCCAGCTGCCTGCTGCCTGCTATTGCTCTTGAGCAAATAGTTCACTTCTAAAATGCACACAGAGACCGCCCGGAGTTTGTCTTCTTAATTAGTGGACAAGTTTGAAGTCGAGTGCCGGCTGCTACTTGAGTGGCGCCACTCCAGTGCCAGAGCCACAGCCAAGCTGTGTGGTGTGTCCTTCCCTAGGATTCTGTTTGCTTTGTGCGGATTATGATTATTATATGGCAATTATGCGTCGCTCTCTCTCTCTCACAGTCTTTTGTCAAATTTTGCATTAAGTGAGTGGGGGCCCTAAGTAAATTTCATTGGTCCGCAAAATTTTGTCACAATTTGGAGCAAATCTCTTCTGCATTTTCCACGGGAATGCACTTGTTCATTCTGTGGCCGTGCATCCTCCCCCTTGGCCACAGTTACTGGGCAAGTTATGTCGTTTTTGGGGGCTGCATCGAATCGATAATTATCCAAGTTGCAGTCAAGTACAGGCATGTTTTTACCTCCCCCCACACACACACACACACACACACACACACACACACACACACGCCCCATCCATTGGCCACTAACAATATGCCGCAATTTGGAGGCAGCTGCCTTGATAAACGTCCTGCTGCCTGGTGGTTGCTGGTTGCTGGTTGCAGGTTGTGGGTTGTGGGTGTGGCAGGACTCTATCCATCCAGGCAGTCAGGACTCACCTTCAATGGACAAATTAACATTTCGACAAAGGCAACCTAATCAAATGTCACAATCACGCATGGGGCTGTCCTTGGCAGCAGAGCAGGATCGAGGCCGTAACCAGCTCCAGCTGCAGAGCCGAACCCTATACCTTCAGTCTGGACGCCTGCATGTCCTGGTTGAAAATCCAACCATACACCCCCCCGCTGACCTGTGCCCCTGGCCCAGTGGCTCTGACACTTTTTGTGCTGCCCTTCGCATAACTTTCACTCTTGTCAGTTGCAAATTACATTGCACGTCTGCAGTGCGAGGCAGCAGTCGGTGGCAGTCTGAGGGAGCAGTCCGAGGCAGTGCCCTGGATCAGTAGCTGAGTTGGGGGTGTCGTAATTTAAAGCTTATTTTGACACTCCACCGCTCGCCCCTCCGTAACACTCACTGCACTCTCCCCGGGAGCAGGAGCAGCAGCAGAAGCAGCAGAAGCAGGAACAGGACCAGGCGAAGGACTCCGGGAAACAGCAACTCCGGCAACACCCAATTTGCATCTTTCAAAATCGTGTTTTGTTACATTTTGTGCATGCGCAAAAATTTGCATACGACAATTAACACTCTAAAGGCGGATGGGAAGCCAGTGGGAAGGTCCTGCCTCACATGTGTCCGTGCTCTGCTTATCCCCTCTGCAGCAGTTCACCAAATGCAACAACGTGGCGTATGCGTAATGCTGTCTTCTGTTCAAGCTGAAATGTGAGTGTGGTGGGGGGGGGGGGGGGGTGAAAGAGAGATAGTGAAGCGAAGACAGAGAACAACTGCGGGGGGGGTGGGGGGAGATATGTTAATGGAGTTGATGTTGCAAGAGCAAACCAACCTAATGAGAATTTGCAAATATTTGTACATCACACGCATACGATATGCCTCCAGCAGCAGCAGCAGGATCAGGAGAGGGGGGGAAAGCGTGCAGATTTGATCACATGAATGGAGGGAGGGTCTTTGATTTGTTAAGCAAAACATTCTTAACGGTTTAGGAATTGTTTAATGCCTGCCACCAAACATAGTTATCCTCCTCGAATATCTAATTAATGTCACAATTCCCCCATGGGCGGGTAGTCCACGCCGCGGTTATCCATACAGCCGATCTATTACTTCCCCCGCTACGAGTATTTGTGGGTTTATCTTTAAGCAAATTAAGGACCGCAATCAGCCGCAAACAATTCACACAGAAATCGAAATCGAAGCGACGGGAATCATGGCAGCGTCGTCGCTCGTTCCTGCCACAAAAGGGTTGCAGTTGAGTATTCTGAAGAAAGGGGACAGTGATAAAGGGCTGTGGGTAGAAGCGGGGGATGTGGGACAACGTTTGCTGTTTGATGGAGATGCCAAGAAATGTCACGATAAGCGCGATACAACGGGGCAGCAGGAAGAGGGAACAGAAGAGGTACTCCATACACACACACACACACACATACATATACAGGACATTCACACACACACACACACACACTTAATACGCTTAATTGACTTTCATGCATGCACGACTGAATGCAGCTACATGACAGCCAAAAGGAGCATCATGGTCGCCAGCAGAGGACAGCACAGCAGCAGCACCATGGCCCAAAAGGATTGGCGGGGAGCGGAGCAGAGAGAAAGGGGCTGTGGATAGCGGTCTGGCATGTTGGCCAAGCTGCTGCTGCTACTGCTGCTGTTGCCAACTGACGCGAACTGTTGTGACTGGTGGCACCAGCAGCAGCAGCAGCAGCATTAGCGATGCGCAATCCTTTCCAAAATTAGGCACAAGCACAGGCGACACCACCCCAAAAAGAGAGTAATCCCAAATACCGAAACACGAAAATACTAGACAGAAAAATTAAGAGTCGCGCTGTGAGAGATTGATCGACTGGCGGGTACCCAAAAAAGATTATTAAAACACTTCCTAAAGAATTCTTAATTATGTCTAACTTGAGCTATAAATTGGCCGATCTGTTGCCTAAATAGATCCCCAGTGTGTTGCAAATCCTAAGGTACTCAAGTGGTTACACAATCCTCCAGTGCAGCATCCCTTGGGGTATCGCTAACAAAAGGAACACAGCGCAGAGTGTTAAACAGTGATGCCATGGCGAGGGGCTCAACCATACCCATAATCGCAGCCAAATCGCTTACAGAAGCCTCCCCATTTGATCCGCTTTTGCCCACTTCCCCTTGCCAGTCATCTCCACCGGCTCACGTTCGCATTCAATCATCGATTCACTTCATTGAATCACTTATTCAGTGTTTTGCTGTTGCTGAAAATGCCGATGTTTCATGATTTATCCGCCCTCCTGCCACCTCTTCCTGCCACCGGTTAGCCTCCTCGAATGGTGTTTGGTATTGTGTGGATTTTGTGGCACTTTTCCGGACTCCCCCCCCCCCCCCCCCCCGATTCACCCCAACATGTCGTGTGTGTGTGTGTGTGTGAGTGTGCGCTTGTTTGGATTTGTCATTCGTTGGTCGACACACAAAACTTGACAATTATGCAAGAATTTCTTTTCATGGTTTTAATCCAGTCACATTTGCGGCGAATACAAAATACGAGCACCACTCGTATTCATGTCATGTGGAGGATGATAATTCCCGCTAAACGGTGGCCTAAAAAACCGATACGTGATCCCAATTCGATTTCGTGTGCATGCAAAATGATGCAAAAATTAATTCTCCATCCGAATGGGGCCTCAGCTTTAAGCAACAGATTTTGCTTCATTCTTTGTCATGCCTCAAATCATTCTTAAGTGCATTTGGGCACCCTTTTTTGCACCTTAACCCTGATGCGCCCTTCCCCAGTCCCACCACCATCCCACCATCCGCTGTAGACAACACTCATTTTGTCACAGTCTCATCTCTGAATGAAGTCAATGTCAGACAGTGGCATGGAGGAGGATGCTGGCCTGGCCTGTCCTGGCTGTTCCTCAAGTGAAACTCAATTACACACATACCTGCGAATAAAGCACTCTGAAAGAATGCGTCAAGCAGAGTGTGGGAGAGAGCGCGGAGAGAGAGGGCCATGAATCACTTTTATTTATTTACATACAAAACATAAAGGAAACATTCTTTGCCTTTGGATGGTGCAGAAGTGTATACCCTTATCCTTACGGCTGGAGACTCTCTTTTCCATTTGCAAACTACAATTATCATTCACATTTAATAGCCACTCGCTTGCAGCTGGTTCATAAACGATATACGGCCATCAAATTAAACTGTTTAATAGAAATAAATTCAGAAGTTGTTTCCCATTTAACGGGAGCACTTTTAGATAGCCAAGCATACGAAGACCGGTGGAACCACTCACAAACCGATAAAAGACCGCATTAAAATTGATTCATAAAAGATTCATAATTCGATTCGAATGGTTTACCAATCGCTAGAGGGATTTGTGCTGCTTGTAAGACTTTTATAGCCCATCTTTGTATATCTAGAGATCAGACTAACCCGCACTGGCATAGAGTATCCGCAGTTCTGTCGCTGCTGCTTTCACTTGGCTCCTTTCACCCGATGTTTATGCCAAGAATCAACAAAGGGCTGCACAGTAAGACACACACACATGGTCCTGCAGCTGGCGCATAATGAGCGCAAAAACATCCTGTCCCCGATTGTCTGTCCTCCTCCGCCTCGGAGACCTGGCCCTGCCTCTGGTTCTGCTTCTGGTTCATATTCTGCAAAGATTTGTGCGCTTTTAGCGATGGAGGAGTCTATTTGGAAAATTCTTCTGCTTGCTGACTTTTCAACAGAGGGCCAGGACACGAATGCGACTGCGAATGCGACTGTGTCCCGTGTCGGTGTGTACTCTGCTGCTGCTGCTACTGTAGATTGCAACCCCCTGTTCTGCTTCATGCCAACCCGCTGCGTTTTGGCGACATGTGTCGCATTCTTCGCATCCTGCCAAAGTTAAATGGATCTCGTAATTGTTGTCATGGCCTCAGAGTCGCTCTCAATGCTGGCTCCTGCTCCTGCTTCTGTTGCCTGTCGCCTGTCTCCCCGTCTCCTGCGCCTGTTTAATTGTTTTCTTTGGTACTTTGAGGCGTATTTTATAGAAATTGCGGTTTAATTGCTGCATTTTAAAGCAATTGAAAGGACACTGAGCGTGTGCCCAGCCCTGCCCCCCTGCCGTGCAGACATGTCCTTTCAAACGAAGGGGATAACATGATACTTGCTGTGACTTCTTTGTCACTTCTCCTCCACTCGGATGGATGGATGGATGGATGGTGCGACCTTTTGAACCCTTTGTACACGATTCGAACACAACAAGAAATATATGTAAGTGGAGAAAAACACTGGCGTAAGACCCTTGAGTACTTATAATTCGTTGTGGCACGTAATGCAGTCAAATGCTGGGCAGGGGGGCAAGGCCACGCAGGTGGTGAATATTGCACTCGATCACCCCACAATCCACAATCCTCTTTGATGGATTGATTTGTGCTGCAAAATTTCCATTTCAACTTGTTGTGGATGGAGGTGAAAATTTATGTTTTTTAATTTATTTTCAGTTGGTTCTTCGTTTAGTTTTGTTTTTAAATTATATTTCTTTATTTCTTTATTTTCTTTAGTTTTTAGTTTCCCTTTTGAACTCAGTTTCTGCCTTATTAATTGATTGATGGATTGATTGGTGTTGATTGATTTTCTATAGTTAATTTCTTCACTTTTAAAAGATGATTTCCATTCCATTTCCATAAAAAAAAAGGTTTCCATTGTCGACTGTGTTTGTGTCGTGTTGCAAAGTTGCACGATTTACGCTTGCAACATTGATGTGGAATAGTTCTTTGGTGAGGCATTAAAAGCAAAAATCGTTCGATGCTAAAAGTCCATGCAAATGCCACTGCAGACAGCCCTTTGGCTCCCCTGAATGGCAATTTTCCGTGCAGTTTCATTTGATTCTGCAACTGGCGCTAGAACCGTTTTTTTACGATGGAGCGGAGCTGAAACGTCTACTATAAAACTCAAACGAATGCACACAAATCGCAAATCATTTATCATAAAAGCGCATCATCGTTGCCACTTGCCCCCATTTTGTCTACCCCCTGAAAGAGAATGCTCATCGAATGCTCCAGTGAGTGTCCTTAGTCCCAGCAGCCGTCCCCTCCCTCATTCTGCTGCTAATCAGTGACTTTTGTGTGCAACTTACCTGGTAAATCGAAGCAGAGACGACGGCAACGCAAGGAATAGCTGCAAGAAAGAAGGAATATCACAGAATGAGACACAAATTGAAACGGGACGGCCGCCACACAATAAAACTGGCAACTCAAAGGCAGGCATCAGGCATATAGGCAGGAGCTCTCATTATAGACACAGATACAAGATTTGCGGTAAGAGGAAAAAGCCGTCAAACGACTACCGAATTAATTATCAACTCAAAATGCCTGACACAACCCAAAAGTGGAAATTAATTATTTCCCTATTAGTTGAAGCATTGATTTTGCGGTTGCCACAAATGCATGCATGCTCGTAGATGGTTGTGTTGCTGTTGCTGTTGCTGCGGCAGTTGCAGTGGCAGCTTATGCTGCCGGTCCACACGATGACAGATTGGCAGTTACACATTCAGCCTAAATGCTTTGCTTTGCTTTGGTTAACGCCCGTTGTGAGTGTCGTCGTTGTCGTTGTCGTCGGTGGTTATGAAAAGCACTCAACGGACAGGAACTGTGAACGACAAGTCCATAGTCGTAACGGGTCTCCCCGAACAGTACACCACAATCCCACAATGTTTTGCTATTAATCAATAACCTCCAAAGCTGCTGCTACACACACACACACACACACACACGAGACGATAGGTAAATGGCTTTGTTCGGATCACATAAATAGATCGATGTAAAAGGTATACCAATATAAAGTTTAGGCTTTCCCCTTCTAATCTCCTCATGGCTTACTATTGAAAGTGTTTCGGGAATACGAGCCAAAGGAAGTATTAAATGTATGCACTTTCCAGTCATCAACTTTGCATGTCATGCGTGGGCATGATCACATTTCACTTCCTTCTGGCAAAAACAGTAGGGATCGCATTGCACTTCCTTCTTTCAGCACAGGGCACAAGGCCCACAATCTCCAACACGTTGCGTGATAAACGAATAAAATCACTTGATACCCCCCTCCGACAAATAAAACCAGCCAGAGGCCAACACACAAATTTGTGGAGAGACGGCAGTAGACTGAGGCAGACAGTGACTATGAGGCAGTTTCATTTTCGCAGTAAATGTTTTTAGTGTCTGCAATTAATGAATGGGTTGGTCGCTCGGTCGGTTGGTCGGTCGGTCGGTATCCTGGCCTTACGGACACTGACAGCTCTCCAATTGACTGCTCGGTGTCCCGTGTGTCAGTTGGCTTAATTTACGAGCTAATGCCCGTAAAAAAGCAAATCGGTAAAGAGGCTAGATTTATATAAGATAAAGTAACTGGCAATTTGAGTAGGTATTAATGCAAATAGCGGCGGACAGCCGCCTCGGAGGTGTGGATGGGAAAATTGAATGTTCAGATTTATCGACTGAAAAACTAACCGAAAACTCATTTCCCAGGCAATTATTGCCATAATAAAAAGTATGGAAATCGATCAAACTAGAAGCTAATTTAAATATATTTTTTATTAATTTTGTTTGCCTTTCTTGCACAGAAATATAACAGTCAGAAAAGAGTGAGAGAGAGAGGTGTATTTCCATCAATTAAAGACTTGCAAAATGTTGATTATTTAATTTCAGGGAGAAGGGGTTGAAACTGGCAACATTATGGGGCAGTCTGCTCTTGCTAGTTGAACGGAAATGGTGCCCGGCGCACATCTGGCTGGGAAAACTCTGTTAGCTACCTCAAGTGGCAACATGCTTAGACAGGGTAGGGGAGCGAATCTATGCGGGTGGGCTAGTAGTAGTACGAGTAGTAGTTGTATTCTACAGCCCCGAGGCACTGC
Organism: Drosophila subsilvestris; assembly: GCA_035043285.1. Taxonomy (NCBI): domain Eukaryota; kingdom Metazoa; phylum Arthropoda; class Insecta; order Diptera; family Drosophilidae; genus Drosophila; species Drosophila subsilvestris. The sequence continues at coordinate 763,714 of JAWNNB010002104.1, read as the reverse complement.
AAATGTTGTTCAACAACAACCTGCAACAGCAGCAACAGCAGCAACAGCAGCAACAATAGCAACAAGCTGCAACAATCTGCTTTGCTGATTGACGTCGAATGTTGTGGTTTCGGTTAGGATATTTGGTACCAAAATACCACCACCAGCAATCCCTCACAATGACGATGATGCTGTGAATATATTGTAAATGCTCTGGATGAGATGAGTTTGTGGGGGTTGTCGGGGCATTCTGGGAGACATCGATGTCCTGCAACTTAGTTTTGAATTTGTTTCCAAAGTGCAACTTTCCCGTCGAGTTTCCAATGGATTAAAGGGGCGACCCAATGCATATTTATTCTCAGAACAGCAACCAACTAATGAGTTCTCTGGGGCACTGACTGGTCAAACGTTTCTGCTTCAAATTGATGCGAGGAAAATATACTTCAAATTTTATTCTATTAATTTTTTTTTCAAATTTTTTTCAACGAAATAAAAAGTTTGAAAAATGATTTTTTTGGTTAAAAATAAAATGAGAACTCATTTAAAGATGAAAAAAAAACAAATAAAAACGCAAAAATTTATTGAAAATAATATTCAAATTTTTTTTATTTAAACTTTTACATAAAAATAATTGATAATTATTAAAAATAATTTCTTGAAATCAGTGTTTCTTAATCAGTGACAAAATTAAAATTAATTAATATGAATAATATTTTAAACTCAAATTCCAGTTGCAGATGTTGGCAATACCTTTTTTTTCTGTTGGCTTATTTTCCACTTAAACTTTTTATTTTCTGACTAATGTTTATGTTTATGCACTTCTGGCCCAAAGCCACGCGCTGCACACAAGAAGCAAAGCTGAACACGCACTGCAAAGTCCACTGTGTGGGGGAAAGGTCAGTTATTGCCACTTTCGGGATGTTTCACACACTGTTTTGAGATCTGTTTTGGGGTTTCTTCACGGATCGCACTGGCTGGTAAAGCGCGCGCGCAACTTAAACGAGAGAAAAGGAGCAACGGCAGCAAAAGGATCTCTCCGAGCGGAGCAGCAAGCCGAGCAGAGGCGAGAACTTGGCTGAAAGCGCAACAACGACGAGATCTAACGGCAAACTGGGGGCAAACCCGTGGGGCTGGACGACGACTAGAACCGCACGGAGACGCAGTCGGCTGGAGACTGAAGGAGCAGGCGGCAGAAGCAGCGCTGGCAGGCGTGAGGCACTTGCGGCACTTGCAGTCGGTTGCAGTAGGTGCGCTTCTTGGGCGGATGGCGATTGCGGATTGTGGCAGCCTAATGCCTGCGCCCAGAACGGAAGCGGCAGCAATAGTTGCACTCGACGCTGGCAGCGCTGCTGCCGCCGCAGCCACTGCAGTTGCACTCAAAGCTAGCTCGAGCCGAATATGTGCCTGCCGTTTGGTTCTGGCTCAAGAAGCCGAAGCTGCATCGGTTCCCACACGAAGTTGCAGCTCTGCCGAATCGACTTCGGCCCCCCGCTTGCAGTTAATGAGGCAAAAAAGAACAGACCAAGCCAGAGAAAAAGAGAACGAGAACAAGAGCAAAAGCAAAGCCATGTTATGGCCAGAATGTTAGCAGCCGCTGTTAGCAGTCGCTGCTGTTAAGAGCTACAGCTGTTAATGGCCCAGCAGATCCGTTAACAGTGAGTGAAAGCGGAAATGCACAGCGCCAGAACCCAGGGAGCAACACTCAAAGTGCGATGGGCACAGAGCATGAGAAAGGCAATTGAAAGTGAAATGCTATGCCCAGCGAGTTTATTCGTATACGGTGGAGGGGCTCTCTTGCGGTAGTCGCATATTATGCTCCAATGAGTGAGAATGGTAGCAATGGTAGCCATGGAGAGCCGTGCAGCTGGCAGCTGCCAATTTCAAGTTGTATTTATATAGGGTAAGGCATTACCCAACAGCGCTCTCTTTATTGCATTTCCTGCCAGAAACCCTCGAGCAAGATATCGAGCGGCAGAGCCCCAAGTCTTCATTTCTTTCGCTTACATTTTATGCAATATTTTGTTGGTAAATTTCACAGCAATACTTATTTGTTCGAGCATTGCAAGAGTCAACACATTTAACACGGTTTTGATAGTTTCCACTGTTTGCTTTCCTACAATATTGACCGATTCCGACTGAAGATATTGCCGTCTGTGTCCATGTTTTGCCATATGTTGTTTACCTCGGTGTAACAGCAGCAGCAGCAGCAACAACAAGCACTCCATGTGCCTGCTCTTACGGCGCCACTCTTCAGCGACAAAGCTCTCCACTAATAGCGCTCTCTTAGAGGGGAAAGTGCTGCTATGTTAAGAGCTGCCAAGCGAATTGAGTGACAGTCGTTTGAGTTGTGCAGAGCAGCAACTGTTCCCAGTATTTGTATTATGTTTCGCTTGGGGAAATGAAATGGCATTTTGAGTATTTTATTTGTCTTGTTGTGCGAGTGGAAATTCGCTTAGAATAAATATTTTATATAAACAAAAGTTTATGTGGATATGATTTAAATAATAGTTCTATAATGATTCCCAAAAAAACAACTTTCTTTCTAGGGTTTAAGGCTTGATCTTTTAAGTAGATATTTCTTCTGAATTTCATTTTCTTTTGCACTTTTTTGGCTTTTAGACTAATTTTTTGGCTTCACATGGAAAAACAAGAAATAATAAATAGAATGAAAGAGAGACAGGGGTGCAAGCGGAAAGTATCTGCTGCTCAGTGAAGTTGAAAATAGTTTCCTTGCGATGCGACCGCAGCATTTTCCACAGGCACTTGTTCATTTTCATTTTCAGCTGCCACTGAATTTGCATAGCCATTTAAATATTAATTTCAAATTGTCTAAGGATTCTCAGTGGCTTCACACTCCTACTCCTACTTCCACTTCCACCCCTGAACATGTCCGGTGCAGCATCAGTAGGGGGCAACAAACAAATTAATGGTTCTGCAGCTTAACCAGCTTTGCGGTCTCTTCATCACACTCTCTCTCGCTCTCTCGCTCTCTTTATATTCCTCCTCTCTCCTGCTGCTGCTTCTTCTACTTATGATAAGCAATTTGTTTCTTTTGGAGAGGTGGAAAATGCAATGCTCTTAACCCGAACAAATACTAATATTCATAATGAAGAGCGACCACGTGGCTCACAAAAGAACGGAAGAAATAATTAAGCGTTGTGTTGATTAACCCCTTCCATGGCAAAAGAGGCGGGGGGCGGCTGTCAACCGTCTTCCACCTGGCATCCTGCAACTACACCGTCAAGTGGCTTGAGCCATTCAGAAAGTGTTGCATACTTATGGAGGCAGTGGCAGCTGTAGATACGGATTCCGAGTCACCAGAAGAAGAGGAATCTGCAGTAGCTATAGCAACAGAGGCCACAGATATCCTCCTAGACTCGTGGCTGTAGCTGTGACTGTGGCACCTTTCGAGTGCAGCCTTGACTGAGAGTCATTTCTGCCTTCTGTCTCTGTGTGGCGTGCCTCTTGCGGGATCCCATCCATACCCTCGGCGCTGGGGGCATTATAAATTTCAGTCAGGTTTCTAATAACTTTGAATTAATCATCTTTTCCGGGTTTGGCTTTTGCCCGGAGCGTGTCCCGCCGCCACACGCACACACTGCTCCGTGGCGTGGTGGCATGCGGGCGGGCGGGGTGTTCTTTTAAAGTTTCGCTTGCCAGCCGAAGCGAGGGAATGCGAGTGGTAATCTAGCTAGAAATTGGACTGGCTTATGCACAGAATCTGCTGAAAATGTGACAAAAGCTGCCAAGTATCGGTAGCTTCCTTCCGGTTGTCTGGTTGTCCTGGCTGCCCTGCCCTGCCCTACCCTGCCCCTTGTGCATCCGGTGTCCATTTGATCAGCTTGCCACACAAACACACACAGAGAGGGAGAGAGATAGAGAGAGAGAGAGAGAGAGGGAGAGAGTGTGACAGTGCCAGACAATGTTTGTTGGTTTATTTTTTTTTATTTTTGAAATGCAAGACATGCTCTCTCTCCTCTCTTTTAAGCCAACATCCAACATCCTGATACTAGACCCGCACCTCCCTTTTTTGGCTGGTGTAAATTTCAGCAAATATGGCAAATACCCGCCCACAGTCACCGATGCTCTCTTTCGTGTTTTCGGCTCTCAAAATGAGATGCCTTTCGCCTCCTGTTTGTTTGTTTGTTTGTTTCTTCGTTTTGTTTGTTGTTGATGTTGTTTGGCAAATTATTATTAAGTAAGCAGTCTAGACACACCACCGCTCTCTCTCGCTGTGTAGCTCCCCGCTACCCCGCTACAAGTTTAATACATTTTTGCGGGTTTTCGCGTTTTGATAACTCGAAACTTTGTCTAGTTAGGACAGCAGCAGGGTATGGCAGGTAGTGGCAGGTGGGGCAGGCAGCTGAGAAATACTATGTTGCACAGCGGATGTGGCACACTTAATCATCATTAGCACAGCGCCAACTTAGTCAGTTTTCGAGCGAAAATAAATAATATTTTCCAGAATTTTTCATTTCATTTAATTACGAAATTTGTCATAGATATTTTTCATTTTGTTATCCGCTGATTCCATCCCTTTTCAGCACTGCTTCTGTGGTAATTTATGATAATTTGTAAATTATTTATAGGTGAGAGCTTTATTAGCTGCTGAAAGTGGTGCGGACTATGATGCTGAACTGGGTCCAAGGTGTACAGTAGGGAGAAGGCAGATTCAAAGAGCAAACTTTTTTAGGTTGCCCCCACCCAAAGACCAGCCACCTCCTCCTAGTTACGTGCCTTGACAGTTGTAACCACAGGCCATTAACAAGTTTTTTTTATATACCCTCGCAGAGCGGGTGTTTTTGATTTTGACCAGCTTCTGGCAACACCAAAAAGAAAGCACTTTGGACACTAAAATATATCAATATAGAACGGTGGATCTGTAAGGGTATCCAGTGCTAGCCTTTCTCTCTTATTTTGTTCTAGAAAAAAATATACGCCGTAGGAATCTACAAGATATGCGGCTGGGCCTGGGGGTCGCGGGTCGCTTTAAAGCCATTAGTTATGCCAAGCACAAATGTTATTTCTGGGCATTTCGGTTAAATAAGTTATGAGCAGGGTTCCCAGGGAGATGGGCGAGCGGACAAGGTGTCTGGGGTTTCCAAATGAAACACGCGCCTATCAAATAAACTTTGCTCAAGCAACAGTTCCGGCAACAGCTCCACTCCTTTCACTTCAGAGTATTTTCCAGAGAGTACAAACAGGGTTGCGGGGTGAGTTTCTCCTTCGTTTGTCACGAATTTGTTACATTTTAAAGAGCGGGCAACCCCCTGCGGGAAACTTGATTACTTGCGCGTATTTTTCGCATTTCCCGACGCTGTGTCTCAATTCCGATACAACATTTTTGGCAAACGAAAACAAAGGACTTGCTTGGGGGCAGGCTAATGGTTGTGCGCGGGGGGGGCTGGTGTAGTAATCTATGAATAATAGAAACCGATTCTGCGAAATCAGCGAAAACATTTAATGGCATTAAATTCAAGCGAAAAACGTCACATCGAATTGGTATGAAGCAGCGACAGACGAGCGGAGCGAACAAGTGGAAAATTGCATTTCGGATTTTGCCCGTTTTCCTCTGCAATCGACAGAAGGCCCCCAAGGACAGAGCCCCCCCACAAAACCCAACCGCAGCTGTTTGTCAGAGATGTATTGATGCTCCTGCAATTACTTGGATCATCCGCAAAGATTTCATTAATGGTGGGTGGAGCAGCAGGCAACTATTTTTCAGGGAATACAACTGAGTGAATCCCAGGATATTCAGGATAAATGAAATTACTAATGACAGGCTCCCAGATATACCCTATATTTTGTCTAACAAAAATTCCCTTTAATTGACTGCTGACTGGTGGGTGGAGGGGATGCCCTGCAGAGGCGCGTATGTGGAATGTTCTGTGGCGGCAATGAAGCGTCAGCTTGTGGCATGCCATCACCTCGCTCTCTTCTTCTCTCTGTGTCCCTCTGGTGCCGACTGCTGTGCTGGCCGACTGTTGGCCGACTAATATGCAAATTACACAAGCAGAACGCGTATAATTTCTAATTAATTATGCCATAAATGAGTCTCTGTGTGTGTGTGTGTGTGGGTTGTGCGGTCATTTCACTCACATTCACATCTAAATATTTGTATATATATATTTACATATAAGTATGGCCACGATCCCCCCACACAGCCACACCGACGGCCCCTGCAGCCACACCGCCGCCCCCTGCAGCCACATTAAAGCCGTGTCTTGGGAAAGGCGTCAGGTGTATTTTATTTTTATGGCAACTCTTGGCTCAACTCTTTTTCCGTTTGGTTGGAATTTTTTGCAAGAAATTCGCATCAGTTGCAGCTGCTTGCAACTGTGGCAGGATACAGTGGGTCCAATGCAGCCGTGAAGTGCTTAAAACTGGCTGAGATGCAGCTGGAACACTCCTTCTGCTTTAAGTGGAACTATGCCTGGTTTGTGTTGCATTCCACTCCAGAGTGCCGCTGCAAGACATTTGCAATGTAAAACTGGAAATTTCCCTGCAATTTCCCTGGCTCCGCCTGACACCGCCTTGAATTTCTGTTTTATGCTTTTGTCTCAGCATTTATTCTACGTTTTTGCCTGCCATATTTCGAACTAATGAGCTGCAATTTGTTGCAAATGGCAGCCGGGCACGAAGAGTGTGGTGTGGTGTGCAGTGTGGCATGTGTCGCAAGCCAACCAAAAAGGTGTATTCCATCCGGATGGTTCGCTTAACCTTTCATAAATCCTGTAATTCTGCAAGCCATCCATCCATCTGTGATTTAAGCTGGAAATACTCTGAAAAGGATTCTTCCTTCAGTGCGCTCAAAGCTTCTGGTCAAAAGACACACACACAACAAATTGAGGACAACATCATGACTCAGGAGCGTAAGAAAGTCATCAGACTTGTGGCTGCTGCAGTGCCACCGCGTGGCACGGACTCGTGGTCGGCCACTGCAGCACAGTTGAAGGACATGCGGCGGCAGTGACTGACGCTGATTGAAGTATGATGCGAAAAGTTCAGATAGCCCCTGGACAGGAGCAGGAAGGTGCAGGCGCAAGCAGAAGCAAAGTTTTTCCGGCAAATGAAAAGGCAGGAGACGAGACCGAGACCGAGTCCTGGCCATGTCCTGATCGATGCAGGCGCCAGTTTTTGGGCCCGTCGCCATTATTAGCCAACGGTTTTTACCATTTTCCTTTTTTCTGCTTTATTTTTTTTTTGGCAACGAAACTTGGTCCTGGTCAGAGAGAGAACCCGTTAACAGTTAAGTGGATAAGCCAATTTATGAGTTTCGAATTTAACTTTGTCACTTTTGCCACCACTGCTGTCTCACTCGCTCTCTCGTGCTCTCCCCTCCCCGCTTTTAGCTGTGGCCATCGCCACTTGGCCCATTTAAGTGGATTTGTTTTGCTTTATTGGTTTCGTTTCTCGTTCTCTTTCGCCTTTTGGTTCTCATTTGGGTTGGCTCTGCACCCTCTCTGTTTGACCCCTGACCCCCCCCCCACCCATCGTTTTCTGGCAATGGGTGCTGACATTTGTAGGCTAAAAGTTTTTAATTTTTTATATATATATTTTGACAACTTTTCAGCGGCTTGGAGCGCGGTTCCCTGTGTTTTTCTTTCTCTGGCATTGGATTTTATTTTATTTAGCCTTTTCAGATTACACTAAACAGCAGCGAATGGGTTTTACTTGATCAATGGATGGCTTTTAAATCGTATTTAGTTCTCTGTTGGCAGAGTTATAATCCCAAAATGAGATACGAAAAAGAGTACGCGAATTTTCGAACCCACAGCTTTTGTAGTCGAGTGTAAATTGGCAATTCGTTCGCCCAAAGCAGGGAATCAAGGACTCAACCCAATATTTATTGTACTTTTGAAGCAGATTTGCAATCATTAAAAATATGCCAACTACAAACTTTTTCGCTCTTGTCCAATTAGGATTATGACAGAGACGCCTTGCCCCTTCCGCGTACTGGAAGAGCTGTAGAGGGAAAGACAGCTTATGGTCAAATTGTGGCCTTCAAGTGGCCGTCAGTTTCCATGGCTTAAAGCGAACCAGCCTCGGGGTCCAGGTCACGCGCGCCACCAGAATTGGCCACAAATCTAACCCGAAAGCAAGGAACCAAAAAAGAGAGACGAGTCCTTGGACTGCAGGTCCAGAGCCCCAGACCCCCAGACCCCAGAATGAATGCAAGCTGATGATGATGCTGATGATGACTGTGGCGGGAGGGGGGTGGGAGGACTCTGGCTGTCTCCGCTCCATCCTGTTGATCGTCTGAGACTGATTTGCATATTTCCCAATTTACAACAAAGAACTGCAACGTGTGGCACGCTGCTTACGTATGCGACACGAGCGACCGTCGAGCGACGACCTCTGGGCTGCGACTGCAGCCTGCGGTCACCGTATTCCGTATTCATAATCAGCCGGAGACGAAACTGCGGAGACGCAGATAGTCAGCGAGCGGCGACCGCCCAAAAGCAGGCAATGGTTTTCGTCTTTCTTTCATTTGATTCCGTTTCTCTCTCGTTTGGGGTCTGTTCTGGCTGGGCTGGGCTGGGCTGGTCTGGTGTCGTCTGCCATCCCCTTTCAATTCCTATTACTTTTGCTGACGAATACCGCTTTGACCTGACCCTCTGCCTGGCTGGTTACGCTTTATTACTTTTCTGGCAGAGAGTTTCGGTCATTAGGTATGCATGTCGCGTCCCAATGCGAAATGTACTCTATCGCTGTGAAGGGCATGAAGGGTTTTAGAGGAAAGGCAGGGAAGGCATTCCCAAATAGTGTGTAGAGTATTTCCTAGGAGCTCTCTTTTGGGCATCACTCTTTACCCAATTTCCACTGCATTTCTTAGCCATTTGCGGTCGCAGGGGCTTCCTGCCTGTCCTGTCCTGTCTTGGCCTGTCCCCTGCTTGGCTTTAATAAGAAATGACGTCTCAAGGAAATGGCCAAACACCTGCTCCCATGGATGGCCCCCAATGCAGTTCACAGCAGCAAAATGCAGCCGAAACACACAGACAGAGACAGAGCCTGGAAGAGGAGAAGTGATAAAAATTAACGACTCCCACGGGAGAGCGGAGAACATTGGCGAGAAAAAGTTTTTAAATTTTTAAACATTTAATTTTGAGCAAAGAATTTTATTTGATTTGAATATGCACGAAGGGTTCTGCTCTGTCTCTCTCTCTCTCCCCGTTCGGCCTCGGAAAATTGAATCCGCATTCGAGAAACTATTTGAGAAAAACACACACCTACAAGGGTGAGCAGAGGGGGCAGAGAGGGCAGGGCAAGGGCAAAAGACAAAAATAACTACATAAATAATTTATGCAATAACTGAGAATGTGCACACAGAGAAAGAGTGCGAGGAAAAACGGTATACATTTTCTTCCACTTTGGAGTTTCCAGCTCTAAGTGCTGCAACATTTTGATTACTCTCAGCTCTCGCGCCCTTTCGTATATGATTTGTATATGATTAATTCGTAGAGTTTAAAAATACTTTACAATAACATAAACGCATTGTAATGGATCCTTTTGACTTCTTGAATTCTCCCATAATTATGTGAAGCTTCATTAAAATTGTTTGCTTATTGGGAGCAAACATTTCTGTGCTCTTGCAGCTTTCTATTCCATCTTTAATCCCTTGGGGATAGGACTAGAGCACGCTTCGGGCTAGAGTTTTCCATTTTCTGTGTGTTTCTGTGTGTTTGCTCAGGCATTCGATTCGAGCCAGCGGTTTCTCGTTGCCATTGGATTTTATTTATTTGCTTGCACTCACCCCTCGGCATGTACTGGTTGACTGGAATTTCCATCACATATGATTCACATTATGGTCGGGATATTGTTTCTTTCGTAATTACTTGAGCCTGATTTTCAAATTTCGTAACTTTTGCGCGCATAACTGCATTGCCCCACAGAGCTTATAGCTGAAAGCTTCCTCCTCAATTGCATGACAAACGAAAGCTTTGGGGCCAGCTGCAGCTTTGCGCCTTTTTTTTGGGGTTTCAACTAGAACACAAAATGACTAAAAAATAATCAAAAAATTGTTTATTGAACCGAAAGTATTATAGTTGAAATACATTTAGCCGTTCACTTCACCTGGCACTGGCCCACAAATGTAGGAAAAACTTTAAAAAGGGAAATGAAAACATCGTAGGCGATTCTTGAGCAACGGAAATTAAGGCGAAAACTTGGGAGCCGCCACAATAATAATTAGGCACAACAAAAGCGGAAATATGCTACGAGCCGAGCAGCTGTTTTGCAACTGAGCGCTGAACGAGAGGAGAGTGAGAGAGTGAGAGAGGGAGAAGGAGAAGGGCCAGCAGCAGAAGAGAGAGAGTAAGCTTTTTTTCGCGGCTTGTGCTCGCTACAGTTTTGTATGCCCATTGTAGCGCATGAGGAAAGGGTATGTGAGACTAAGGCCAAAGCTAAAGCTAGTGGGAAGTGATTCCCAACATTCACTATTAATAAGAATCCACTGAAATTATCTTTTGACTAATACCAAAATGTTAATCACAGTACCTGTCCTCCTGCAATGCACGGTATCACCCCGTCGACTCTCTCTCTCTCGCGCTCTGCCAGTCTCTTGTTTGTTTAGCTTTGCACTTTGCGGCCTTTGCTTTTTTAATTTAAATGTTAATCTGCTTGCATGTGCAGCAGCATTCGCCCCGCCCACTATCCTCTCATTTTTCATAATTCCTGCTCTCAGCCCTTTGGCTTATCTGCCATTTCATACGCAGTTCCATTTGCATATGAGCCAGCGGCAGACCAGACTGATGCGAGAACTTGAATGAAGGAAATGGTTAAAGTGCCCCAGTCCCCAGTACTTTTCAGCCCACACCCGATCCTGCCTTCTGGCAGTGCTCAAGCTCACTTAAGTTTTTATATCCTTGTGTTGGCTCACACACACACACACACACACACAGCACACACACACACACACACGTGTCTCTGACGTCTCTTTATTGTGTATTTGTCTTGGCTGCCGCAAATAAAGACGGTCTAAATGCAAGACGTCGCAGCAATGGGAATGAGAACTGGGAACTGAGAACTGAGAACTGAGACGAAGACCAACTCGAAGAAGAGCCCAGTCAAAGAAGAAGCAAAAGCAGTTGTACAACAGGCAGGGCGAAAAGGAGAGATAATTCATTAAAAATTAATCCAACGAGTGCGAGGTATATTTGGTCCGCCTCATCCCCATTTCCCATTCCCATTGCCCCTTTCCATCGTCATCCCCCATCCGATCCCCAGTACTGGTTCCTGTTCCTTATTCCTGCTGTCTGCTATTCAATTACGTATGCCACGGCAGCCATGAAAATGACCTGCAGCGTCGTCGTTGTCGTTGTGCCCCAGCCACACGCTTGCCACCGCTCAGCCCTCATCCCCCATGCCCATGCCCATCCCCGTCCCTCTTCTCATCCGACAGAGCAGTAGTAAATTCTAACAGCACTTGGGGTTCGCCTTACCTTCGACCCTAGCCCTAGCTTCTCCTTCACCGGTTGGGGCCTCGCCTTGTCTTGGCCTGGCTCGAATGGCTGAATGGCTGGCTGGCTGGCTGGCTGGCTGGCTGGCTGGTTGGTTGGTTGGTTGGCAGTTTTATGTGTTTTGTCTTCGCATGCCGCATAAACGGAATTATTTACAATTTATTTTTACCTGAGCTAAGACCCAAAGAAGTAGAGACCGAAGGCAAGACCAAAGGCAGTGGCAGTGGCAAGTGCTATGGCATTTGGTTGCCGCTTGTTTGTTTTTGTGCTATTCAAAATGTCTTCATTGCCGGACAGAAAATGCCACCGGACCCTTATGCTGAAACAGGACCCAGAGAGGTGGCAGGACTCTGCTTGATTGCCTTTAATTTGAAGATGGAACGACTTTGGCTCTCGCCTTGGACTTTTAATTCTAGGAGCATCAAGTGGAAAGCATCGATACTCTCTGCTGATTTATGTTGTGTATCAGACTCCATCCATTCCGACTGCAGCTATCGAGGATAGTCTGTGCTGTAAATCGTGGCTCCTGCAACACACATCGAGGCAGTAACTAAATAAACATTTCAGGAATTTCAAACATGAATAAATTGAATCGTTTTACTCTTTATGGCAGTAGATTTTTGGTTTTTGCTATTGATTGAATAAAGTTATTATCCTTAAGTGCAGCTACAAGTATTGTCAAGTGCCTCTCTGCTGGAGTATCTACAAGCGATTAGCCAATTAATCAATTGATTAGTCATTCCCAGCATAAACAAATCGTTTCGTTTGCTGCTGCTCCACAAGTGAGTGCCAACAAATGCTAATGCAAAGCTATGTACATTCAATTGAAAGATGAAACCAAATCGACACACACACACACACGGACACACAAGAGAGCCAAAAGCTAGAGACAAACACTCTGCATAAATTGGTGTTGGCTTAAATGCTGCTGGAGGATGCCTGAAGCACCGAGCATAGTGCATTAACGCTTCGCCAGAGGATGCACCACTTGAGCAGCGTCAGGCAGACTCTCTCGCACTCATCATTATCATCATCATCAACATCATCAACATCATCAACATCATCTTGCAGCACTCATAAGCACAAGCATGAGCGATGATAAATCATTAGGGGCAACGTGTTGCGGCCAACTTGACTTGACAGTCACTGCAGCATTCCGTTTTGTCTGCCACGCAGCCTGGTAAGGGGTGCTGACTGAGGGTGGGGTGTTAGTGGGAGTGGGAGTGGTAGTGGCAGTGGCAGTGGAGCTTGTGCTGTGAAGAGGATGGTCGTGATGAGAGTCAGTGATGTATCCCTGCATCGGTAACGATCTCAGGGTGCCACTTGTCTTCTTTACAACAGCAGCCCCCCCATTTGCAATTATGCAACATTGAGGCAGTCAACATAAAGCATCTCATCCCCAGTCCCCCCCCAAGACCCACCATCTGACCATTGTCATTCTCTCTGCAGCGGCGATAATTATTAATGTGTGCCTCAAGCTGGAAAATAATGATAAACTGCTTCGCAGATACTCAAATGTGCTTTGGGTACGGGGAAAATTTATGGGCGGTACGTGTTGGATAAACATTTGGCAACCCCCACCCACCCCTACTCGCGCTTATGCGCCTACGGAAGGGTTGGGGAGACCTAAATGCATTTTAAGCGAGTATTTTGAAATGACTTTGGCGACCGCAATGCGACGCTCGTTGCAAATATGCAAATAAGCTGCAAATACAAATATTTTTCGCTTTCGAAATATTTGCATATTTGCAGCTAAATGGATTACATTTACCCCATTACGTATACGCAGCGGTTAACCCAGAATTCCAGCTATATTCCAAAACCTATTAACACGAAGAATTTATTTGATTATAAAAATCTACGTCTCAGATATTTCAGGATGAATGTTTTTGTATTGCTTGAGTGCTGCACCGCAAACTGCGGCATTTGCAGTCGTAAATGTGTCTTCATGTATCCCTAAATTAACTCGGTATGACAGTTATCTGGGCATATATGGCGGCTCATATGGATTCGTCGCTTGTTCCCTGCATCCGCGGGTTTTTGCTGTCGCATACTCGGCCTGCTCTTCTTTCACTTTCTCCAGCTGGAACTCGTCCATTTGTTGAGGAATTGTAGCCCACAGGGCTAACCACAGCATACGAGCTGCCAGAATCAAGCCCCCGAGGACCAGCCAGATGCTCGCACTCATCTCCGGGCTCGAAGATTTGATAGGTCTATTATACGAATACACATAAGGATTTTCCGTTCTATTGTCCGGGAATGCCGGTATCGAGAAGTTAAAGCCAGTGGCCATTGTCGTCTCTGGATGTTTGGGACATGGATGGATATTGGATATTGGATATTTAATTCTATTCGATTTACTTACGTATCGTTCGAGTTACTTTTCGTTTCAGTTTGTGCGACGAGTCAAATTGTTTGTGTGACTGAAAGTTCGTTGGGTCCTTGGATCTCAGAGTATATTTAAACAAGGTAGATCATCTAAAAAGTATAAGTAATAAAAACAATCGCAATGGTTAGCCTTATTCGTGAATGGCTAGGACTTTTCGCCTGCAGTTCCTCGAGCTCAGCTGTCCTGTAATTAATCAGTCGACAAATGCAAATAACTTCCCTTGACTTGACGTTCTGTCGTTTGTTCGTTTTCTTGTTCTTTCAAATGTATTTGTGGCTCTCGAGTCGTGCTGTTAACTGTGTTAACCGGAAACGGAAATGTAGCTTGCATAACAAATGAGACTGCTCCATTCTGACGAGTCACCAAGGCCTTTCGGCATTGTTCTGTTCCTCCCTCCCCCATCTCTTTGGTCTAAATTGTTTTTCCACATATTGCCCAGAGCTGGTGGGGGTGCCCCATTGTATTCTGATTGGCATCACGACTGGCGATGACAGGCACCCAGTTCCAGTTCCATTTCCAAGTCACTCCTCCGAGTGGTGCCTACTCAAGACACACAGCCAGAGTGCGGCCCCCCAACCGCTCCACTTGCGCTTGGAAATTGCATTTTGTCTGGGAAAATTTATGAACATCATTGCCATGCGTCAAATAAATGTCAAAAAGTATGCCCCAAAAGTGCTGCCATTACGCCAAAGATCCGTGAGAGCATCAGAATTCCGTTTCGGCTGCATCCAACAGTGAAAAAATGTCCGCTGTTGTTTTTGTTTTCCGTGTTAAACACAATTTTTTAATGAATTTTCACGCCAGTGGAGTGTGAAATGCCGGAATCGCTGCAGAAGAGAAGCGGTGATGGTAGCCAGCGGATGCCTTTGACTACTTTTAAAATGCCATAAAACTAAAAAAAATATAAAAAAAAAATATTGTAAATAAAATAAAATAAAAATAAAAACAGGCAGGCAGGCAGACAAAGTGAAAAAATTGTTTTTCGAAAGTTTGTGGCGGATGTTCCCCCAATTGTTGGTGTTGCTGTTGTTGTTGTTGTTGACCATAATTCGTGAATGCCTGCGCCTGTCTGTCAGTCCGATTGTCTGACTGTCTGTCAGTTACTCTTTCCCTGTTCGTAATACTCGCATTTTGTGTGAATTTACCAAGACCCAAGACCCACTCACTGACTGCTGTGATGATCTGACAGGCCGTGGGCTCCATTGGTTGGCTCATTCATTTGGCTATTCCAGAAAGGTCAAAGGTGCCTTTGCAGGGCAGAGAAAAATGATGAAGTTATGGGGTGGAACTTGCACCTACATATTTCTATTCTTTGCTGTACTTTCAATAATTCCCTTTTCCCTTGCTTCGAGTGCATCTGAATCGAACCACAATTTAATATATTTAGCTAAAATTATCAAGCTGCAAGGGTATCAAAAATTGCATACCCCCAAAGCCCAGGCCGGGCCTCTCCTTCTTGTTTTTCATTTTTTTGTTTGTTTTTTTTTTTATTGTGGGTTTTCATTCGGATGCTTCAAGCGCAAGCGACAGATGATAATAAAAAATTTTATTACACAGAAGCTCATCCATTTGACTTAATGGCGGTCAGAATGTGGCAGGCTTTTAATGTGCCATGGCAAGCGGCAGGCGGAGGGAACGAGAAGCTGGTGATATTCCAGGGTATGGTGCCTGTCTAGGCATTCCGCCGTTACTTCTGTTTCAGCTGTTGATTGTTTAATAATTTCCATTGCCTGCTTTTCCGTCTGCTCTTCTCAAGTGGAAGGCTGCATGTAATTTCATTTTGCAATTTTCATTTAATTTTTGTTCATTTTTTTCGGTCAGAGATTTGTAGGCCGCCGCCGCACTGATTGCAGGCTGTTGGAAGTATTTATATATGTACGATACACATACGTATGTATATATATTGCAGTGTATATATATCTCCATTCTCCCTACAGCCGACACTCAATAAATCAGCGAAATGTGCTAGCAAAATAATAATTAATGGGGTGAGTGGGAGTGCGGCGGAGTGATGCATGAAAATTCGTGAAAAATTACACAATTTGCCCCGCGCACACACACACACACACACGCCGCATAACCATTATAATTGCCAGCGATCCGAAATGAGCAGCTGTGGAAAAAAAGGTAGGCAGAGGAGTGCACTCTTAGTATGCGGCACATGTAGAAAATGAGTCAAGTGTTGCCCCATCCATCCGTTGGTACCATTGGTAGCGGAAACAGACAACATTCGGCTTAATTTCTATGCTTTCCGTCTGCTTGTAGCTTGCTCTCGTCATTGGCCTCCTCTGGCCTCCTGCGCTCATCATCATTTGGCACAGCCAGCCGCATGTTCAATATGATTCGTGACATGTTAGGGAATTAGTGCAGGACTCTTCGGTTCTCCTTGCCACCACATACCATACCCACGAAAGTCCGCCCGAAGTCCGACCACGTGCGCCACATGTTTGTCATGCCAAGTGGCGCCACGCGGGCTGGAGCTGGAGCTGGGGTCGGGGCTGGGACTGGGACTGGAGCTGGGACTGGGGCTCATTAATGTGAGTTGCTTTAAGTTTTATTTATTTATTATTGGACTATTTCTCTTTGCGACTTGATTCGGTGTTGGTTTTCCCCTGGATTTGTGCTGGCTAATTGCTTTTTGTTTGCGGAACTCCACAGCTCTCGGGGCTGAGTGTGTGGAGGAGTTTCCCTTTGTTCGATGTTGTTGCTCTTAAAAGCCAAGCAATTCAAGCCGTTTTCTCATCAAATTCTACCTTACTAAATGCTCGTATTAATAGTTCACCAACTCGATCTGCATGCTCTACTCTGTATATAAAACTTGTTCTTTGGCTTCTTCAACGTCTTTCAAGTCGTTCGTAATTGCTGCAATTGCAATTTCTTGTCGCCTGCTGCTCTTCTTCGATATCAAGTAGCCGACGTGTTGCCTTCTGGCTTTGAGAAGTTCTGCCACAGGAGCGCTTTGAGTTACACATGCGATGATGGCCACAGTATGTTGTCACACGCAAAAATCCAGCCAGCAGGAATAACTACGAGTACTCGACCCCTGCTGCCGGTTGTTGTTGTTGTTGTTGTTCTCTCTCGCTCACAGTTTGCGTTTAACAGTTTTGTGGCACCAAGTTTGGGCCGTGTCTGGTTGCCACATGAGTGTCTGACTGCTGCCCTCTCTCTGGCTCGCACTTATCGTGTTAGCCGGGGGAACAGAGAGTGTGAGAGAGAGTGTGTGGCAAGCGTATTTAGTTACATACATGCCTCAACATGCGGGTGTCAGCTACGTCTTGGCTCAAACTTTTCCCCATGGCCCCGTATCTTACTCATGTCTCTGTCGTCCTCGTCCTCGTCCACGTCCTTGTCGTCGTCGTCGTCGTCTACATCTAATTTGTAAAATTATTCGCACGTACTTTCTTATTAGTTTGTTTTCGCATGTAAAATTTTGGCACAAAAAAAAATATAAACTTTTGGTGAAAAACAAACCAGGAAATAGGATGAAGGAGGAGGAGGAGGAGGCTGTTACTGTTTACAGTCTCTCATAGCAGCCATATAAAAATGTTGCAGAAAAACTTCTACGCAGCGAGGGAAATTCAAGTGAAATCATAACCCAAAATGCAACTTCACCCCAGGAATATTTCATTACCTTTTCGTAGGAATTCCAAACTTAAAGCCCAATGCAATTTTAGGTTTAAATGTTTGCCAGGAAAACCCTGGACATGACCAAACCGCCCATCCACTCCATCAAGCGAACCGAAAAACTGCAAACTGCCAAACTAGAGACCTGCAAAAACAAAAACAAAAATGAAAATGAAAAAAGAAAGGCTTCAAACAACAGAAATTTCCATTTATCAAGCCGTAGAACAGCGACATTTGATCAAGATATTAGCAAAATGTTCAATTTATTTAGAAAAACCGCCGCGGCACATGGCCAGAAAAACATGGGAAACAATGGGGGCAAAAAGGGAAAAGAACATGTGCAACATGGGCCAAGAGGCAGGAGGCACGAGGCAAGAAAAACCCAAAACCAGAAAACGAAAAATGCAAATCGAGCTCGGGGAATTAGTGACAGCCGAGCGGAAAGACCAACTCCACTTTTAGTTGCAGTTTTTCCGAGCTCAGAGCTTTACCCGTGTGACACTTGCAATTGACAGTCGCATCGAGGCGACTCTTGAGGTCGAGCTGTGGGATGAGACAGCGACTTGAATGCGGGACTGGGACTGGGACTGCGACTGCCAGTGGGCTGTGGGAGTGGGCTGCGGATTGTGTAAGTCAACTGCAGCCTTTCCTTTCATTCGTTCTGCCGCGGCGACAATTTAAAACTGCGAAAGTTTTAAATGTTCGCTTTTCGTTCGTTCGTTCGTTGGTTTTTTTTTTTGTATTTTCAAGTTTTTCCTTTTGTGGCCGCTGCTTGCCTTGCGGCAAAATGTCAAACTGTGGCCAAAGTTCGCGTGCAAAATGGCGTCCCAAGTGAGT
Organism: Drosophila subsilvestris; assembly: GCA_035043285.1. NCBI lineage: Eukaryota > Metazoa > Arthropoda > Insecta > Diptera > Drosophilidae > Drosophila > Drosophila subsilvestris. The sequence continues at coordinate 745,426 of JAWNNB010002104.1, read as the reverse complement.
GGTGGCGTCGGCAGGGGTGCGGAACACGTGTGCAGTTTTCCTAAATATTTCTTTAAGTTTCCCCCCCACAATTTCTGCGATTACTTTTAGCCAGTGATGGTAATTTTTTAAACTGATCCACATCACAGTGGTGTGTGGGGGGAGTACGGGAAAATTGAGGTACTGTGGGAGAAAAATTCAACGGGCATTGCCTTTCAGTGGACTCGGGTCTCGTAGCTCGAATCGAAGCCCTGTAAATCAGGTTGGAAAGGGAAGAGTTTAGGGGCTCTTGCCCCACTGTACTTTGGCCGTGGAGAGAGGGCCGCCCGGACAGACAAGCAGCACTTACTTTTAATTAGCAAACAAAACGAAAGGAAAACGTAAATGAAATGACGCCAAAGCCGCCCGAAAAGTATGTAAAACTTTGGTTATTGTCGCCAAATAAATTTCACCAATTTCCATTGCTAGTGGAACGGGTGGACAGGTGTGGGGTGTGTGGGTGGGCGTTGCTGTTCCTACAAATAAACAAAAGGGGGAAAAAACAACGGGCGGCTAACAAAAAGTTCCAGCGACAGCAAAATTATGTGGCGTCAAATGCGGCGCGTCGGTCGTGGTGTGGGAGCTGCAACCGGAGCTGCGACTGAGGTCCCCGGCAAAGGAGGCAAATGTGTGTGGGCGGAACCAGGTGGTTTCCAACCCCCACCCCTCTACACGGCAACGATGCGGTTGCCGTCGGGGGAAAATTTATGCTGTTGTGTGAAATTTTACGCGACAGGTGGAAAAATAAAAGCAGCAGAAGCCGCAGAAAGCGAGAAACATTCGCAAAAACTGCAACAAAAAGTTGAATGCAAATTTTCTAAATGGAAGAGGAAGTGCACCGAACAGCAGAAGAGAAAGTCTGCGTCCCGTTCCCCAGATAAATCCACTTAAATATTTAAAAGTAGAAAAACAAAAATAAAGTCCCCATGGGCTGAGAAATAAAAACAGAAAAGTTCCTCTGGGTCCCGCAATCTACCCTGCCCGCCTTCCATCCTGCCATCCTTCCACTTGATTAGCAGCAGATCATCTTTGGGAGAGGTTTGCTGTGGCAGCTTCTAGGTCTGGTAGGGGTGGTGTGCGGGGGGTGTCCTTGTTAACACTTGCCCACAACAACTGTCCCGCCCATTAGAAAAAGGGTTCGTGCTCGCTCCCCGCCACGTGACTGGCAACGTAAATCATCAATTAAAATAAATTTTCCATTTGGGGGCAATGCTGAAAATTAATTTTTAAAATGAAAATGTTTCTGTTAATAATGAGGGTTGCGTTCAGCGACAGGCCAAGGGCTAAGGGTGAGCAATTGTCAGGAGGTGCTGTTGCTGCTGGATGTCCGACAAGAGGTTCTTGAATGTAACTCTAGATTATGGCGTTTCAGCGAATGAATAATGGGACTGGTCTGGCACTGTGACTGTGACTGGACTGGAGCTGTGACTGGGATTGTGTTACGGTGGCAGAAATACATAAATCAAGTGAACATCAATGAAAAGGTTGACTGAGAGACTTGACAGAGTCTCCTGCAACTCGGCAGCAGCTTTTAACCTTAAATTGTATGAAATTCCATTACCTGCAGGCTGCAGTAATTGACTCGTCCCCTTTTGGGAATCGAAATTACTGAAAACATAGCCCCCGAAAAGTTTGGAAGGTAATTGCAACTCGGTGGCCAACCTCCGATAACCTCAGCTCTGCTGGTGGTACGGGTACTGCCAGGCCAGGCCAGGCCAGGCCAGGCACAACTTCGGTCTCGTTTTTTTTTCGCTTCCAGGAAAACGTTTACCCAAACCTACCCCAATAAGTGTGGGGCATATAAATTACGGGAATAAAAACTGAAATTGCAGCAAAAACAGAAATACACTTAAAATACATGCTCTCTCTCTCTGTCTCTCTGCATATACCCTCGCCTCTAGATGTACGATATATGAATGTATGGCTATGTGTATGTATTGCCGGAAAAGTGTGAGTGAGTCGAAAGCAAAGCAAAAACGGAATATTTATGAACGCACCACGCGACGATGGAAAGCGAAAATGCGCCAAACGAAGTTGTGGAGCAGCAGCAGCGGCAGAAACCCAGGCAAAAGTCCAAGTCAGGGAATGGAACCAAGACCAACGAACCAACGAACCAAAGCCCAGTCCTGTCTGCCCACAACCACCCCACAACCGCCCCTCTCTCGTGTTTCGTGTTGGGCAATGTTTGCTGGCAGATAAAGCAAATTGCAAAAGTGTTTTCCATGCGCGATCGATAAGCACGGCGCCAGCAAGGCGGGACAAATTTTCATAGTTCAAGTGGCGCCTAGGCAGCCCCACAGAGTGCTCCCACCGTCGACCGACTACCGTCAGGCGGTCTGAGCCGTCAAAGTGAAATGTGACCAAAAGCAGGCAGTAGTAAAAATTTCACCCCACACACACACACACACACACACGCACCGGGTAAGAGAAAAATAAATGCGATAAAAATTATTGCGGAAGTGCGCAAGGCGAGGAAAAGAAAAAGAGCAACAGGAGTGGGATCTGACGCATACCCCCGCCCCTCCACCGAATCCAACTCATCATCAGCTGGGCGGGCGCGCAAGGCATCATTGGAGCTGAATCATCGCCGAACAGAGCAGCAGAATATAAGAATTGATATCACGTGTCAGGCAAATGTCAATGTCACTCAGTCACCCAGTCACAGAGCCCATTCCCTGCTCGGCTCTGCTCTGCCTTTGGCTGGCCAAGCAACCGATTTCCGGGCGACATAAAAACATTGTCTTGGAATTAGTCGGGTCCTCCTTGGCTATGCTTTTACGATTTAGGCGTGTGTTCGCCCTTAGCTCTTGCCAAATTAGTTAGCAAAATTAACTTGTCTATTTGCGCGGATTGTCGTTTTATGGCATTTGCCAAGGCAGTCGAATAACTTAAGATGTCGTCACGGCAATAAGGATGGGTGTAAAGATGAGTCATGGCCCGGGCCAGCTTGACAACGCAGCAAGAGGTGGCAACTCCCATGCTGCTTACATTTTATGTGGCAAGTGTCAGATGGCATTTAAAACAAATAAAATGTTTTTTTTTCCACTCTTTTAAGTCCGCAATACATCAAGGAAAATATCAAACGAATGAAATGAGTCCTACAGATTAATATTTACTGATATCGCACTGATTTCCCACTGCGAATAGCACACAATCTTGAGAGCGTGCACAGCCATCAATTTCTATTACGTTTTTCCAATAAATGCATTGCGTTGAAACAATAAAACTATATGAAAACTAAGCAAACAATGATGCAGACACAGCCATCGATATACACTCGTGTAGGACATAGATATGTGTCCAGATTGCGGCAACTAACATTTGTCCAGGACAAATATTTACCCTGTCGTCTCGATTCGTATGCCTGCCCTGCCCACCCATCACGCACAAACGCACTAATGTCTGTGGATGGGACAAGGCGGCAACTGCCTTGACCAGCGCCAAACAATAAGCAATAAAATTATATGCCAAATTATAGTATACATACGAGTATGTATGTGTATGTGTGTACATGCAATCCACTCACACTTGGCCCCAAACTATATAATTTTGAAATCAGTTAAGTGTTGGCTTTGTTCAACGGTCATTCAAAGAGAGGCCCCTCCCTCCCCCGTTCCTAGTCGTAGTCCCTGCCCGATTGGGTCTAAGGGTGGGATGGGTGGACGAATGTCGTTTATTGTCGCGCAGTGTTGTGCTGCGAGTACATTAAATGCGCATCATAAATTTCATTACATTATTATGGCGTTGTTTGCGACAATGGACGAGCGCCGTTTGCCGTTTGCCGGATTCGCCGGATTCGAGAGTACTTTATGGGTTCGACTACGCTGCGGCCCTGGCCCACTACATAAATAAAACTATCCGAATCTATTGTCTATCCATCTGGCCGACTGTCTGCCACTCGACGGCTTTATTAATGTACTAATTATGGGGCGTGGGCATACGCCCACCGAATGCATTTTGTCATCGTAATTTATGAACTGCGAGTGGAAGTTCCACTTCTTTCCCAAAAGTTGTTCAAGGCAGAAGGCGAATAGTCAACGAAGGAGTGGGAGCAGCCAGAAACAAGAATATTTGGCGCACACGCCTTTATTTTGGCAGGACAAACACACAATACTGAAGCAGCAGCAGTAACAGCAGGGTAGGGGGGACGTGGGTCGGAATTGCGTAGGAAAATTACAATGGCTTGCCAAAATTTAAACAAAGGCGAGGCAAGGCGGCTGTCTTCGTCTTTGCCTTCGTTTGAATTATGACAGAGTCCGGGAGGAAAGGGAAAATTGAATAAATGCCTGGCCCTGTCCCTGGCCATAGCCAGCGACAAATGCCAATGAACTTAGGCCGGATAGTGATAGTGGGCCTATGTAGGTCGAAGGGGGATATAATATTAAAGATGGTGGAAAGATGGTCGGCAGCAGGTCGCCAGCAGGTCGTTCAGCAGAAAACATTGGTGGTTGCTACGGAGCATTTATGTTTAATATTTTTCTGGTTGTTAGGGGGAAATGTCCCCCAGAGAAAGGTCACATTGAGAACACAGAAGGTGCCCGAGCGAAAACACGTTCACACTCAACCGGAAGAAACCATAAGAAGAACAACAACAACAAAATGGGGAAAAATTTAAAAATGTTCTGCAGAGCAAAAGCAAACTAGAGCATAAAACTTAATTTGCTACCAAACATTGTTGTGCTGCTGCTGCAGCTGCAGTTCCAATAGAAAGTGTCCGTCTGCCGTACGACCGCAGGAGAAACCCAATCAAGCTTACACGACAGGACCCTACATGACAGAACGTGGTCCGAGGCCCCATAACGAGCAAAGGAACAACAAAGTGAAGGCGAAAGTAATTTGCAAGCAACTTTTGAGTGCCGGAAACGGGGACACTGTAAAAACGTGGACAACCAGCCAACCAACCAACAAGCCAACCAACCAACCAGTATGGAAATAATTGAAAAATTTGAACTACATGCAAAATCGAATTATGGGGGAAAGTGGCGTCGTAGCGCAGGATATATCAATTAACAACAACACGAGCGAAAAGCTATTAAAAGCTTATTTAGCCAGGCCAAAAAAAAACAGCAGGGCAGAAGAGTGGAAAAGTAGCTCAGCCATCGGCAAACATACAAACACACAAATATACTATATAGGGAAATGTGAAAAAGTTTAGACAAACAACCCCAGAAAGAGAACCAGACGAGTATAACAGGAGTAGCAGCAGCAGCAGCAGGAGCAGCAACAGAAGCAGCAGCAAGGAGTAGAACCAGCAGCAGCTAGAACGTAAGGACTACGGCGAGCAGCAGTAGAATTAATTGCTTTATATGGCGTGATAATTTATTGAAGCCCCCGATGACCAACATGGGAGCAAAGTATGGCCCCTGCCTCGTGTCCTCGTCCGACCCCGGCAGGGATAACACAAGTATTATGCCAGCAACAAGGCGGAAGGGTCAATCACATTAGAGCCCTGCCATGCGGCCATATACATATGTACATGTACGTATATACATACATACGTACAAGGCGAGTCGAGTCGAGTCGTGTCGTGTCGTAGCGAGAGGGTGGTTCGGTCAAGGGTGCTGCCCACCCAGACTTTTGCCTGCATTCTGCAATCTGATTATGTGCCGAGGGTCGGGTAATACGTTTTAGCTCTAATAATAAACATGCCAAAGGTATTATGTGTTGGCTATGATGCTTGTCCGTTGGCCGGCGAGGAACGAGGCATCATATTTCGTCCTGGATATACTGCATCCATGGGGCAAGCAAAACCAATTTGGTTTTATATAATTTAAGCTGATGTTGTTTGTGTTCAATTGTTTGTTATTTCTTTTAATCTGTGCCACGGTTTTATCGCCAGAATACTGGCCCTAAGGTCACTCCTTGCTACCGCCAGTCAAAGGATTAATTTCCATTGCCTTTTCCAATGTTATAAACCCGCCTCTTTCTTTCACTCTTCCACAGGGTATTCGAGCTTCAGTAACATTATGCTCTCCAAATCGTTTCCTTTATGGATTTACGCACTGCCAGACCAGACCAGACCACACAGCAGAACTCAACTCGCGGAAGGACTTTTGTGCGCCCCCGGGGCTCAGAGGTATGTCATGAATATAATCAGTGCATTCAATCGACTTAATTTCATTATGAATACGAAAGGCAGCTTAATGTTCCCCTTTATATTCGTGATTTCCACCTTTTTTTTGTTTTTTTGTTTTCTTTGCTTTGGCGGTTTGACGCTCGGCCAAAGCTGAACGCATAAATAATCTTTTCAACTTGTCCGACGGCGGGGAAAGACACTCTCTTTGGGTTTCTGGTATCCTGTCTCCGGTCTCTGGTCCTAGCCGCCGCCAGCTGCTGCTCGAGTTGCACTCTCGCCCCCTCCGGGCGCTGCTCGCGACTGCTTTGCTTGTTGGGCTGGCTGTTGACAAACAAATATGAAACTAATCCTTGGTAATTAGTGCGCCAACTTTTGCTGCATTTTGAGCCAGGAAAGGACACGCGGACCCTCACTTGTAGTCCTCTGTCGTTGGCTGCTCCTCTTTCGGCATCCCGAGTCTTAGTCCCAGTCGCTGTCTCTGTCCCTGTTCTAGATCCTGTATTGCGGTCCTGCTCCTGGAAGCTGGAAGCAGACTCCTTATGCCTTCTGCCTTCTACTTTTTGCGGTTTCCCCGGTCGCATATACATATACATATATATATTTTTGTGGCGGTGTCGTCGTTATTTTTATTGGAAAAGTTAAGCTTGTGTTTTGATAGGTTTCAGTCGTAAAGGGATTAATTAGTGCGGACTTCTCACCAGCGGACACCGCCAGGGTCCGTCCGTCCGTGCCACAACCAGCTCAGCAGCTCAACATGCCATGCCGCCTCCTTCTGTGTCGCCTCTCCAGTTGCTGGCTTATGCATAATTAAAGTTAAGCTAACTTGCTCCAGAGTTTGGCAAGGTTATTGTTGGTCGGTAAGGTGGGGGGGAGGGGCAAAAGCATAACGAATCGTGTAAAAGCGTCTGTTGAGTGAGAAAATATTGTTGGGCTAATGGGAATGCATCGAAGTGGAATGCAGAGAATGCTGAGAATTCATAGAATTTACATATAAAATATGGGACAAGCTGCATGCATTTTTAGCATGTGAACAAGCCATGAAAATGGTTTAAGGCAGCAGTAAATAAATGGTGCAGAATAAGAAGTTCCTTTAGCTAAACTAAGTCCCTCAAAAGGTATCCAAGAAAACCCTTCTAAGCAGTCCCAAAAATTACGCTGATTATTCATTTTACCCACTCCGCACTCAATTACTTATGAAATTCCCCAAATAACTCTTCATCTGGTCAGTTGTCTTTCCACTTGAGTTTATTAATTTCATTTCTCCAGTACCACCGCCCCAACCACCTCACCGTAATCCCTTTCTCTTCGTACAATGTGAAAGACATTTCTCATCTGGAATTCCAATGGCGTAGAATTTTGCGCTGTTTTTGCCGCTCGTTTCTTATCTTTTTATTATGAACTGCAGCGACAATTTTGCTAGCCATGTCAGCGCATGATTTACGAGGCCGTGGCGTACAAATGAAAATTGTACTAAAAACATAGCCACACTGGGAGCGCACTCTGGATAGTGTGGTGGTGAGAGAGGAGAGGTAGGTGGCAGCTACGGACAGACAAACCTTTTTTGTGGCTCTGAAGTTTTGGCCACAAAACAGGAAGCGGAAATGAGTGCGCAGAACGACGATGGCGACATGTGAAATGTGTTTGCCGCCAAAGAGAACAGAAAAAAAAAAAAACAGAGCACCCCCTACCACGCCCCGACAAACACATGCAAAATAAACGGGTTCAAGTGGCGCTCGTAAAAACAAGGAGGAGCAGCAGCAGCAGGAGCAGCAGAAGCCAAAAGGATAACTGTTGAATTGTTGGCTCTAATAACAGGGCAGGCGACTGCTTCTCCCCATCTGTCCGCCGAGTGTGCGGTGTTGTTGGCTTGTCGCGTAGCAACTTGTGGCTAGCTTAATGGCAGTTAACAACATGAAAATGCAGGGTGCAAAGCCGGAGAATGTAGCCAGGAGTGTTTCCAGGAAGGTTAAAGAGACTCTCCATGAAGTCTTCATTTGGTTAATTTGCGCTTGTTCCTTTAACCTTTTCAAACATCCCCAAATCATTGCAACTTAAATCTGGAAAATGTTTATCCCCCTTCACTTCTTGGTGCTAAAAATTAATCAGGCTTTGTGAAATCTTAAGGGACTCATGAGGGCGGGTGAACAAAATAAAAGTTTAAGAGGAAAATGCATAAAATATGAACAAGAAAATGCGATTAAATGGAGCAGCGCACCCCCACTCACGCCTACGGATCCAACAAACCAATACAAACACCAATAAAACAGTGAAAACATTTAGCTTGGAGGATCGACTCACTTGATACCCTGTGAACCCAAATCGCTTGCAGGGCATACAACTGCAGATTGGTATTCCTCTTTTTCGCCTAGAAAATTCGCTCTAGCCACTGAAAGGGTATGGATATTGCAGTGGCAGAACAATAACGAACGACTGAGCCGAACAACAGCAATTGTCGATGAAGGATACGAGCCGCGTGCTGTGAAAACAATCCAATCAATTTATTAATTAAGCAAGCCACTCGGACCGGGTTGAATGGGGGACGTGCAGCAGTGCAGGGATCGTTGGGGAGGAGCATGATATATGTACGATATACAGCCAGCCGATTGTCTGTCTGTCTGCCCTTCATCACGCCCTCCTGCCCACCACTCTTGTTGATGGTGCGCGGCGTCTATTTGTCTAGCTTTGTGCAATGGATTTTTAATGTTTTTCCTCGGACTTGGACGCGGATGCGGACTCACTGTGCAGTGGGAGGACAATAATGTAACGCATTGTTAAGTCCGCTTGGCACTTTTCGCACGCCAGCTGTGTCCGGCCGGAGGAGCGCGGTAGAAACAAGGAAATGGAAAAGGCAAAAAAATATATAAGCAGCAGTAACGGAAGGAACTTTAATGAGCCCCAAACTGCAATTACGCAAAACATTTGCCGCACTGCATGTGGCTGGACGACGCCTTAGTCTTAGTCGTCGTCTGGAATTATTTTAATTGCGTTTTGCTTTTTATTTTATTGCATGCGGCGCCCTAACGATTTCGTTCTGCTTGAGAAAGGGCCAGGCGAAAAAGGAACAGCCAGCTGAGGCGGAACTTGGTGCTATCTGCAGCAGAAGTTATACGAAAGGATCCAGCACAGCTTTATATCAATTTAATAGAGATCTAAGGCAAAGATTTATTATAAACCCAGCAAAATCAATGCTCCTTAGAGGCATAGCCAATACACTTATGAAAAGCTCGTCAATGCTTGGTTTGCCTCATGTTTGAGACAGTGGAATATCTTAGAATGAAGTCAGTATTCATTTTCTGTGTGTTTTAGATGCTCCGTTGACATTCAAAGCCACAGATATTCGCTGCAAGTTCCCCTGAAAATACGCTTCAATAGAAAAAGCGGATCTTTCATTCACTGAGGAATAAACCAATCAATAAATGGAGCATTTCTTTTTACTAATTTACAAAATATTCCAGGAAAAATATGGTTATACACCGATAGAAAAAAGCCCTGAAATTGTAATATTTTCACTCATTTATGCCATTTATTTGCATCCAATAGTGGTCGTATTAATATTGAATATTTTTCACTTACATTTTGATATAAATATGAAAATATTTAAATGTAATATATTTTATTTTATATATAATTTAAATATTATTTCATATATAAATTTAATATATTATATTTATTTTAAAGTCTTTTGTATTAAGATTAAATATGAACGTATTAAAAAAGCCATTTGAATACATTTATATTTGAATCAATGTGAATTCTATTTAATTTTATTATGTATGTATTTAAAAATCGCATTTTAAATTCAAATATGATTGTAGTTAATTTTACTTTGGTTTTTTTTTTCTATCAGTGTAGCTGCAATAAATAGTTTCAATCGTATGTAAATGCAAGAAGAGATTTACAATCCCTGAAGCAGTAGTCCTGACTCACCAACGAGTTCGACTTGCTCTTGAGTCCCTTTGCTGTGTGTTTTCAGCACTCAAACAGTTTTTTTTACCCCTCCTTCATTTGAGATTGTTTTGCCAACGCATGCGCCAACTCTGTGGACTTTTTTTGTAGCGGAAAAGACTCACTCAATGTTTAGTTTTCTTCTATTTTTTGGTAGTTTGTCGCTTGTAACACACCGAATGAGGGATGAACATAATTGTCGAAAGGGGTAGGAATGGGGGGGGCACGGTACCCCATTGGGTGGGGACTCACAATTGCGGCTAATTGGCAATAATCAAGCATTGGATTGGGGAATATGCTGAACATAAATTGCCATAAACAGGGCCTACAAATCAGAGCCAAGCGGCTGTTTGGCATTTTTAATTGTGATTGAGCTCGCGGCATAAATCACGAAAATTGAAAAGCAGCAAAAAAAGCGAGGCAATAAAATCTGATATATATATATTGTGCAATTATATATATTTTTCTGGGCTGGCGACAATTTAATTACAATTGGCCCGCGGCTATCAGGGGGCAATGAGCAATTGCCGTTGCCGGCGTCGCGGTGGCGCCACAAAATATGCTAATTTATATTTATATGAATATGGGCAGCCCAAGTGGAGTAACCCCCAACTACCCAATGCCCACCCCAACTCCTTCAGCTTCAACTGCAGCTCCAGACAGGACTCGGAAACATTTTCGGCGGCGCAAAACCCCCAGTGGCTGCGGTCATAAAATTTATTGTTGCCAAATGCATATTTGTCACATTTTGCAATGTGTTTGGCGGCCATAGAACAATTTATAAGCAACTGGGGACCATGGCTAAAAGCTGCCCCTCCCAACCCCGCCCCACAGCTCTTCGCTTTCCAGCGAAATTCCGCCAAAAGTGTCAGACAGCAAGCGGCTTCCTTTTGGGTTCAAACGACAAAAAAATAAACTTTTATTTGCAACGTTGCCCAAAAGCCACTTTCAAGTGGAATGAAATTGTGAAAGAGTTTTCTAATTGTATAGCAAAATGCAGGGAAATTCGAAAAGATCGAAGAGGTCTGGGAGGGAGCATCTACGAGTCTTCGAGTCACTCGAGGTTTAATTTAAAGTCTGCGGATAAGTTAGCTCCCAAATAGTAATGGAAATGCTAACTATATAATTCCGGAATGTTTAATTTGAGCTCTCAAACCGATTTCCTTTGTTATCAACACGATAATTGGCTACCATTCCCAGGGAAACATGAGGCTCGTTGCCCTGTGGCCTGTGCCTTGTGCCCTGTGCCCCCCTCCAGCTGTCACAACATACACTCTGGCACACACACACTCTTCACACCTCAGAGACTTGGAGTTTGCAGGCGAATCCCCCAAATGCTCGCTAAACAAAAGAAATGAAGTCATTTGTAATTAATGAGGTTTGTCACCCCAATTTGCCGCAACTTCGGGCCACACAATACCCAGCCAAGCACTGCAGACAAACAACAACAAAAACAAAAAAAGAACAGAATGAAAGGAAACATCAGTGGTGGAAGGGATGCCTGAGAAAAGTGGGCGGAGTGGGGGAGTAGAGTTCAACCTGGCTGACTTGGCTGCCTGCTCCGTAGCATATTGAAAATCACAGCCAGTGGGGAGGGGGGCAAGGCATCAAACACCACAAAAAGCGCACAGAAATGCCATCCACAAAACAATCTAATTATATCGTTAAGCACACCAAAATTGGCAGGGAGCAAAGCCACCCTCATCGAAGGGGAGTCGCATCACCGCTCAGGTGTGTGCGTGCGGGGCGGAGGGAGTCTTGTGCGTTGACACCTTGACAGACAGACAGACAGACAGAGAGACAGCGAGACAGACAGAAAGCGAGACAGACAGACACAAAGCCACATTCTTGACCCTGACAGACTGGCGGGGCGACTGATGTGAAGCGACAGGCTGGCCCTGGATTCGCTTTTGGTGACTGTTTCCGTATCCGTTTTGCTTGTTTAATTAAAATTATGTAAATAAATTTATTTAGCTGACATTGCGCTGTAATTAAGTGCAAGCGGGGTGCTGCATCTGTTGCCTGACAGACTGGCGACGAAATTTAGCCAAGGCCCATAGCCCACCTTGCCGGACAAGTTATGCTGCTCCAGCTGCTCCTGCTCCTGCTCCAGCTGCTGTCACTGCTCCTTTGTCTCCTTCTGATAGTATACGAGTATATGCTAACAAATTAGCCTTGAAATGAGCAATTTGCAGGCCATGGGACATGCCATTGGAGCGGGGAGATTGGGGCGGTCTGATGCTGTCTTCGCCGTGAACAGAAATAGAGCTGACAGCTGCTGTCAGTGGGGCGGCCTGTCAATGGCCATGGCCCAGCGCGGCCAGAGAGAGCATTACGTATTCCAAGCGGGCGAGAGAGGCGTGAAAAAGCAATTAGGTGTGAAGTCCTTAGGATCGCCCAACACAGCGAACAACAGCGCACAAAGTTTGTCTTTGTCTCGGGATATTTGTATGCAGATGAAACGTATTTGCGATTCCTCAAAGTCATTGGAAATAAATGAAAAATTATCTGAAGCATGGCAATAGATAACTGAATAATGGAACTCTTTAAGGCAAGGAACTCAGCCCCTCATCAGCCCCACATCAGCCCCACTTTGATAGGTCACATATATATGTATGACCTCGACACTCGACATTCATGCGCCATCATAATCCGCATTCAGACTAATGAAATGCCAAAGAGCAGAGACCCATTTCACATATGTCAGCGTCATGTCGCCTCCATCTGCTCCTCCATTCCCCCACCCCTGTAAAAACTCCGCACGTTCTCGATTGACGTCACCACAGTGAAGCCATGTTGACATGCACAGGGGAGAAATTGTTTTGATGAATGTGTCGATTTAATTGATGAATGAGTTTTTAAGCTGGCAAAAATCGAACGGAATCACGCTTCGGGTATGGGTTTTGGGTTGTTCATGGAGTTGGTAATGGCTCTCTCAGATATGTGATGGCCCGGACAGGTGAGAGGCTCAATTAAGAGCAGCTCTTAAACAGGCCAGCGAGTGAAAAGTCCCCAAAAGTATGCAATATTCGAAATTCGGAAAAAGCAGCAAAACTCAAAGCGCAACAATTGCAGACCACAAATATCAATAAAAACCAATACAACGTGGGGCACAAATGTTACGATTTGTTCAGGCCCCAGCCAAAGGGAGGGCCGTGGAGAATGGCAGGCAGTCTCGCTGGCATGCAATAATATAAATTCCAGGCAGCACACAGAGCCCTCCCAGACCTTCCCTGCTTTAATCGAGGTAGTGGAAAACAAAAAAATACACCCCAAAACAAAACAACAAAAAAAGAGAAAATAAAATCCAACATCAAACTATAAATAGACCCAGGCAGGCAGTCCCGTGCACTTTGCCCCCTTCTTTGTATTTGCGTGTGTGCATGTGTGTTTTTGCACATATGTGTGTGGTGCTGTTATTGGAGTGAATTTCCAGGAAAAGTCTTGTGGCTTAATCTACAACAGCATGCGGTTTGTTGGCTGCTCCAGGCCCAGTGCCAGGAACACGAACTGCGCCGTGGCAGGAGGAACAGCGGCAATAAAAGGCTAAAAACTGAAAGCAGAAATTGGAAGCCGCATTTTAGAGTCGCGTCGGCTGCAGCAGCGGTTAAATATTTAAGACTTTTCGGCTTGCAAAACTACAACAACGATTCATTAGGGGGAAACGTACACCTATGTGGATATTAAAAGATACAAAAAATACATAATAAAACGAACCTCCTATTAAAATCATACTCGCTGTAGGTCTCTATTTCAATCTAGCAATTTGGAAGGATTTTAGTTGACAGTGGAATTAAAAAGAGAAATTCGTTGTGTTGCGAATCGGCAATGCTAGCTACATACATACATATATAGTCAGAATATAGTAAGAAAACAATTTTTGATTTGGCTTAAATATATTTCATATTTAAAGTAAATAAATTTCACATTTGAATTAAATATTTGTATATGCAGATTAAATATTTATTTATTTAATCTTTAACATTTATTAATTTAATTTGTATTTATTTAATTTATGTTTCAATCGAAGTGCATTCTATTTAATTTCACTATTTATGCACTTGGATAGTCAAGGCTGTCTATATAGTCAGAATATAGTAAGAAAGCCATTTTTGATTTGGCTTTAATATATTTAATATTTAAAATAAATAAATTTCACATTTTAATTAAATATTTTCATATGCAGATTAAATTTTAATTTATTTAATATTTGAAATTTATTAATTTAATTTGTATTTATTTAATTTGTTTTTAAATCAAAGTTAATTATATTTATTAATTATATTAATCTACGAATGCATGACTGTCATTTCCCAAGTAGTATTGACCATAAAACTTCCCTTTGATGAGATGTTGCCCAGTTTTAAGCCCCTTGATAATGTCATATTTCCTGTGAACGTAAGTAGGCTTAAGTTAATTAGCAGGCTTAACAGTTTGCTCGTCAGACTGGCCGACTAACTGCCCTTTGCCGTGCTCGTGCTGCTCCTGCTGCTCCTTTTCCTTCTTGAATGTGGAATGCGACACAACGTATAAAACTTAATGCGCCGCGTGCGCATAAAACAAAATTTCAACTGCAATTAGTCGTGCAAGGATCTCTGGACCTCCACTGCTCTCCTCTCCGTGCTGTCTCTTTCCATCGTGCCTCTCCCTCTCTCTCCCTCTCTGATAAAAACCATAAAAATTTTTCCGCCAACATGGCAAATAATTTGGCTAACGACATTTTGTAACTAATGCCGGCCAACCGCAACAGCAGCAGTAGCAGCAGCAGCAGCAACAACAGCGATAACCATTAACACGCCCCCGCCAACACCAACGCCCCAAACGGCCAACGACCAACGCCCGCGTGCAAAATGCAGTGCCACAGTGGCAACCAAAAGAAGAACAACAACAGAAGCTGGTCATTAAAAGTCCACCCATAACAGTTTATTGTAATGCGACCGCTCGTAGGCCAACTGGACAAGTGGCTAGCCCCGGTCCCCGTTGCCATCCTCCATCCTCTCTCCACTCTCGATTCGCCATTTAACATGTTCCTGCTCCCCGGCGTTGCCACTTAATTAGAAAAGTTTTGGCGCGCCACGAGACAAAAGCCATTGACAGCGACGAAAAGTTGAATCCGACCGGCACCGCCCCCTCATACCCTTCGTGTTGTTCATCCTCCTGCCAAACTGCATTGCTCTTGCTATGGGAACAGTTGACCACGGAAGTGGAAATACCCTTAGAAGTAAGCTTAGACTGTTGAGAACAGGCTACCGTTGAATCTTCTATTTAGAGTAGCTTTGGATGCGTAACAAGTAGCGAAAAATAGTTCCTAGATCAACCATATGTATGCTTAAAGTCTCTAAACTCCATGCCCATTCAGCTATGCCCACTTGGGGGTAAGGAAACATGCTAAATGTTCGACTATTAGCAGCAACAAATGACATTTGAGGAAGAAAAGTCTTCTTTTTTGTCGTTTTTGGGAATAGACAGTAGCTCAAAGATGACACAGCACGACTTTGAGCAATGGCTATGGGCACAGGCTAGGGGAATGGCCACCAGAATGGAGGTTAAGTCAACAGAAGAGCCACCTGCACCGGGGACACGACTCGACTCTGCGCATTTTTTCCAATTAATTGCTTCTACGTGGGCGTTCGCATCGCGAATGTCAACAAAGGCCTCTGCACGGAGTTCGGCCTTGTGCCGCCCCCTCATACCATTGCCCCGTGCCACCAAGAGAATGCCTGTGGCATTGTCAGGCCTCCCGCTGGCAGTGCGCTGACACTAACATATGGGGAAATAAAAAACGTGGAACGAAAGACAGACTCATCAATGCTTTCAATTGAAAATTTTTGCACGGCCCATGTGGCCGGGTGGGTTTTCCCTTTCCATTTGTTTGCCCCGCCAACAAAGGCGGGTTGGTGGTGCGGGACGGTAACAAAATGTGGGAATTGGAAATGCGAGTGGGGCAAACAATAAGCTCGTACAATGGGAATCTTTCTATCTGCCTGCCATCTATGTCTGTGTGTGTGTGTGTGTGTGGGGGGGGAACAGCTGTTTGCCACAGTTTGCACAGCTGCCCGCCCCAATAGCTATGCAAAATTTAGGCAATATGCCCCCGTTATGGGGCAAGTAAATTTGTGTTTTCAATTATGAATCTGTTCGATTTTGGCTTCTCATGTTGCAGGTTTTATTGGCTTCCGTTTCCCCTTTCAATGGGAACTTTTTCAACCAATTTCATTCACCAAACAACATTGAAGGAGTTGCCAGTGCATATTAATATTGAAATGGGCGTGTCGCCGCCTCTGCATCAACACCTCCTTGGTGATGATGAGAAAGAGTTGCTGCCAGCACGCGATATTCTTGCCAGCACGCTTTCCAAGACCATTTATCATTCGTTGACACTTGCGGATGGCAATACGATATCAACAGAAATACTCGTAACTCTGGCCTGGCCATATCCTTCTGATGTCACTTTCCGAGCTCTCACTATGTGGCCACTCCTCGCAGGCGCACTGTCAAAACAAGGACCATCTTTTTCAGTTCGTTTTGCCATCGAAACCACAAACAAGCGAATTAGCTGGTTTCCCAAGGTACCTGCCGTTGACAGGAGCCAGGACAGGAACAGGGACTGCAACCGCCACTGGAGTTGGAGTCGGAGTTGGGACTGTCAAAAGCAAAGCAAAAGTGGAACCAAGCCCCCAATCCAATTGGTGGCAAGGCGGGGCAAGCGGCGGCATCTTCAAACATGCAAGTTGGCGGCAATTGAAAACTCATTGACAGTTGACAATGGAAAAAATAATAGGAAAAAGAAAAACGCCAGCAACTGGTGGAAGGGGTAGGGGTAGGAGGTTCGAGGAGCCAAAACTCAATTGCAGTTACATTTCAATGTGGATACCCTGTACTCAGTACGGGATATACAGGATGTACTAGAGCTGATCAGCTTTAGGAACTGAAAATCTTCCACTTTGGGAAAGTAAATTTTGGGTTGCTTATCCATTTCTTCCTACATTTTTTATCCTAAGAAATACCTGAAATAAAAGTTCCCTTCTGTTAAAGGGTGGCCTTCTGTTCGAGCCTTCTTCAAGACGACGCTTTTTCCCTGTTTTATCCAGAACTTTGTTTTCCAGCTTGTCGTTGACAGGCAGCGTTTGTTCGGTTAGTGGTTAGCTGTGCTTCTGCTTCTGCTTCTGCTACACCCGCACCCGCACCCCCTGCCGTTGCTGTTTCTGTTGTTATTCATTCAGTTTTGTACGGACGGCACTCGGGCGGCACTGGCATGCTGAGACGTTTTCTATTTGAAATTGTCAGCGGCAATTGATATGCATTGCTGCAGCTGAATGTCTCTTTGTTTTGTCTGCCGATTGCGGTTGGTTGCTGCTTCAGGAAATTGATTTCCACAATCATGGAGCGTCACAGCAGCAGCAACAGCAGCAGCACAGCCCTGCCCTGCCCTGCATGTATTGCACAGCCGCAAATGAAGCGAGCAATTAAAACAACAACGACGATCAGTGCAGCAATCAATAGGTGCGGAGAGGGGAACGGTGCAGGGGAAGCTACCAATAAATTGCTGCACACTTGAACGCGCGCGCCTGCAAGTATGCAACGGAAAATGCATTTAATTTTCGGCGAGCTTTGAGTTGGAATTTTCCTTTTGCTTGTGATTTGATATTTAATGCACGTACTCAATGAAGAAATTCCAACAGCAGCGCATTAGTAGACAAGGAGCTTCAGCTGTTGGCAGAAGCCAACGGCCAGAGCGGACATGGACAGACACGTTAGAACATGGCAGGGGAACCGGGGGTGGTAGGTACCGACGCCTGCCAATTGCTTTTCAACATATTTGATGCGACGACGACTTTCGACATTTTGCAACTTGGCCACGTACAGAAATCGCAAAAAAAAATCAGATGGGAAAAGCAAGTAGGAAAACATTAAAGACGGGAGAATGGCGACCCAAAGATACCCTCTCGTCTTGAGAAATAACTAAGTAAAAACACCTGCGACGATTAATCGTATTTTCATATTTTTTTGGGCTACTTTTTATACTCGTTGTGGCTGTAAAGATCGTGGAAATAATCGCAGTTTGCAAGCCAAGTTTCTGAGGTTTTTGTCTTTAAAATAAAATAATTAAAATAATAAAAATATAAATAGATATACAGGTAGATAGATATAGATATAGATATATGCTGAATATATAAATAGAATATAGAAAAAAAACCTTCTGCCTGTGAGACACTCTGAAACGAATAAACTTCACATGTAAAAAGGGTAACAGAAAACCCCTAACAGGAAAGTGCAAAACCAACAACGATCTACTAACAGCCACTGCAGAAGCAACAACAATAGCAACAACAGCAACTGCGACTTTGGTTAAGCATACAAACTGTATATAACGTATACGCCCTGCCCCCTGTACATACGGACGAGCTATCTACGTAGCAGGCAAGACAAGAGGCAAGTGGCAAGGGGGTGGGCGGCGGAGTGATGCGAAGTGAAGCATACACCATGTTGACCCAACAACAAACATAAAATGTAATCGCAGCTAATAAGAAAACTAAGCAGATCCTGGCTGGTCACGATTTACGCTCGTTTCGCATTCGATTTGCGATGCGCCATTGGCAGAGCCACACGATGCACCACTACCACTGTACGAACACACAGTGCACAGTGGACTATTTAGGAGCATTATTGTATAATTAGTTAGGGTAAGTTTCGTTTGGTAGTCTCCATTTACCAGGTATTCTGTAACTCTTGCACCTTCCTAGTCTTTATTCTGTTCTGTATAGTGCCAGCAATAGTTTCGACCCACTGTACTGGACTGTGGACCGTGCACACTGCCATGTCAATGGACATTTAATGGCGTTCCCCATTATGCGCCGCATCAAATGTGCCAAATACGCTTCGCTGGCAATAAATGCTGCATGGCGAGGTTTCTTTTCGATGCAAGTCAACCATTCCCATTCCCATCCCGTCTTCGTCTCCGTCTCCGTCTCGTTCGGGAGGGGC
Source organism: Drosophila subsilvestris (assembly GCA_035043285.1). Classification (NCBI taxonomy): domain Eukaryota; kingdom Metazoa; phylum Arthropoda; class Insecta; order Diptera; family Drosophilidae; genus Drosophila; species Drosophila subsilvestris. Next base: position 726,402 of record JAWNNB010002104.1, on the reverse strand, counting down.
CTCAGCTGGTCGTGGTCTTCGTTCCGGCCACGATTTGCAATTTTGTGTGCATCAGCCTTGCCTTGCACTGCGTCGCTCGTAATTTTTCGTGAATTTCTTCACGTACTTGCATTCCATCTTCATCGTCCCTCGTCCGTTGTCCATGGCCCGTTGTACGTAGTCCTTCATCCTCATATATCCAGCACCTTCCACTGCTGTCTCCCCTGTATATTCTGTCTGCTGGCCAGCACTTGGCCCCGGCTGCACTGGATTGTAATGGCATAACCTTTGAATAAAATTAGCATTATCAGAGCTCCATTTGGCGGCCATTCCGCTTCGCTTCTTTGCAGGTGTGTCTTTGCCTGTGTCTGGGCTTGTATGTTTTTGTGTATTGGTGCACCCGGGGGATCAATAAATATGCTCAATGACTTTTTGAGCGCCACATGATACCGGCTGGCCATTAGCACAAAAGCTAAGGCTGTTAGCGGGCATGCGAAGGTCACTGGGATCAAGTCTCGAACAATCCCGAGTATTTGTAAGGTTTCCCCAGGTCTTCCTATCGTGCAGTAATTCGGGATACTTTTCAGCTCTCTGTGAAGCCTCTAAAAATCTGAAAATTACTTCGATCGGTGCCCCTCTGCCCACATCAAGTCATCAATTACCAATTTCCATGCAAACTCATGCTCCCTGAAAAACTAATTGGTGGAAAATTAAGTTTTTGCACTGAAATGTTGCGCAAATTGAAATGCAATCGAGGCAAAGCGGATTACTGAAAAACTTTTATGATTGAATTCTGCTGCTGGGTGAACGTTCCCCATGCCCTGTGCCAGTAGCTCTGGCAAAAAGCGCATCGAGAACTTAATTCAGAGAGCAGCCTACTGTGCTCGTGTTTGTGTGTGTGTCGTGTGTGTGGCGTGTGTGTGTCTCCCCATATGCGATTGGCAGAGCTTATGGCTGTCTGTCCGCACATTGTGTGCTTGCCAAAAAAAAAGGAAAAAACAGAAAGAAAGGCAAAAAAAAAAAGAAGATAGAGCGGGCCAAAAAATATGTGGGCCCCCAACCCCCATTCGGCGTTACAACGATTTATATTTTGCTACTTTCGCTATAAAAAATAAATATGCAATAAAACAAAACGACAACGGGCCCCGACATATGCATTATTGTCCTGCCGCCACTCGCGCTCACTCCATGGGAATATTTTTGTAGAAAACGAAGACATAAACTTACCGAATGTATGGCGCATTTGGCTGGAACGAAGGCAGGCCCATGGCTTCGAGACGGAGACCAAAACCAAGACAAAAGCATTCCTAAATGCCAGTAGCAGCCCGTAGCAGAGCGCAGATCAGGATATGGTGGCAGGCAGTCGCAGAATGGGTGGTTGGTGGGGGGGGGTGGCACACCGAACAACAGGGCGTATACGTATTGTTGTCCTAAATTGCGCTCTCAGCTGGCGCACGACTTGACTGCATCTTCCTTGCCATTTGGCATGCACCAGAAGACCTCGCCCAAGTGGGAAGACAGGCAGGGGCGAACAGGGGGGCAAAGGGTTCGATGGGAAGGCCACTTTATGAAGCGCGCATATGTTGCACCCCTTTCTGCAAACACTGAGAGAATGGGTGAGGGGTGTGGGATGGTTACTTGTATAATAAAAATGAAGGACTCTTTGGCCGTGTATTCCCCAGCCAAATCACTGCAGTCTCCGTCTGAGGCGAAGGCTATAAAGCAAATCGTTTGACATTTGTTTTGATTTTCCATGATTGTTAAAAATATCTGTAGCCAAGAGAGGCGAAAGCTGACATCATTGCATCGATTGGAATACACAAAAGATGTGTACATATACATATATACAGCATACTGATGGCAGACGAGATTAGCTGTCTGCAGAGAACTTACTGGAGAATTGGTAGAAAGTTCTGAGAATCATTAAAAACTGTTTAGCTAATGAACTTTTAATGTGCAAATCTTCTCCATACTTTCTTGACTTAGCTGGCTGCTTTATGGACACAAGTTGTCCGCTTACCAAACTTTCCTCATCTGTAATATTTCACCATTTCTGCACACTTTACTCTCCCCAAATTGTCCACTTAAAATGCAATATTTATCCATTCAATTAGCTTATACCACTAATTCCTTTAGGCACTTCAAATTCAATAATAATAATCCACCCCCGGACAACCTTTCAGCAGTCACTTTACTCCTGCAAACTCCCAGCGTAATTGAATTTATCATACGAGTACGAGTGGAGTCTATGCAAGAGAACTGACCTGTCTGACCCTTTTAAGCAACTCAACTCAACTCAAACTGGGGGAAGAAAGTTCCTTATCATAATTTAGAAGACAATTAGCCAGACATTGCCCTTACTTTGGGAATTCTCTGGACCTTCTGCCTTTAGCCCGCTCCGCACCATTCCATTGCATTGCAGTATCGATGGCAGAAAACTTGGTCCGCTCTCTCTCTCTCTGGAGCTACTTAAAGTTTACAGCCGCAAGGGCCAAAACAATGCCAGACAATAATTAGCCAAATTTATTGTAATTAGCCGCACACGCAGGGCTCCAAACTCCAGCTCCCATTCAGCATCCCTGCATCGCAGCATCCGGCATCCACTCCGCAACACACATTCACATATGTGACCAGCGAGTCGAAGTAATTATTAGCATTACAGGGGGAGGATCCACGTAGAGAGCGAAACCTTCTTCGGGCGGTCTGCTTCTGCTGCCGGCTTCCTGCTGCCTGCTTCTGGTCCTGGCCAAGAGCGTGTCACATGTGTGCGTAGCGAGCTGAGAACGCATTTAATTGCACAAAGCCTCTTTGCACTTAGAGAGTTTTTAAATAATTTAGTTGTGTCGTTAGCGAAAAGCTGTCCAGGAGCTGCCACCACCCTTTCCTCTTTGGCTGTCAAAGACATGTGGCAAGAAAAGCCACGGCATACAACGGCAAGGACCAGGCTGCGACACGAACAGGACGTAATGCAGTCGAGTCACGTCACACAGCATGTCGCTAATTTTGCTACCTTTTTTCCCTTTCCTTCTTTCTTTCTTTTTTTTTCGGGCCCAAAGTTTCTTTCACTGCAATGCGCTGGAAAAAATGTTGCTTCCCTTTTTGTATTTTTTTTTGTTTTATTTGCAGCGGCGAAGTACAGGGTATACAAAGATTAGGGCCAGGGGACGGGCAGTACTGGCCGCACAGGAAAGTGCAGCTAATTTTAGAGTATTCTTAGCTATAGCTGGAGCCTATGGCTTCTGCATACCCTCTAGCCATAATGGACGTTTCTCCAGGACATGCCCCAGTCGATCAGTCTCTCTCTCTCTCTCTCAGTCTCTTGATTTCGTAGCTGACTTAAGTTTAAAATTCGCTTTGTGCGCTTAAATTCTTAAAAAAGGCTTTTGTCAAAGTGGTGTACACTGTACAGTCATCACACATGCCACTTCCCCCTGCCCACTTCCCCATGCCCCTCTCGCGAACGAGCATAACGGGAATGACTAAGAAGTGCAGCATACCGCACGGCGCACGTTTCCTTTCTGTAAACTTTATTATTTCGTGATAAAGTAAATAAACTTAGCCCCGATCTCTGCCACTGCCACCGCCATTGCTTCTGCAGGGAGTGCTTCAATGGGGAGGGAGAACTGAGGCATGGTGGGCACCTTTCACATTGTTTGCCATTTGCGGTGAACGGACGGCAACGGAGGAGGTTCTGTCAGCCTCGACAGCCAGTCCAAATTGAAATTGGACATTAGACGTTTCCACAAAACCACACACACACACACACACACACACACACACACACACACACACACACACACATACAGAAAGTGAGAGACACAGAAACATACTCGTACATAAAAATGGCAGCTTCTGTCGTCGCCGCGGCTGCTGACAACTTCCACAACATCCACACACACAGACATACTGCCACACACACACACACTCATTGTGAATGACAACGCCCCTGGTACGTGATTTCATTTCCGTTTCTGCCTTTTGTGGCACTGCACTCGTAACTTGACTCTTCTGCCACTCATCCCCTGCCGGCACTTCCCCCTTCCTTACACGTTTCGAGACTGTTGCCGCTGCCTCTTATTTTGTGTGTTCCTGGCACTGGCACTGGCACCCCAAAAATTAATATGCCAGTGCATAAAAAAGACAAAGCTGCGACGACTAAATGTGACTAACTGTAAGTGGGCTATGGCCATCCATTGGAGTACTCAGCAAATCTGGCTGGATGCGTGCCTGGGTCCCCAACACGAAGAGGAGATGAGCCACACTCTCGGCTGTTTTGCCATGGCTCCGCCCAGTAGCGAGAGGAGATTCTAGACTTGAGAGCATTTCAGCGGCAATATCTATCATTTCAAATCAAACTGAATAGCAAATCCATTGCCCATTTGTCACAGTTTCAACAGCTGTTCATACTAAGACATTTCCGATACATTATTTCATTATTTTAACATCAAAAAATATTATTTTAGATTTATTTCATTATAATTATATGCAAATGAATTCAAAAATGCTACGAAATACATATTAATTGGCGAATTAATCACAATGCCCCAAGCCCCCACATAACACCCTTAATAGGTGTGTGAAGATGCGTTTTTTTCCGTCAGCCAGAGAGGTTAAACTTTTTAGCAGATACATGGCTCGAAAGATCTTTGGTCAAACTAGTTTGCCACAAACTACACTGATAGAAATAAACCAAAGTCAAATTAACTACAATCATATTTGAATTTAAAATGCGATTTTTAAATACAAACATAATAAAATTAAATAGAATTCACATTGATTCAAATATAAATGTATTAAAATGGCTTTTTTAATACGTTCATATTTAATCTTAATACAAAACACTTTAAAATAAATTTAATATTGTAAATTTAAATATGAAATATATTAAAATTAAATATAAAATATATTAAATTTAAATATTTTCATATTTATATCAAAATGTAAGTGAAAAATATACAACCACTCTTGAATGAAAATCAATGGCATAAATGAGTGAAAATATTAAAATTTCAGGGCTCTTTTCTATCGGTGTACAACAAAACTGGATAGCATTCAACAATGTAAATTTAATTAATGAATAATATACTTAGCCTTAACATGGGCATCATAATTACAGGAAAAACAACGAAAAAAAATGACAAAAACCCACCGAAATGTGGCCGAGTAGAGAAGACGCCTTCAATTAAAGATTTCAAAGTCAAGGCCAAAAAGATGTGTGTTGGAAAACCAGTTATGTTAGCTGACTGGCCCGACTTGGTGTACACTCTACACAGGGAGACAATGGTTTAATTGGGATGCGATGCGCCCAGCCATATCTGATTGTATTGATAAAAGCGGGCCAACCAAAGACAATAACGGAAGCCATTTGCCATGCAAATGATAACCAAAATCAGAAAAAAATAGAGCCCCAACAAAGCCTGGGATCTGTGCATGTCAAACACGATCGGCATTTACATACACGAAAGATCAACAAATGCAGAAAAAAGTTTCGGCTGCTCGCAGACCACACGCTGAATAAACTATCAAAAAAAAATCATCAATGTTTGACTTGGTGTGGGCCATGAATTTGCTTATTAACTTGTTTGCACTTGAACCCCACAACGCCCCAGTGGGAATATGAATCACAAGTAGTTGGGGTAAACGATGAGTGTCCACTGTACTATGACACGTGTGGACGATAAAACAAAACAGAAACCCAAACATCGTAGTTGAAATCGACAGGAGTTGACAGGGAAAGCAGCTGCCATAAATCACAGTCTGTATGAAAAGTACGAATGGAGTCACGAATCGAGATAATGAGGAAATAATTTATACCTCCCCGAGAGCAGAGCAATAAATATTTATAATTATAAATGAAATTGTGTATGCCAGTTTTTGGTCTTCTAAGGTCTAAACAATCATCACAACGCGCCACACCTCGACACACATGAAATAATTACCGACTTTTGGCGTCTTTTGGCGTCTGTGGTTCTGTGATTCTGTGGATGAGCATCGTTTATTTATGGAAACGTTATACCATAAATAGTAAACCTTGAGATTAGTCTAGCGAATCAATATTTCAGGTTCAGACGTCAGTGCCAGAGCCAGACCCAGACCCATTTTTACGATCATAATCATAAGGTAACCGGTTTTTGGCCAATTAATTGATGGCCAAGGGTTCGTTAGATCACAAAATTATGGGATCTCGTTCTTTGCGGATTACAATGTGGCATGGATTATCATAAATTGGAATAAATTAGCAAATATTGTGGGCGCCACGAAAGACAAAAAAGAGTCTGCGCGAAGAACCACAGGAGGGGGAAGTCCAAAATGTCCACCAAAAAGTCCGTATAGTTTGTGATTTTTTTAATGTAGAACAATGGCTTCTCAGGCTTCTTTGAGTATAAAATAATCGTTAAACTTAACCAGTTTTAGCATCTGCATTCGTTTCAAGCGATTTTTTGCAAATTTCCGGCTACACCTGACGCAAGTGCCAAAATATTCGTCCATTCTGTTGAGAGCTACAAAATCCAATGAAATATGCCTTTGGCACTCGGCAAGCGATCTCGTGCATCAGATTAATGCCACATTTCAGACCGAGAATCAATCGATCTTCCTATCAACTGGACAATCTTCATTCCACATCCCATAGGCAGGCAGGCACAGACGTGAGCCAATAAACCAATTAAGCATAGAAACATAACGAACGTTACTTTATTCATTTTGATGGCCCCCAAAAGACAAACCAGAAAATAATAAACGTATCTCCAGCCAGCATCCACATTGAATATTCAGATGTGATCTTCAGGTTTTTGTTTTGTTTTTTGTTGAGTCGAAGAACCTATGCTCGAAGATCTCGGATCTCGCATCTCGGATGTGGCGATCGTATAAATAGTTTGCATCACCCACCAGTCAGACAGAAGCGATTCAAAGCTTGTGTAGTAGACATCATGGTAAGCAGTCCTCCCAGTCCCAGCCGCGATCGTCAAGGAACCCAAAGGATTATCTCTAATGCTCTCCACCCCCATCTTTCTGCAGAAATTCCTGGCCGTTTTCTTTGCCGTCGTGGCGTGCGCCTATGGCGATGTCTCCCATCTGGGCTACGACTACGCTCCCCCGGCGCCAGTGGCTCCCGTCCAGGTGTACCAGCCTGCCCCAGCACCGGTTTACCAGCCAGCTCCTGCTCCGGTCTACCAGCCTGCACCCGCTCCCGTCTACTCTGCCCCAGCTCCAGCTCCGGTCTACTCTGCCCCAGCTCCCGTCTACCAGCCAGCTCCAGCACCAATTGAGATCCAGGCTCCAGTTGAGATCCAGGCCCCCATTGAGATCCAGGCTCCAATTGAGATCCAGGCTCCTGCTCCAGTCAACACCTACATTCCCCCTGCAGCACCAGCCCCAGTTGTGATCCAGGCTCCCGCTCCGGTCTACCAGCCAGCTCCCGCTCCGGTCTACCAGCCAGCTCCTGCTCCGGTCTACCACCCAGCTCCGGCACCAGCACCCATCCGCGTCTCAGCACCAGTCGCTATCTCAGCCCCCGCGCCAGTGCAGACCTACATTCCTCCTGCACCAATCTCCATCCCAGCTCCTGCTCCAGTCTACCACTCTGCCCCAGCTCCTGCTCCAGTCTACCACTCTGCCCCAGCTCCCGCTCCAGTGTACCAGTCGGCCCCAGCTCCCGCTCCAGTGTACCAGTCTGCCCCAGTTTCCGCTCCCGTCTACCAGCCCACTAGCCAGCAGGTGCTTGAGGAGATCGAGCCCCAGTCTGCCGATGGCTACCGCTACAAGACCGTGCGCCGTCGCGTCTACCGTCACCGCTTCTAAGTGCTAGATGGCAGCCCCAAACCAAGCCAAAGCGAATCGAACTGTTTCCTAACGAACTCCCCAGGGAGTTGCAATAAAAAATTCCTCCTTCAACTTGTTAAACAAAAAGAAACGAATCTTCAAATTGTTTTCCAATCATTGCAAATCACATGAGAAACAAAAAAGTTTCTCCTGTGGCCAGTGATGTGGAGGTGGAGGGTGGAGGGTGGAGGGTGGAGGTGGCGAGGCAGAAGAGAACTGCAAAACTCTTAAAGTCCTGGACAGGCTCTGGCCGTTTGATTCGCAAATTTATGAAACCGAACGAGATGTGGCAGGACTCGGGAAATCAACTTGCCATCAGACAGATAGCAGTGGCTGTGGCAGTGGCAGGGACAGGGACAGGGATAATAAGGAGTTGCAAGCAAGTTGTGGCAGCCTCCCCAAGGAATCGTCCATCCTGCCATGCTACTCGATGCCATGCACTCCACTACAGTCCACTCCACTCTACTCCACTCCTCTCCACATTTATCACGAAATTTATGGCCTGGAATGAGCTTTGATGATGTGGAAATTTTTTCTCGTTAGATTCAAAGTTTCAAGGAAGCCACCCACAATCGATGGCGACCGGAACTGGAGACGTAGTTGGAGTCGAGTGGATTGGCCTCATCAGAGCGGTGACCACTTGTGGCTGCTAACAAGGACCCCGGCCAAGAGCAAGAGCAAGAACAAGGACATCGACAGGCGATAGACGATAGACGTTAGAGGAAATTAACAAGAAAATGCAGCGACAAACGTCTACGGATGGACCGACCACACACACACCACTCTCCAATTTGATTACGAAAATGTCTGACTCTGACCCTGGCCAAATGGGAGTTGAGTTGCGTTGGCTGGATGCCTGTCTGGATGCCAGGACAGCCGCAAAGCCACATAGCCACATATTACACTTGCCGCACGGCGCATACTAATTAAAAAACATGCAACCAAAGCAAACAGCGAGCCTCCTAAAATTACGAGTAATTGCGTAATTAAAACGAAATAATTTCTCCAATGCCGCTTCGATTCAGGGCGGGGCTGCCCCCTGACCACAAAAGGATGGGTTTTTGTCCTGGCTTATATTGTTAATTGCATTTTGGTCAAATATTGGCAGCTCAATTAAATGAATTAAAATACATTTTTGCTTTGATGCGGATGTTTCATGTTTCCGCAACGCAAATAAACGTACAGCAAGCAAATCATTTGACAGGCAATTACAATTTATCGACGCGTCGATCCAGCGACCACCGCACGCCAATTTGATGGGATTAGTTTTTGTATTGGATTGTGATTCGGTTAATGAACTTTTTCTCAATATTATACGCGTAGAAACAGCAACAAATCTTGCTTAAATACTTCCACTAGGTAAGGTATATGGCATTCAGTGGATTTCCCCATCTAATTGGCTCCCATTTATGACCATCAGCATCAATACTGTCGATACTGTCTCTATGCTCGCTTTACCATTTCCGATTTAGCAATCCACTCATCCTGTCATTCAGCTAATTTCAATCGGAGATTAGTGGGAACCTGCAATATGGTCTGCATTGGCCAATTATCAGCCTCAGTGCACTCTCTGCTCTGCCAGGCAGAAGAATGGGCGATTAAGTAAAACAGAGAAAACAAAAAAACAAAACAGCCAACGAACGAGGTTCGGCTGGGCCCGAACAATTGACAGTTGGTTGCATTTCCCACCGCACTTAATTAGCAGTTAATGATGCCTGATTAACACGCATTATGACTCCGGCCAGTCCAGCCCAATCGAACGGCAGCGGCGGCGGTGGCGGTGGCGGCCCACCTGTCGGATGTGTAATTGATGCTTTAGGCGCTTGGATTACAAAATAATCACGAGGCAGACACGACCGGCAGCCGGCCTAAAAGTATGCAAAAGGAAACGACCAGGTGAAAAGAGTAAAATTGCTGTGGCCAAAAAAAAATAAAACAACGCATGGGTAACCGGTTGTTAATGCGCTTAAGATGTTATCCGACTAGCCGGCACCCTGGGTGGAAGCTGCGTGTAATATGCAACATAAATTGATTCAATCTTTTGAGCTATTTCTTTACTGTTTTTTTTTGGATTTCTATGCAAAATAGGGATAAATATACACCTACTTATCGCTACATTCCACTGTCCCCTTTGAATCTTACCCTCTGGCCGGGCTCACTCTATAAATCGAATGTTAAAACAGATGAGTACCCCAAAACCCAGGATGTACACCCTGGCCTGCGGCGGCCGGCTTACGGCTTTAAAGCGAAAATTCGAAATCGAAGAGGCAGCGTCCGCGGCAGGATTTGGGGGTGAAGCAGGATTCAGCACATGGATATGGGGCATGGATGGGTGGAAAATTGACAGTATCAACGTAATTATATCGCCAGTTGGAAAGCAAAAACAAAAACAACAAAAAAAAGAGGGGAAAAAGGGAAAAACGAAAAATCCAAACAGGCAGCAAACGTTTGAGGGGGGTTTGGGGGCAGCCTCTGAAATATGCAAACGTTGACTGCCTTCATTTATTTTTACTGTTACTGCATATTGGGCGACATCGAACGCCAGAGCAGAGCAGAGCAGAGCAGTGGGGAGGGGTGGGAGAGTATGACAGAGCAAGAGGCGCGAAAATAATCGTTATCCTGGACAGGTGGGTCCGGGCCGACGCGTCGTCGCTGGATGCCAGCAGTTGCACTTCATTTGCAGCATTAATTTGTCGCCCGTTGATTTATCTGGGCGAAATGCATATACTCGTACTCGTACTCCACCCGGCTGGATATATGTACGTATACCGAATGCAGCGAGTGAATTTATGAGTTGGGGCGAACGTGTGCACGCCCATCGAACGTCGAAAAATGTCGAAAATCGATTGTTAAGCGTTTGTCAGCCACAGCTTGAAGTTGGTCATGTCAAAGCACCTTGCAGCACCCGAACAATCGAACAATGCTCCAGCTTCAGTTCCGGCTGTGACTGTGACTGTGGCTCTGGCCCGGGGGTAGCTGAATGCATTTTGAATATTTATTAAATCACCTTTTTTGCACCAATAATGCAAAATAGTTATGCAAATGGTGCGATGGTGCGGCGTCGGCTTTGAATGCGAAATGGATCCGATTGAAGCGTGTGCCGCCACAGTCCACAAAACATGAACAAATAATGATTCAATTCGACCAGCCACAGACAGAAACAGAAACAGAAACACAGAGCTCTGAGCTGGGTCAGCTCTAAGCCTTGGCTGTAGTTCGTTGAACCTTAGCTTATCTTTGCCGATCTGCAGGTGCTAATGAGTGAAAGGAGTCGTATAATCTCTGCACAGCAAAGCTGTCTAGAGAAACGAGTTCCTCAGCGTATAAACCAATTGAAAGTAGAGCTCGTTCTTATCTAATCTGCTAGAACAATAGACTGAATCCACTAGTTTTGAAGTTGCATACACAAATTGAAGACTTGGCAATGATTTTCAACCAAATTGAAGTCATTTCCCTTAGTCAATCAGTCAGTCAGTCACAACATGCGAATGGAGGGATATATATTTGTGTGCTTGTTGTGGCATTTTGCAGGATCGTTATTTCTATTCGCTTCAATTTTCCTGCTTACCCTATCGGATCCGCTTGGATTCCGCCACGTTGGCGCTATATGGCCCTTCTCTCTGCTGCATGTCAACTATTAACAGCCAAACAACTAAATTACGTATACGCAGCGTTGCATGACCAAAATGGCTTTTGCGGCTCCAACTGGGTGTGGTGTTGGTGTTGGTGTGTGTGTCTGCTGTTTGTTCAAAATACATTTGCAGTTTCAGTTTATTGACGCTACGAAAATAATGGAATTGTCAAAATAAAAGGGGTTAAGTGCTTGTTTGCATAGCTTTTTGACATTTCCCCCCCCATGCAAGCATTTTTTGTTTTTATTATTATTTTATTTTTTCTGTGCTTTTATTTTGTGCTCTTGCGAAACCAGAAAATTCAACAGAAATTAAATCACAAAATGTCGAGCGACGCCCGAATGTCTCCAGCTGATTTTTGTGTTGTTGGGCAGCAGCCATGCAGCAGCCAGGCACCAGCAGCGGCAGCCCGAAAAAGTTCTTCATTAGCCATTTGTGTAATTAAAAGAGCGAAAGCGAAGAGCGCCCAAGTGTTGTCCTTCACATGCATTGTGCATGGGGTGGGAGAAGGAGGGGAAGAGGAGAACCTTTTACCACCCACTCGAAGTAGGAACCCGTCGCCCTTCCTGGCTAATTTGTTTTCCGCGTCGTGACACATGGCGTCCGTCTAGCTGGCGTCATGTTCAACTTTTGACCCGATCGAAACGAGTGGCTCCCCAACAGCCCCCCGCCCCTACCCCTTGCCTGACTGGGCTTCCATCTAATTAAAGCCATAGGCCCGTAGCAATAGTCTCGGCCACCTTATCACGGCTAATCAAGCAGATTAATAACAGCCGCTTGGACTTGCCATTCGGTAGGCTGGTTGTGCCAAAAGCGGAAAGTGGCTTCGACCAGTCGACCAGTTTTATAATTTTGGACTTTTGTTTGTTTTTGGTTCATTTTCGGTGGCAGTTCAATTCGATACACTAAGGCATAAATTGTTTATGCAAATGATATTTAAATTAAAGCACTGACAAAATCAAACAAGTACAAAGAGCGATGGACCCGCTTGGTTGAGTTTTTTTGGTTGGTTTGAAGAGACTTTCGAAGACGCTACAGCGAAAATCAGCAAATGGATAAAGAAATATGCATTAAAGAAGTGAGTTAAAGTGTTGGAAAAGTGAGACCAGTGAGGAGTTTCCAACTCCAATGGAAATCAAAGATGCTGCGTGGCTTGTGGCGTAGCGTAGGGTGACAAAGTTTTGGGGGCTTATGTGAGTAGTGTTGGCTCATAAAATTCTGGTTTCTGGCATATTAAGAGACCATCCGATACGCACTTCTTCAGCCAGCCGTACTATCTTCGCGTCCAGCTGTCGCTTCTGCACCGCGCCCAGTCGCCCATATAAATAGAGCCCCAACGGCCCGTCAAAGGCATACTAGTAGCGTCACCGTTCCAAGTAACACACCTCAAAATGGTGAGTGGAGAGGAGGATTTAGGTGTCCAAAGTGGAATCGAGACTAAATTTTTGTAATTTTTCGCCATAGAAACTGATTGCCGTTGTCCTCGCCGTCCTGGCTGTTGCCCATGCCGATGTCTCCCATCTGTCTGGCTACAACTACGCCCCCGTGAGCATCCCCGCTCCGGCCCCAATTAAGATCGCACCAGCACCAGCACCAGTGCCCGTGAGCACCTACCTGCCCCCCGCACCGGCTCCAGCACCCATCCAGATTGAGGTGCCCGCTCCAGCACCCGCACCATTGGCTCCCGTCAAGGTTGCCCCTGCACCAGTCAACCAGTACATTCCTCCCGCACCACCAGCACCCGTCCAGATCGAGGTTCCCGCCCCAGCTCCAGTGCCCGTGTCCCTGCCCGCTCCCGTCAACCAGTACATTCCCCCTGCACCCGTCAAGGCTGCCCCCGCACCCATCCTGGCTCCCGCCCCAGTCCTGGCTCCCCAGCCCGTCCTCGAGGAGATCGAGCCCCTGGCCGCCGATGGCTACCGCTACAAGACCGTGCGTCGTCGTGTGATCCGTCGTCGTTACTAGAGTGGAACTTCACCCATCACGCTCCGATTCCACCAGGAGCGCAAGAATTAATTGAATAAAAGAAACGAATTAACGATATAAAAGAAATGATGGTTGTTGTATGGCAAAGGCAACATGAAAACTTGGGTGTTTCAGGGAGACCCTGAATACAGATTATGCGAAAGGTTTCAACAGTGGAAAGGGTAAATGGCCTTCAGGTTTCTTATTGAAGACATATCATTATAAATTTAATTGTTTTCATGTAGTAAAAGATTCTGATAAAGAAATGCAGCAGACTTTTTGAGTAGAAATTGTAAAATCTTTTCCGTACAATGATAGAAAAAAACCAAAGTAAAATTAACTACAATCATATTTGAATTTAAAATGCGATTTTTAAATACAAACATAGTAAAGTTAAATAGAATTCACTTTGATTCAAATATAAATGTATTAAAATGGATTTTTTAATACGTTCATATTTCATCTAAATACAAAACACTTTAAAATAAATTTTATATTGTAAATTTAAATATGAAATATATTGAAATTAAATATAAAATATATTATATTTAAATATTTTCCTATTTATATCTAAGTGAAAAATATTCAATATTAATACAACCACTCTTGGATGAAAATCAATGGCATAAATGAGTGAAAATATTAAAATTTCAGGGATTTTTCTATCGGTGTAGAAGTTTGAGGATGGCTATGGAATTATATCATAGGTCTAATGGTTACAAATATAATCATTAGATTGAATGTACCTAGTAGAGCCCTGCATGAGTGCACACATGTACATAGGTAGTACCTACACAAATACATACATACAACCATATTTATGTAAATGTACGTATGTATTTTCAAAGGAACTGTTCTTATCACACAGAAATACTGACTACATCATACCCAGGAATAACAATCTATGTTTAGCTCTCAAATATCTCCGAATAAAATCAATATTCAACACAAAAAAACGTAAACTGATTTATATGCCAGATGTTCCGCAAAGCAAGTCTGAGCTGGTCTGAGCAATTAATTAGACCCCTAAGACACCGCCAAGATCAGCATAATATAATCTAAGCAAATTGAAATTAATTTTGGCATAGACACGAAACGACGCCACAGGCTGTAGGCCTGGGCCTGCCTTTTAATTTGGCGATTTTTCAGTCTGCACGGGGAAGCAGCAGAAACACGAATGAAGCACCAAAACAAAGCAGAAACATAAGCCAATACGAGTGCGTGTGACCCACGAACATTAATCAATTTGGAAAAGATGAAAACAAAACAAAACGAAAAAGGAAAAATAAAAAAAAAACAAAAAAAATGAAATAATTTTTCAGCATTCAAATGGAAATTATCTAATGGTTTGCTTGATCTAATTAAAGAAGCTTTTTGTTGTCTTTTCGGCACAAGAAAAACGTAAAGAGTTGGCCAAAGTCAAAGCAATTTCGGAATGCATTGTCTTAGACCGAAAAGTGAGGCTGAAGCTGAAACTGAAACTGAAACCGAAACTGAAACTGAAATTGAAACCGAAAACCCGTCAAACCACCTTGGCATTGGTGGGTCGTTGGCGTTGTTTTTGGTTATCTTCCGACTATGGATTTGACATGGCAGCTGAGGGCACTGAGAGAGCGACTGAGATGAGAGACGAAGACGAAGACGGAGACCAAGACCAAGACCAAAAAGACCAAGACCCCCAGGTATTGTGAGGGCATCGTGCAATTAATTTTGCTGCGGTTGACCCGCAACAGCCAAAACAATGAGCTATAAAAACCGGCGACACGCATGTGGTACAGCAGCACAAATCAACTTGTGATCCAAGCAGCAACAAGCAACAAGTTCCCCATCGAAGATGGTAGGTCTCCAAGTACACCGCAGGACAAGCCTCCCGCACATCCTCGCTACATTCACATCCACATCTTTATTCACTTCTAGAAATTCCTGATCATTGCCGTCGCCTTTTTGGCCTGCGCCTACGCCGATGTCTCGGAGCTGGGTGCCTCTGGCTACGATTATCCTCAGCCCGCTCCTGTGAAGTCCTACATACCGCCTCCACCACCACCACCACCGCCGGCGCCCAAGAACACCTATATCCCTCCGCCGGCGGCTCCGGCCAGGCCTACATCCCTCCTCCACCACCACCACCGCCACCAGCACCCAAGAACACCTACATCCCTCCCCGGCGGCTCCAGCACCGGCGCCCGTTGAGAGCTACATTCCCCCCGCAGCACCTGCACCCGCCTACATTCCCCCTGCCCCCGTCCAGGCCGAGGAGCCCATCCAGGAGTACGAGCAGCCCGCCCAGGACGGATACCGCTACAAGACCGTGCGCCGTCGCGTCTTCCGTCACCGCAACTAAGGCCCCACCCAGCTGTTAAATAATGTTATAGGCCACAGCAAAGGACACCTTTGCCGTGGAATCTGTTGATGTTTTGTTTGAAGATGGAACTCGATTCGAAGGAGTGTAAATAAATGATGAAAAGCAAGAGCAAAGTGGACTGATTTGTAGAAGTAGGCGACGCTTGATAGCCGAAACATCATGACGTTCAGGCAGGGAACACACACATTGACCTGACCCATCTATAGGATGAGCGGCAATCCCTCGCAAGCATTGCCGATACACCCAGTGCCAAATGTAAGCCAATTGGCTTTAGAATATTTGAGAGAGGACAGCGGGGATGAGCATCGCCGGGGGAGGACATGCTGCGGCTGTTATGAGTCGTTTCTACGCTGGATTCCGGTGATCTTCATGGGCGCCATCCTAGTCTATTCGTACTACGTGTATGTGTGGCACTTGTGCCTGCATAAAATGACAAATTATATCGTCATGGGTGTCCTCCTGCTCTGGTATCACCTGCTGCTGCTGATGTTTATTTGGACCTACGGGATGAGCGTTTGGACGAAGGTCAGGCCCATTCCGGATGAGTGGAGCATACCGAACGCGGACTGGCGCCGACTGCAGCGAGCCGACGGCCTGGTGGAGAGGCGGCGCATCCTGGAAGCCGTCGCTGGGAGTCTGCCCATCAGCATGTGCGATCAGAACGGTGTCGTGCGGTACTGTGCGTACTGCCGGATCATCAAGCCGGATCGGGCCCACCACTGCAGGATCTGTCGGCGGTGCATCCTCAAGATGGACCACCACTGCCCCTGGGTGAACAACTGTGTGCACTTCCACAACTACAAGTTCTTCCTGCTCTTTCTGTTCTACTCCTCGCTCTACTGCCTGGACATCCTGGTCACCCTGCTGCACGACCTCCACCACGAGTGGGGATTCGACTTTGAAAATGTGGACATGGACTCGCTGCTGACCATGATCCCCCTGGTCTTTGCGATAATATTCAGCGGCGCCGCGCTGGTTATGCTGGGCATCCACATCTACTTTGTGCTCGCGAACCGCACCACCATGGAGTCGGCTCATTCTCCCATTTTCTGTGGCCGCGGCGCCACCAGGAAAAACTTCAGCCTAGGTCGCTGCGCCAATTTCTGCGAGGTATTTGGCTATGAATGGTACCTGTGGCTGCTGCCCATCTACACCAGCCGCGGCAATGGCATCATCTTTTCGTTCCCCATTGCCGCATACAGTAGTCGGGATGAAACTGTTAGTTCTTATAGTTCTATGGCTGTGTAATCCAAGGAGAAAAAATACTCGCATCTATTAAAGCCAAATGTTCTGCTACGAAAACAACACAACAAGAGTAACGGACAACTCCATCAACATCTTAATTTACGATTCATTGGCAGCAAGTGCATCTGCCAGCACCACTGCAATGCAGTCCCGCTGAGTGGCCACCATCGATAAATCCTCCACTCCTCCACATGCTACGCATTCCTTTGGGGTACCATTTCCACACAGTTCTCGCAGTCGTTTATAAAACGCTTAACATTCGTGACATATTTCGCATTTGGCTGTGCGTCGGGCACAGAAATTTATAGACTTTATCCATTAGGAAAACAATTACGAGTGCAAACAATGGCCAGCGTCCACTATATCGGAGCGGGATGGGCTGCAGGACTCCCTGGCCAGAGGCACAGCCATAAGCATTGAGCATATGTTGAGATTGTCGCGCTGCCAGTTCATTGTCCTGCCGAAGGAGCCAGAGTCGTGTGGTGTGGTGAGGAGAGGAGAGGAGGGGAGAGGAAAAACTTTATATATTTTCTTATTATTCTGCCACAGAATATGCGGCGAGTGGACACGCGATGCTAGGGATGCTAGGGAGGTGGCACTGGCAGTGGCCGTAGCGTTGGCGTTGGCGACTTCTTGACTGCTGCAACACAAATCCAATTACCTTCAAAATAATAAACTTATGTACATACCAAAAGGAAGGAATGCCATCCCGGTCCCAGTCCCAGTCCCCTGTACGCACATTTTGCCTTATCAACTGTTGATAGACTCCATGGGGAATTTTCCGTGTGTCACGACAAAGAAGATGCTGGCAATGGGAGCTGGCTGCTGCTAGCTGGCTGAGCTGAGCTGTCTGGTGTCGGGCGGCATTTTCTTTCGCATTTCTTCTATTCTTTCTTTTTTTTTTTGTTTTGTTTTTGTATGCTGAGAGAGACAGAGAGGAGAACTCTGGTACAGACCAGGCCCCGCTGGCTGATTTTCACAGCTTGTTTGCAGCTCATTATTCGCCTTTTGGCCCGGGCGTCCAGGGCGGGGCACATACTTTTTGCCACTTGCATGCCATCAGCATAAAGTGAGTGCAAAATATGTGAACCCAACTCGACGCGACTCGAGGACTCCTCTTCTCTCCACTCCACTGCGAGGCGCAACGGAAATTCGCTTTGGAGCGCAGAGTCAACATCAATTGGCCAAATGACTTGTAAGGGTAAAGGGAAGCGAGTGAAGAGTAGTGGTGTGGGTTGTGGGGTGGTTGTGTCCTAGCCAAGTTTATTGAATTCGCATATTTTCCCATTTTGCAATATGGGCAAACATTTTTCCATTTCGCCATCTTTTGTTTTCCGTGCCAGCCGTGCCCCTGCCACTGCCGCGCCCTGCCCCGTTCCGTCTTCTGTTTGATTTTGTAATCGAGGATTTGTTTGCTTTGGCCCCAGACCTCAATCGAAGAGGGACGGAGGAACCGGAGTTGGACAGCTCATTGAATGTTTCAGCAATTTTTGGCCAAGTCAAATTGGTCTAGTCGTTGGTTTGACCTTTTTACTGCCAGTCGGATGGGGTTCGCCGGAATGCCTGTGTGGCCAGGACATGTGTTTGGCCTTGGGCGGTTTGTTTAGGATTTTCTGTGGTGCACTGGCACCGGGGGTTGGGTTGAAGAGGGTTTGATGGCTGTGGCGAAAGCGCTTGAACGACGACTTTGACATTGGAAATTGAACTGGGACGATGGGAACCTGTTGATAAAGGGAGAAACTGCCTGTTATCGAGGAACACAACGAAATATCCGCAAACTGTCACTTGTTTCGGAATCTTCAGCTCTGGTAGAAGTTCCCTTCCCGGACTCTTTTTACTCTCATAAATTTCACTTATTGTTATTTTATTTTCCTGTTCTATAAACTTTGATGATTACCAAAGTAAATGCAAGACAACAAACATTTCTCTTTTCAATTAGGAATTTTACTATTAAAGTGCGGATTGTGGATGGCAGCCAATCCGACACTCAAGTCAACAAAACAATCTTAGGAAGAGCCAACAATGAGGATCTCAATGAGGAATCCCCTTGGCGACTTAGGCGCGGTGACGGAACACGCGACGGCGCACGGTCTTGTAACGGTAACCGTCCTGGGCGGGCTGCTCGATCTCCTCGATCACGGACTGCTCGGCCTGGACGGGTGCGGGTGGGATGTACTCGGGTGCTGGTGGTGCGGGTGGAATGTAGCTCTCAATGGGCGCCGGTGCTGGGGGTGCGGGCGGGATGTAGGTCTCCACTGGAGCGGGAGCGGGCAGCTCTGGCTGCTGGTAGTCGTATCCGGACAGCTCCGAGACATCGGCGCAGGCGCAGGCCAGGAAGGCAACGGCAATGATCAGGAATTTCTGTGATTAGACCCAACAATTAGTGTATCTACTTGAATGATGTGATGAGAGTGATCATCGACCTACCATGATTGCTGGCTGTGTTTTTGCGACGATCAACGGAAGATGTGTGCTGTGGAATCGATGATCACCCGCGGCTTTTATACGGCTCATCGGAGCGCCAGCGGCAACGGAAGCATCATTAGCCATTAACCATTTGCCGAAGATGACTTTGAACTTGATCTGCGATCGCTCTGTCAAGACGTGATGGATGCCTCTGCCTCCGCGACAAGACCAAGACCAAGTCCAAGACTCACATGAGGTCGATTGGGCCAACCGGTTGGCCCAGCTTTTCTAATGCACAAACTGTGGGCAGATCTGCAGATTGAGGGGAAAATATGATCACGTTTCGGTCTGGCTTTTGTTCGCCTAATGCATTGGCTGTCCCATTGTCCGCGAGTGGCCCATCGATTGGGACTCTAGAGGTCATCGAATGCGCTTCCATTTAGAGTTTTGTGATTTTCAGTTTGTTTTGGCTTCACAACATTTTGTGATTTGTATTTTGACTTTTGGCTTTTGTTTTCTCGGCTCAACTGGTGTGGGGTGCAGCCCTTTAATTGATTTGCTTGTTGAGCGCGGCCTTGGGCTCGGCCCCCGCATGGGAAAGACATGGCAGGCGCTGTAGCTTGATTAAAACCAAATTTAATTTGCATTTCTGTTTTGTGGCTCTGTTTTCAGCCGCTTGTTTATTGCCGGTCCTAAACCCAATTATAAAACTCGAACGGGAACGGGAACCGCAATTGGAGTTCTGGAGTTGTTACGCTGGGGAAAAGGGTCGGGCTGGAAAGGGGAATGCCTAGCACAGTGGAAGGAATAATGCAGGTTCAGTGGATGTCTTACTTGGTGGGAGGGAATTTAAACATAAAATATATTCATAATATCTTTAATTTCGAATTTCTTCCAAGAGTTTCCCAGTTATTTTACCTTCTTTCAGACAATTTATTTGCTGTGGCTAAGTTTTCGTTGTTTTCCATTTCCATTTCCTTGACTATTCCCATTTCGATCTGGCTGCACTCCCCCGCCAGCCATAGTTTCATTTCATTTTTGTCTTATTTTTATTTTCACAATTTTCATTTCGTTTCTCTGACTTCCACTGTCTTTCCACTCCCGTTTTGCTTTTGCAGCTCTTGATAATATTGCAAATAATTTTCTTTTTTATGTTGATTATTTTTGGACAGCCTCTCCCCCCACTCCCCAGCAGCAGCCCGAGCAGACACCTGAGGACTGAGGAGTACCTGCCCGACTCTCCCTTTACGGCATTTTTATTAACTTCATTTTCATTTGGGCCGCTGCCTTCACGAGCTCATCATATTTTAATGTGGAAGGGATTCGGCGGCGGCGGCGGCGTCGTCTTCCGGCTTTTCTTTCTGCCTTGTTCTATGTTTCAAATTATTCTCGAGAGATTTGCAGTTCGTGATTTTAGCGGGCATCTTTATTGGAAGGAGTTCTGCTCACGTCGGAGGGGGGGTTGAAAAAGTGTATCCACCAGAATGGCAGCTGTTGTTGAGGCATTTCTCCCGATTGCAATTGCAGCTTTGGCTTTTAATTACCGCGCTTAAGCCGGTATTAACTCTGGCCTAAGCCTTTTTTAATTTGCCCCATACCCCATACGCTGTCCCCCAGTGCCGAGGGCTGTCGTAATTGAATTAGGAACCAGGAGACAATGCAGCGTCGCTGAACCTTTCACGCTGTTATCCTTGATAATTAATTTAGACGCCATTGTCCAGTGCAGTCCCCAACTCCAGGCGTTGGCAAATCCTTTGCTATTTCACGTCACGTGCCACATTCTTCTCGTTTTGCTGTGTTTTACTTTTCTTTTTTTTTGTCCATAAATTGCCCGGACCCACAAAGTTGTCCAACAGAATGCCCCTTCCCGAAAAGAGGAAAAGGAAACTCCCATTTTTATGGAGAAAAAATGAAGCGGCAGTTCTGACAACGCACGTCCATCCAAAGAGGACTAGGACGAGGTCCAGGGGCCAGGCAGGTCATGTGGCTTGCATATGGAACTACAATAGACAGGTACAAGATGCACACGTAGCACGCGCCGCTGGAGTCAGTCGCAAGAAGCGAAATATGGAATCACCTTTTTTTTGCGCAAGAATTGAGTTTGCAGCTTACTCTCTCACTCGCTCTCTGACAGAGTGGGGCACACAGTGGCAGCCAGCAACAGCACCGACCATAATTAAATGTCAAAAATGACGCTACGTGCGGAGCAAGCAAATCAGCTTGCCTCAGAGCACCGACCGACGAGTGTCGGAGCAAAGGTTTCAGCCCATGAGAAGTTCTTTCCACTTTCCAAAACTGAGCAGGCAGGCATGCAACTTTATTGGAATTAGGCAAAACAACGGGTATTTAAAGAAATCGAACCGTAAAGTCATCCCAAGAGTCTTTAAAACATCGCTGCATACTTTTGGGCAATGTTCGCTGGTGCAGACCACCAATCTTAAGGTCCAAGGTTCAAATCCCGCGTGGGATCAAACTAAATTAAAGCTATTTTTCTCTTTTTTTTGAGTTTTCCACTCAAAGTCTTGACTTTTTGGCAACTTTTTTTGATATCAATTTATTATTTCTATTATCAAAAAACTCCCATTTGTAATCGCTTAATTTAGTGCCACAAACTTTTGCACAAAACGGAATAAAAAATTACCCAGAGCTCTACGGAAAAAAACCAGCACTAAAAGTAATTTGGCGCAGTTGTCCCTTCCCCACAGCAAAACTCTTGGAAAAGTGGAAGGAACTATTTAAAGTTTCCCTTTGGCTGCTTTTCGTCCAATATGTATCGTACTTTTTATTGCCATTCTCTATTATTTGCTGCCCCCTCCCCCTCCCTTCTGTTGTTGCATATGCATATTATGCCCCGGAGGCACAGGAGTACATCCCGCAGTACCTTACCCCAGCCCAGTACAAAAGCAGACACAACAGCAACGACCCCGGGGAGGCTGGATGGTTATGAAAAAGTACTTAACGTGCACAAAACTTATGTGCCAAGAGATTTTATTTTTTCTTATACTACTCGGGTAAAAGTTGCAGCGACATGCCAATTTTTCAAAAGCATGGGGATCGGGAAAAGGTACTCCGAGGGAGATACACGGAACGGTGGTGGCTCTTGGCAAGCTTATAAAATATTGCCAATAATGTGTAGTTGTAGCGGTGTTGTGTTGCTCACAAATGTGCGCGCCCACTGCCTCTTCCCAAAATAAGAACTTCACACAAAGAATAACGCATTTTTCTTCATCAAAGTTTTAATGCACTTTTGGAGCATAGCATTTCGCAAACTCAAAATCTTGAGAGTTTGAATGGAAAGTCTGAATAAGATTTCCAGATTTAATTTGTCAAATGTATTTTTTAAAAAGGGTACACCACTCAGAATTCGTTCTATCCGTTTTACCGAGCGATCATCGAAGCTCTGCGCCCCGAACGACACGGACACCGAAGTGCCGCGCCAGAAAGGGCGCTGGGCAAAACCTCACGCTGCCGAATAGGACGATTTAACTCATCAACGCGGGTGTGTTTGGCTTTCTATTTGTGCGAAAGTAAGTGAAGACTGACTACAGAAATGATCCTGTGAAGTATAGTCTTAACTTTTACATCCAAAACCTGTAGATGTTGACCCGCCGCGAGCTAGAACTAGTTGGGAATTACAATAGCACCAGCAAGGGAAAAACAAGCGACACGTGGTGATTATTATGGGTTTACTTTTTGTGCGTGCGACTTGAGCGTTCTAAGATCGTTCTTCAATGCTGATCGTTTCGCTATTTAGGCTCTTGAAAAAGATTGAAAAATCAAAGAAAATAGAAAATAACAAAAAGAGATTTGCACTTGGCAGCGGTGGGATTCGAACCCACGCCTCCGAGGAGACTGGTGCCTTAAACCAGCGCCTTAGACCGCTCGGCCACGCTACCATATTCTGCTTTGCTGACAAATGCGTGTGAAGAACTTGCGGCAGCTGGCCGAGCAGATAGATGTGCGAGTTCTCGATTTTGTATCCATGTTGTTCAACTATTTTTACGAACGCCGCGGCGAGTCAGCGGCAACACCTTGATTTTATTTTGTCTACCCACCCTGTGACGCATATAAATGCGCTCATTTGGGAAGATAGAAAATGGAAATCAAACGAAATCAATTTCTGGCGCAAGCCTTCTGCTATTGCCATCTCTGCTGGCTGCTGCATTAAAATGTTTATTATATTTTGCAAAACTGTCAGCATTTTTGCTTAGACAGCGGCGTCAGCTTAGAAATGTGTTTAAAATTCAAATGAAAATGCGAATTTATGCGTGACAGGCGGTTGGACCCCATTCCTTCCACACATGCAACCGCAGCAACAATTTGCCGACGCCCTGCTGCTGCAAGCCATAAACTGAAGCCGGTGGCAGGGAGCTGGAGCCGGATCTGGTGCTCGAGCAGGAGTTGGGTATGGGTATCTCGTAGAAAAAGGAGAAGACGGTACAAAACATCCGCAATGAAATTAGAAAATTGCAATAAAAATCTTTGCACGGTACGACAGGGAAAACAAAAACAAAGTCTGCGGTTGGCCAAAAGGGTGCTCCAAGGACTGGGAAAACCGAGAGGCAACAACACAGCAGCATTTGCGGTTTCATTAAAATGCCACCGAAAGGGAGCAAAAAGTCAGACGCCGCGTCAGCATAGAAAATATTTGCCACACGTGAATTTATACAAATTTAAGGCGCTCGCTCGGCCTGGAAATACGAGTGCTCGTAATTGTGAAATTGTTCAATCTCCATGCCAGACCGAAGCAGGTAAAAAGCAAAAAATCACGTACAACCCAGGCGAACACGGACAACACCAGGTGGAAACGCTAATGGAGTTAATTGTGGGCATTATCTGGAATGCTGGGAATGGGACTACGTCTGGCATGGCCATGTCCAAATCAAATTAAACTTCAAACAATTGACAAATTGAAATACCAAGGACTGCTGTTGAACAATAGGCTAGGCACATTCCAAGTGGCTTGGCTTGGCTTCGCTCCTAGGTAGATGAGATGTCCACTTAATATGCCAGCCAGCAATGAGGGAAAATCTTAATGAATGACTCGACAAATAGTTTCGTCGGCACCACAAAACGGGAAAATAGCTTAGGCACAACCGGACAAGAAATAACTAGAAACAAAAGAATGTATTTAAGCACTTAGAACATTGAGAAATAAAGTTTCCATGTCTAAGATTTTAATTAAATCCAACAATCAGAGCTGCAAAAAAGGGTGTTCTCTTTTAACAGCCATTTGGCGCATGATAAAAATATGGTAGCGTGGCCGAGCGGTCTAAGGCGCTGGTTTAAGGCACCAGTCTCCTCGGAGGCGTGGGTTCGAATCCCACCGCTGCCAAGTGCAAATCTCTTTTTGTTATTTTCTATTTTCTTTGATTTTTCAATCTTTTTCAAGAGCCTAAATAGCGAAACGATCAGCATTGAAGAACGATCTTAGAACGCTCAAGTCGCACGCACAAAAAGTAAACCCATAATAATCACCACGTGTCGCTTGTTTTTCCCTTGCTGGTGCTATTGTAATTCCCAACTAGTTCTAGCTCGCGGCGGGTCAACATCTACAGGTTTTGGATGTAAAAGTTAAGACTATACTTCACAGGATCATTTCTGTAGTCAGTCTTCACTTACTTTCGCACAAATAGAAAGCCAAACACACCCGCGTTGATGAGTTAAATCGTCCTATTCGGCAGCGTGAGGTTTTGCCCAGCGCCCTTTCTGGCGCGGCACTTCGGTGTCCGTGTCGTTCGGGGCGCAGAGCTTCGATGATCGCTCGGTAAAACGGATAGAACGAATTCTGAGTGGTGTACCCTTTTTAAAAAATACATTTGACAAAAATTAAAATAAGAATCCAAGTGCTGGAATTATTGCTTCCTTCGGTCTTGTCCGTCGGGTTGTGTTTCCAACTTTCCCCACAGGCAGTGTTTTTGTTGTTCTACTTTGTAAAGCAATTAAAACAACACTTGAGGGAGCGGCAAGAGCGCCCTTCTGCTGCGCGCTGTTTGTTGCCAGTTTGAAGTGTTTTTGTTGCACGTTGACAAGTCACCGTCAGTCCGTTAATGGGTGGGTGGGTCGTTCATATTTCGCCCCATCTATCTGCATTATAAAACATTTTAGTGAGAAGCAGATTTTGGTTTTTTGTGGCGCCTCTCTCGAGGGCGCTTCGTGCTCAAGACGACGAAAAAAAACTGAAAATTTGTAATAAAATGTTTGCTAATGGGTGGAGGAAGAGGAAGTGGTGGAGTGGTGGAGTCCTTCCACTAATTACTTAACGCTGCACATGAATGACCCTCGAGCGAGGGCGTGATTTTTGGCTTAATTCAGTGTTGGAACCATCTCAATTAGTAGCTGATGACTACTTGGAAATGCTTGGAGAGTAGTGCCCGAGGAGAAGAACTTTAGCATGTTCGTAGTTTTGTGGTGCATAAATATTTGAGAAACTTTAATGCTGCACGCAACTACAATTAAGTGGTGCCTAGTTGTGTCCACCTGTCCCACTTGGGCTGACTCGGCGGCTCCATTGCCATTGCTTGTGACTTTCTGTAGTCAAACACGACACAACACGTAGTGGAAATTTATTTAAGCAATGCAAAGCAAATTCTAGTGTACCAGCTAAGGTACAGTGCGTTTCAGGACTGTATGACGGGATAAATATTCGTCAGTTTTCCCTGCCACAACATATACCTTTGCCACGCACTGTATTTCCTCTGAGTCCTCCTAGAATTGTCGTATTTTT
This sequence comes from Drosophila subsilvestris, assembly GCA_035043285.1. NCBI lineage: Eukaryota > Metazoa > Arthropoda > Insecta > Diptera > Drosophilidae > Drosophila > Drosophila subsilvestris. Next base: position 700,265 of record JAWNNB010002104.1, on the reverse strand, counting down.
GAGTGCTTACATAAAATACATTTGAAATGCGGTTAAGTGAGGTCGCCAAAGGATTGGGAATGGGGGGGCAGGAGGTGAAGTAGTGGGGCCGAGAAGAGCAAGCACAGCAGGAGACAGCAGTTTCACCTAGGGGCCAAAAACTGACATCATCATCATCATCATCATCTGTGGGCCAATCGATGATGATGATGATGATGCTGCTGCCGATGCCGATGCGGCTGATGCTGTAATTGATGTCTTTGCGACATGTTCTCCCAAAGTGTTTACGTTGAGAATTACCCATGTGTCGACTGTGTGAGGCAACGGAGAGATGGAGCGCAGGACACGCCCACAGCTAGTTGACAGCCTGCCGTTTACGTGCACTTAATGAAATGTGCCCCAAAATGGAAGCACGTACCGGGCATCTATTTAATGAGCCCTGCAAGAGGTTTTCCCGAGAATGGGTCCCGAAAATGGTGGAAACGACAGAGGGGGAGGGGAGGGGCCCCAACTCCACCCCAAAATTGGGCTGGGAAGTGCTCATGAAATTTTTAAATGTCGCAGCTGAAATTCAATTTAATTTGTTGCCAGCTCGTTGGCATCGGTGGCTGGATGGCTGCAGAGCTGCATTATTCAATGGCACTCACACGTAAGCTGCTCAAAGACCCGCATCCTAAGCCTAGTCCCCAGACCCCCCATCCCCGACCACCGACCCAGCCGAAAACTCCTTTTGCGGCTGAGAGTAACCGCAGTTTAAAATTCATGTGAGCTTTTCAACAATTTCAGCCCCCCACCACACACAGACACTCGCACACGGAGAGCACAACAAAATGCGATTAAATGTGTGGAAAATTCTCGACTCCTGCTCTGCTGCTGCTATGTGGTCCACAAGGATAAGCCACAACGGGTTAAAGGCAACGTCTTGTTTGCACATGTGTTGCTGGGGGGGGGGCAGACCCCCAAGCACCCACACCCCACACCCATTCGGAAGTCAGGGAAAGGAGCTCCAGGCCTGCCCTGCCCTGCCACACACACACACACACACACACACACACACAGCCAGATGCCGAAGGTGCAAAAATGCGTTAAACATAACATGCTAATTCCTGGCGCCTGCAGCTTCAATCTTTCACCTGGCCAGGGGCATTCACACCCTGCCACACATACATATATCCAGTCCCACTCCTTCGACATGCCTTTGCTCCTCGGGAGCGACTCCATCTGGCTGGTAATATGAGCGCATTGTGTGCCATTTGATGGCGAAGTTGTTGCACCCTTGGACCACCGAGTATTATCATTTTGACCAGAAGTTTGCAATGCTTCCGCTCGGAGAGCTGCTTACGGCAGAAAGTTGAAACGACCCACAAGGACATAAAACTGCCATTGGTACGTACGACTGGGGTCGGCAAGGGTATTTCCACTTTCGACTGCCTTTCTTTAAACTACTATTCTACCTGGTTCTCCCATTTGCTTTTGTGTTAGGTGGCTTTTTGTTTTTTTTTTGGTTTTTCTGGCAAAAGTTTTGTGGCTGCAGACCTGCGTCAAAAGAGAAGACAGCGACGAACCGAGAGACTTTTTTGACTTGATCCACAAAAATAAATGCCAAGAACTGAACGATAATCCGGTGCTAGTTCCATTTGATCAGCGATCGCCCAGCCCTGAGCCCAGAGAGTGAGAGAGCTTTGGCAAGCTTTCGCTCTCTCTGCCCCCACGTGCCATCAGCTGTCTGGCGCTCCAGATTAGTTTGTTTTTTGTATGCAACATGGAGAACAACACCAAGAACGGCCCCACCAAGACCTTCAAATACAAGCCGCTGGTTCGCATGGGGATTGCCGTCCTGGTGCTGCACACCGTCTGCTGGTTGGGATGGAATGCGGTGAATCGTTCAGCGGAGTCCAGCAATGCGGCGGCGGCCACAGCCGCTGCCCAACATGAACGCCTGCGGTCGGCCATCGAACAGAAGTGACCTGTGACGTTGCTTAATGCCAAACAAAACTTTTACTAAATGTGAATTGAAATGTGTTGATAACAGTAAAAAAGAAGAACAATTAAACGAAAAAGAAAAAATAAACAAAATGCAAAAGCTTTTCCGCTCTCGATCTCTATGGAATCAAAGCTAAGCTTAAGAACCAACACTCCGTGTTGGCGGCTTAGTAAGTCAGCTCCAGAGGCCGAGGCCAGTACATATTCCACTTAAAAACAAGAGCTCCGAAATACTTGGAAATGCTTTCGAAACAGCTGCTAATCCTTGGAATTCTGCTGCTGACCTTGCAGTGGGCGCAAACCATGCCCAGCCGCAGCAGCAGTCAAGGTCTAGCACCGCCACCCGTCCAAAACGGACAAAACTCCAGTAAGAATGTTTTCCACAGCCTCCTTACAACGCAGCCCATCTGCAAGCCCGGCAAGGTGCCCACTGGTACCCATGACAGATGTCATCAGCAGGTCTAAGTAAGTGAAAGTGTCCAGCCCGATTGACTAATCTAAAATAAATACTTATAATAGATGCATCTGCTACCACAGCTGCTCCATCTACCAGATGGAGAGACCTACTCGGAACTCGGTGTTCTAGCTGCTGCTAAAACATAAGCGAGTGCCCATAAATATTCATCAGTCGATTCGCTGTATCGTGAAAGCAAAAATAATTTAATAAATTCGATTGTATATAAAGTAATTAACAGTTGTATCAATTCTGATTTAATCGATTATTTGTACTAGCATTAAAGTAAAATATGTAAAATTTAGTTGTTGAATTTTTGTACCTTCGAAACGGAGGGAAGACCCATTTTTTTGGGTCGCAAATGTTTTCTGTGCTGTATCAAAGTGCCGTCTGCTAGCTAGATTATGGGCAGCAACAAAAGGTGATTCCGTTGAAAGCTTTTCCATGCTCATCTTGAAAGAGCTTCAAGCTTCACCACACTGCGAAGTTGATTAGCTTAGCTGCTGTGTCTAAGCACGGTTTAGTACCGCTGATCTAGGGCACGAGGACGGTAATACTCGTACCACAATTGTCGTGACATTCGAAAATGTTATCAAGATTACTGCTGATCTTTGGGCTGCTGATGCTGAGCTGGCACTGGGGCCAGACATTGCCCAGGCACGAGCATACTACACACAAAGCTGTCCACGAGCATACCTCACACAAAGCTGTCCACGAGCATACCACCCGTAGAGCCGTCCACGAGCACACCACACGTAGACACATCCCGGAGCACACCACGGCCAGACGAATCCAAGAGCATACTACTACACGCAAAACCATCTTCGGACGTCTTACGCAAAAGACCAGCCACGGGCCTACAACCACGACGACACCCAGTAGTCTGCAGGCCACGCCCACACCCATCAACGAGCAAAATCCGGGCAACTTTTCGAGCATTAGTACGGTGAGCCTGTTCGACCTGCCGCCCAACTGCAAGCCAGGACATGTGGCAACAGGTCCCAATCAGCGATGTCGCCTCGAGGTCTGAGCAAATGCAATGAATCTTCTGCCCGCTGTAGCAGGTACGAGGCAGACGAATACGTGCCTTGAACTTTATTTTTAACCTGAATGTTAAATATATACCATGTACACGTGTTAATACTACTAGTAGTTGATCCACAAAATTAATTGAATGTGAGTGCGAGCTGCCGCCGTTCAGGCCGGCTTCCTGCAACGCCGAACGAAGATGTAGTAACCTTTCGGGCATCTGGCCAAGGCTGGGCGAACGGTGCATAGAAGCCACAGGAATGCCAACGAAATCAGCAGAAATTTCCCACTGACGAGCTTCATTTTTGGACTGGCGCTAGCGATCTATATTCGAAATTGGATTCCAGCGAACACTAGCTGCTGATAGAATGCGTAGTTTCTTTTAAATAGACGACCTGAGGGTGCAGCTCTTATCTGGAGCACATCACTCAGCGAAAAGCCAGCGGATAGCAGACCACAGAGAGGAGCGCTGGCTTGAGTGCAACGCTCGAATTTGTTTCCCTTTAAATTTACAGTCGATATTATTTTCATTTCTACTGGGTTCCGTTTCGTTCCGTTCCTGGTATTGCTAATCTCAATCTCATGACGCACTTGATGTGCTTCCTCAAACCCCGCCAGCTCACCGAAGGGTCTCAAATTTCAATGTTTTTCTCCCTTGATTAGATAGCGATGTTATCGTGCGACTATGAGAAATCGAGTGTACTCTCATTTTACCTATCTGTAAATTCGATTACTGGGAATTAAGCCAAATTTATTGTGAAAGAAGAAAACGCGATGAGGCATTGAGGCATGGAAATAAATGTTGACAGTGCCGCTTAGGCCGCTTTGCGACAACGTTCCGCCATGAGAACGGTGCCGTCCTTGCAAACTGGATCCGTATTGAAGAGATTGCGCTGCCCAACGGACGCCGGTTTGGCTTCCTCGGTCTCCAACTTGGGGTCCCTGTGGCTGCCGACTTGGTGCAGGCTGGGCGACAGAAAGTCGTGCGTGTTGAAAATGTCCTTCAACGCATCATCGCCATCAGCGGTCCGGAATGAGGAACCTCCCGGAAGGGGCTGAATGGTGCTTCCACCCCCTTGACTGGGCTGCTGCAGACCTTGACCTGGTCGCGGCTGGAGCGTGTTGGGTGTCTGGAAGTGGAACTCGGAGAAATCTTCGTCTGCGGTGCCTGGACGTGGCTGGATGGGATTGGACGCGCCGCCGGTGCTTGGCTGCTGGAAACCCGGCTGCTGGCCCTGGCCCTGGCCTGGACGAGGCTGGATGGGTTTCCCTCCAACGTTGGGCTGCTGGAAGCCCTGGTCCTGATAGTTTTCAGAGCTGTCTGGTTGCTTGGCGACCGGCTGACGGGTTCCTCCTTCACCTGGCCGCTGGAATCCTTCTTGACCTTGTCCAGGCTGCTGGAAGCCTCCTTGTCCCTGTCCAGGCCGCTGGAATCCTCCTTGTCCTTGTCCCGGCTGCTGGAAGCTTCCTTGTCCTTGTCCCGGCTGCTGGAATCCTCCTTGTCCTAGTCCCGGCTGCTGGAAATCTTCCTGCCCTTGTCCAGGCCGCTGGAATCCTCCTTGACCATTTCCTGGCTGCTGGAATCCTTCTTGACCTTGTTCCGGCTGCTGGAAGCCTCCTTGTCCCAGTCCTGGCTGCTGGAAACCTCCTTGACCTTGTTCCGGCTGCTGGAAGCCTCCTTGTCCCAGTCCTGGCTGCTGGAAACCTCCTTGGCCATGTCCAGGTCGCTGGAACCCTCCTTGACCTTGGCCCGGCTGACGAAATCCTCCTTGACCTTGACCCTGGAAACCGCCTGTCTGTTGAAATCCAGGCTGTCCTCTGTCAAAGTCTCCACCAGGCCGGAAGCCGCCAGGCTGTCGCCCGTTGAAGTGGGCTCCAGGCTGCTGTCCGCGGAACCCACCGCCAGGCTGTTGGTTATAGGGATCAAAGTGGGGCGGATACCGTGGACCTAGACCAGGCTGAGGCGGTGGGAACCGCCCACCAAATCCTGGGTGTGGAGGTGCTGGCGGCGGCGGGCCGTAACCTCCAGAGAATCCCGGCCCACCTCCGTGGCCACGCATACGATGGTGATGTTGGTGCCTGGAAAAACACACGTCAAACGTTTGGCTAGGCTCAGAGTGGCGGTGTCTGTGGTATGACCTACCTCGGGGCGTGTCCATAGCCGCCCTCGCCGCTCTGTGAGCTCTCCACGTAGTAGGGATTCTGGGGACGGGCAGTGGCCAAGTGCGCACATAACCCGATGAGCACCAGAGCCAGGCACAGGGCCAGCGATAAGAGTTTGGAAAACATTCTCGAAGCGAGTCCAAGTCCGAGCTCTCCTTCTGTGTGAGACAGTCAAATGAGACTGATGATCGCTCTTCGACTCGCAGATCAGTGAAGCGGGTTTTGTATTGATCGCTGCTCGTGCGACTGCTGATAAGCGAAAGAAGGCTGCCCAACCCCGAGTTCATGACATCAGATAGTGAATTAATCGATTGAGAGGCAGAGCGGGATAGACATCACAACAAGTATAGAAGCAAGTCGGGCCTGGGAGCTGGCTTGAGTCATGCCGCGGGTGTGGGGATGGGGGATGTGGCCAGCAAAACACACAGCAAACAATGTAATTACCTTCACACAATCTAAGGTTTCCCTTTTCCCTTGCATAGTTTCTCCCCATCAAAGCTAACGTGACCGGCATCGAGTGGGATTTTTTCAGGTAGTTTTTTGTGTTTTTTTGTTGTTGTTGTTTTGGTTTGGAATCGCCTAAAAACAGTTGCCAAATCAGCGGAAACTCATCGCTTACAAGTCAGACAAAGCTGCGAAAATAATGCTATTCATATATCACTTTATTGACTAACATTGGAACTTAGAGACTACTACACAATGGGAGACGAGACGAGACACCACCTAGAGTCCCCCGCCTGGCCTAAGCCGACTTTCGACAGCGATTCGCCCGCAGCTCGAAGCCCGATTTACACCGCGGCAGCGTCTCCACTAATATTCGATTGACTATGGTGGGCACAATGGTTGTCGCAGTGCCATTGAGGGAATCTTCTGTTCGATCCGTGGTCTGCTCTGTAGAATCGTTGGGTGTCGTTGCTGTGGTTGCTGTGGTTGCTGGTGTCGCTGTTGTCACTATCCATGCCGGCACCTTGGGGGTTGAGGATTCTTCGTTGTCACGCGGAAACACAATGCGATCATCGATGCAGGGACGCGTTCTTGCCTCGGTGCCACACAAGCTGCATGCCATCATCAGACACCAGAGCCACAGCACAGCAGATCTGTTTGCAGTTTTCATTTGGATTTTGTTATGGTGAGGAGCGGATCGCGTTTGGTCGCTTCAACGGAGCTTTCGAGACTGAGCGGAGTGGGTGAGTGTGGAATCTGTTCGGCTCCAATATATGTACGTACGAATAATAAAATGCTGATGATGATCTTTCGCACGGAAACAACAGCTCTATAGATATGCACGATGGCGATAAGAATGGAGGAGTAAACACAAAAAAACACAATGAAATCGGAGTTGCTTCCCAGCGAGAGAGCGAGAGAGCGAGAGAAGGGAAAAGCTCGTTTACTCTCCGAAAAAAAGGTAAACAAAGCAGCAAAGCTCTCAACGGATACAGTGGGTCATGCAAATGTTTTAACAAGAGAAAAAACATAACTCCAAGCATATGTACATACGATTCCAATGAGATTTATTTATTTAAATAATTCTTAAACGTTGTCCAATCATCGTGCTGCACAATGTGTACAGTTTGTGGGCGATAAACCCCTGCATTCCATTGTAGAAATAATTTCTTTGCATAGAATTTGGTGTTACAATTTCATTTAATATTTATTTACAAGCAAAGCAGAGCTCTATTCAGACACTCTTGCGGCAGTGGTCGTTGCTCAGCGTGAATCCCTCCGGACAGATGCGAATGCTTTCGAGAGTAATCCGTGGTCCAATTGGGATATTCACTGCCTGCGCCATTGTCAATTCCGTTGGATTCCCAGCTGCGATCTTTGTATCGTCTCGAAATGCTATCATTTTGTCCTCACTCTTGGGACGAGTTGCATTCCCAAAAACAGCTGGGGCTGCTTCTGTTGTTGCATTCGTGGACGTTGAAATCTTTGCACTTGCGGTAGCGTTTCGGTTTGGCTCTGCTAGGGTACCGTTTCCCGGTATGCCTGCCCGGCTTTTAATTTCATTTCCGGGTTGCACTTGATTCGATTTAGTGCCGTTGCGAACTTCTTTCAAGCTGAGCCTGCTCCTTGGATTCATCTCGGGCAGCGGATCCCAAGGCCTGGGACCAGTCTCCGTTGCATTGGGTGCACGATCAGTGGGAAAGACTACGCGATCGCTGGCCACTTGTCCCGCCTCGCTCGGATCCAGCGCCAGCCACAGCAAGACAACCAACAACAGCGGCATCCGTTTAATTGCCATCGTTTAAATGTTTGTCTCTCCCGTTTTTTTTTTTGCAATCCAAATCCCAGACAAACACGTTCACGCTAGCCAGTTTCGCACTCGAGACTGAGTCAAAGTCTGTCCCAGAGAGAAGCCCAGACTCAGTCGTAGTCGCAGTTCCCACTCGCACTCGCACTCACAGTGCCAGTCGCAGTCCCAGTTCCAGTCCCAGTTCCAGAGAGCTGCTTTGTTTGCTTGTAAGTTCTACAGCTGGCTGGCAGACAGAGTGTGTTTGGCGATAAGGTGAAACATGGAAACTAAGTAAATAAAACAAAACTCTTGCATAATTGAAATGTATAATAATGAGCGCGAGAGAGAGAGCGCGAGAGCAGTCTCAAATCGGTCGATTAACCGCAAGCAAGCTGCGAACTGCACTCGAAATGCGAATTGCGAATTAATTTCAAGGCTTCAGGTGAGCTTAGCATCAATGAGATAATCGAATCAGTTGATCTGGAGAGAGAAAAGATTATTGCACCCAAAGAAAGGTTAGGGGCAAAAAACAGGAAGTCGTTTTCAATGAATGAATATCAATACAAATTACACATATAAATTCTCTACCAGCTACGATTGGATGGCAGCTTTAAGAGCAGAAGCTTTTGCCCCCTCCCCCTCCAGCTGAGGGTTACTCCCCTGCTTCGACACACATACATATGGCATCTGTATCTCATCCCCTGAGTGGCTTTTTATGAAGTAACCTGAAACCTGCCTAATAAATGTCACCAATTTGGGCCAATAATTTTGACAATTCTATTGTCAACCACCAAAACCTCATAAGGAGAACCGCAAGAGCAAAAGCAACTCCCCCCAACCATCCTCATCGTCATCATCATCATCACTGCGACAGGGCGGTTGGGCATAATTTTCGCAAAGTAAAATGAGAGGCAAACGAAAATTGAAACATAAAAATGTCATTTGTTGTGTGTGGGTGGTGGGTGAGAGGGAGGGTGGCACAACCTTGGGTTAAATACTGGAAACCTTTTTCTTTCCGTGTTGCATATAAAAAAACATTAAAATAATGCCTGTGCGGGTCTCAGACAGCTGGGGCCAAGGCCCAGGCTCGTAGAGTCATTTATTTACGACAAAACCTTTTCACCGCACCCCCCAACCCCCAAGCCAAGACGCGAATGCAAAATTTATGCTAAACAAGTGGAAGATTTTTGGAAGGTATTGCCAGGGGGGGGGGGGGGGGGGGTGGGCGGTAAAACTCCCTAATTGATGTGGTTGGATTGGTGGGGGGGGGGGGGGGGGCAAGAAGATAATGAAGATGCTCCTGGCAAAAAGGACAACCACAGTCTGGCCGTGCTGTTAATCAGTGCAACTTTCGAAAAGTAATCAGCAAATATTTGCGCACTTTTTGTTGCGATTTTCTCAAGCATTTTCTTCATTTTCATAAAAGCCAGCAGTCCTTTGCCTTCCCTGCCCATCACATGCATTGATTGTTGATGTCTGCTTATTGTTTGCTTATTATTTCACTTACTTATTTTATCTGTTGGCAGTCGTGGAAATTGTACATTGAATGGGAATCAAAGCAGAGTTCCGATCTACTTTTGGCTCAACCTTCGAATGAATCAGTTTCATCATCATCATCATCAGCCTCATCATCATCTCAAGAGCCCTCGTTGCCTTATAAGCCACCAACTGCTTTCACAATTGTCAGTGGTGCTTGGGTCTTTTGGGGGCTGCGTAGGCATAATGGTCAACTGCTGCCATTGATTTGGAGTCAGTTTAACTTGGAGCCTCGTCGAGACCAATTCGTGGCCATCAATCACAATGGGTTCGTGTTACATCGTCTGCGGTCTGCCACTGCCACTGCCACTGCCACTGCTGCCCCTGCTGCTTCTGCTTGTGTGCCTCCTGGGCGGCACTGCAGCCACGGACAGCGAAATTGTCGAAGCCCAAACGGTTGAACTCAATGCAACCCAATTCAATGCACTGACCCCCATGGAGCTGCCACAATGGAGTCCAAATGGCACGATGCAGGTGCAGCCGTACAACATCCTGGAGGCCAACTGTCCGCATGGCTATGTCCTGGCCAATAAACATTGTCATAAGCGTGTCAAGTGAATGTGAATAAATTGTAAAGGAACACAAAGAACAGGAGAGACTTTAAGTGGAGAGCAGGGAACCTTAGCTTGCTTTACCCACTGGTATTCCCCGAACAGCCATCTGCATAAAGCCAAAAGGTGGGGACCTTCGATTGCCCATCCTGCTCTGGCATCAGCCAATATGTTGCGGCCAGCCACAAGTCTAACCTGTGTCTCGTCGCTCGCCCACTCTGCCCACTTAACATTACCCCAGAGAGAGCGAGGGAGAGGCAGGCGGATGCTCGGCTAACCGCATACATAATTTCCAACGGTCACCGCAATGTGGGGGCCAGCTGACTGATATGCAGCCAAGGGCTGTCTGTCATTAGTTAGAGGTCCATTAACAAAAATGCAACCAAACTGACGAGGGGGTGCGGGCGGGGGTGGTGCTGGACACATGTCGATGGAGCCGCTGGTGTAGACGTGCTCGAGCCGATGTCATTTACAGGTAGCAGCTGGCAGGAGCCCAGTTCAGCCTCAGCCCCAGCACAGCAGCCACATTGTGGGGCTGTATTAATTCGTGATGCTGCCACAAAATATGGCTTCACTTAGGCCAGCATACAGACACCGCAAGGGGAGAGTGGAAGTGCCCTGAATGAGTTAATTAGACGCCACACGGCCGGCAGCATAATTTAGAGTCATTTATCAGCAATGTCCGTCGGTCGGTGCAACGACATCAACTGGAAATTGCCTCGGAGATCATGTGTGGAATGCTGTGCCCCCTCCCCACTCGACCCTCACCCAGGACACGATGGCAGCTTCATTATTTCGTGCACTTTATTAGGCTGGAAGGGGAAGCATTGTCTCCCTACAGCTGCTGCCCTAAAGGATTTCCCAGCCAGGGATAGACAGCCGGGCACTTGTCGCAGACATTCATGTAGCGCTCCTCGCCAGTGGACACCTTCTGGACATGGCACTGGACCGCATGGCAGGCAGCCTCTGGCATCGCGGGGCAGCCCTTGAACGGAGCGCCGAGCACGGGCTTCTTCACGTACTCCAGCATGCGCGATATGCCAGTCAGATAGACATCCGGATAGGTGTTCAAATGGTGAATGAATCTTTAAATCAAGAGGGGGGTAGACGTGTTAAAGAGGTCTCTGAAAGAGGTCTATTCTATCCTTCAATTAACGTACTTCTTGAAGGCGGCAAAGTAGTTGCGGCCGCGTGAGAACCAAGCCGCATGGAGGTACATGCCGAAGGGGGCACGATTGCCCTCGTAGTGGCGATTAAAGTTCTCCAGCATCCACTCGAAGAGCGCATCGACCTTGTCTTGGGGCGGATAGACGCAGGCATCGATCATCGAGCAGCTGTAGCCCTCGGTATCTGTCCAGGTCACCATGGGATTCACCCAGAAGCCAGGAATCGAGGCATCCGGACAGGGGCCAATCTGGCAGTCCTGCTTGGACAGATAGTCCAGGGTGTAGGGCCACATGGCCGGCTCCTTGAACTGCTGCGTCGGCCAGGAGCTGTCGTAGCTGAGGCCCAGCCGCTGGGCAGCCGCAAAGCTGTTGTTGCCCGATATCTGGAGGAAGGGCAGACGCATGCCCTGCACACTCTTGGGATCCACTTTGGCGAAGGCCGCCAGCATCTGCAGCTGGTCCCCGAACTCCTGCTCAATGGTGGCCACATCCGCTGCCCGCCAGTAGTCCGTGCCGTCGCCGTGCGTGACCGAGTGCAGGGCGATCTCGTGGCCAGCACGATACAACGAGTTCACGCGGACATAGTCGGTGTACTCGTGCGACAGGAAGAAGGTGCCGCTGGCCGTGCAGCCATCCGGATTGGTCAGCCCACTGAAGAGTAGCTCGTACTGGGCGTAGTTGACAGCATTCACGGCATCGTCAAAGGTGATGGTCACAAACTGTGTGGAGAGAGCAGTCGAGAGTCAGGAGTCCAGTCTCAACTTTCATGCTCACCTGGGGTATCTCGTGCTCTTTGCCTTGGAACTTGGAGCGTGGCAGCACCGTGTCCGAGCAGCGGCATTCGGGCAGCTTGCAGTTGGCTGCCTTGCAATTCTCTGCCCTGGGCAGGAGCAGCTCCTCCGGCTGATCGGGTGCGGTTGCGGGTGCCTTTGGCTTGTTCTTCAGCTTCTTGGCCTTGGACTTGCCGGACTGCTTCTGGGCAGCGCTGAGCAGGGCCGTGCACAGCAGCACGCTGAGTAGGAGGAGGAGAGTTGAGAACTTCATGCTGGGGGGGCAGCCACCTTAATTCTTTGCCTCTGGGGCCACGCGACGTTCTTATAACCTTGATGGTGCGGCCAGATGCTATCTTATCGCTTCAGTTTTGGGGCTGCTAAATATGATTTGCTTGTTCGACACATAGGAAGTGGGTGAGGAGGGTGTGGTCTGCCCTGGGTGGGGTCTGACCTTGGTGCTTCGCTTTCTGCAGAGTACTTCAACTCACAGACAATCAGAAGAGCAGCCACCTAAGAGCCCAGCCAAGCCAAGCCAAGCCAAGCCAACCATCGGACGGAGTTTCAATTAAAGACAGCAGCCAGAAATCGAAGTGGAAAAGTTTGCCTCATTAGCATAACCAGGGGAACTTAGCAGCTGAGATTCGACGCCGCCGCACACTCAAGTGGAAAACTTTTCACACTTGCCGAGATCCCCATCGATGGGGCGGTCGCCCCCCAAATTATGACAGTAGCCCAGGCAAATGCACTTCAGATCGTAAACAAGTGCTTCAAAGTTTCTTCCTGCACAAGCGACAGGAATTCCTGCTCCGATCCGAAAACAATGCCCCCCGCAGGACTCTACAGCGCCAGTGCTGGGGGCCAATCACAGTTGGGGTTGGGGTGGCGTTAGTCAATACGGATTCAAAGTCAAAATCCTGCAAGTCGCAGTCCGTTGCAACGTGGCCTGATGCCTCGGCCAACTTCCGCCATCTGTGGCCGTGTGCCCGCCTCCAATGCGATTCGGTCACGTTCCGGGGCGTTGCCCAGAACAGTGCCCTGGGTAGGTAGGTGCCACAGAGAGAGAGAGAGAGAGAGAGAGGGAGCCAGGCAGCCAGGCAGCCAACCAACGAGAGACGACATCCGAGACCTCTCGGCTGTGCGGCTGGTGGATGTGTGGCGGAAGTGGGTGGCTGGGTGGCTGGTGAGTCCCTAGCTTCGGCTCTGTTGTAGGGGCAATGCAACATGTTTGAGTGAGTTCGATGCGGCTCTTGCGTCATCCTGTTCCTAATAAAGATGGAAAGTCCGAATGGAAGGCAGAGGTGTGCAGAGGTTTATTGAAACTTGATTGACAGCATGAGGAATGGCTCGTGCTGAAGGTTGGCTCTTCCCTCATTTACAGACTTCTGCCCCCGCCCCCAGACTCATCAATGGGACGTCAGGGCGTAAAATCAAAGGCACACCCATGCGCTTCCTAATCAAAGATCTATCCCCAGCCCACCCTTGCCACCCTTCCTGCCTTCAGCTTCACGTGGCGGCAACTGCTTTAAAATGCAAATTGTTCCTATGCTAATAAAAATGTTACTCATATGCGTGGAAGATTTCCCAAGTGCCAAAGCCAAAGGGAAAATTCTCACGCACGTTCGACTCCACGTAAAACTATTGGAGCCCGGCTGGTGGTGGTGGGTTTCGTCTTGGTTGGCGGAGGGGGGGGGGGGGGGGGGGGGGGGCTTGCCAATTTTCACGATAATCACACAACTAATTTGCATAGCACTGAGACGACTGCAAATCTAGGCTAATCAAATTAGCCAAAGGAACAAACTCAATTTGCGGTGCAAATACTTTTGGGCAAACGTATATTGGATTGCTCCTCTCTGCTGGCAGTGGCATGGGATTGCCCCGCTTGCCACGAAGAGCATTCAGTCGTCGTCTGGCAGTGTCCCATTTCAGAGATGCGCCGTCTGATGATAAGACTCTCTCCCTTTGATGGGGGGAGACTCTATGCAAATCTCGGCTTATGAAATTTCGGTGTCTACTTACCCTGGCATTACATTTCCTCAAACACTTCGCTTGGCATTACATTTCAGCAACATTTCGGGGTGGGCAAAGCCAACCAGACCTGAAAACAGTCAACAGTTAAAATAAATTAGAAAACAACCAAAAAAAAAAGAACAGAAACAAAATTCGAAATTCGAAATTTTTGTTGCCAAAAGGATGTCACGCATAGCTGTGGGCCAGGGAAGATCAGGGGCTGGCGAGCCCATCGAGGAGACTGTGGGAACTTCGGGCACTTCAGCAGCCTCTGAAACTGGAACTGTTGCCAATGTCGAGATCTGGAACCCAGAGAAGGCCATTCAATTCTGCAGGGAACTGCAGGAGAACGAGGTGCAGACGCTGCACTATCTGGGCCTGCCGTATGTGGTGCTGGCACGCCGTCCCCGGCTGCGCGTGAAGGTGCCGCTGTCGACCATCAACTACGAGGTGGGCAAGTGGGCGGGCATTGCGATGCAGCTGCTGTTCACCTGCCCGACCAACTACCCGATGCAGCGGCCCCTCGTCGAAATTGTGGACAAGCGCAACGTGTCGACGTCGCTGGAGTGGGCGCTGCACGAGGAGATTGTCCACAGTCTGGATCAGCATGTCGGCCTGCAGATGATGGCACCGGTGACCATACGCCTCCAGACGCTGCTCAACAGTCAGCGCTTGCGACTGCCAGGAATGATGCATTAAAAGCCAAATGAAGTCCGCGTCCAACGAGGCAATGCATCTGTAAACATTTATACGAGTATGGGGAACAAATATAGAAATAAGTGTGCATCACCGTCGCCTTGGCCTCTAGATCTATGCATGAACTTGGTCTATATATCTGTAAGTAAGTGATTCTGTTGGCTGTGACCATTTCTCTGCTCATCCTTACGCTGCGTCCTGCAATTACGTGCACAAACAAATTTGGATGGCAGAATAAAAGGAGCCTCTCGCAGCTCACGCAGCAATACGTGACTTTTGGCCTTGACTGACGACGGACTGCCTGAAGTGCCTGCGATGTGTGCAACACTTGGGCCGAATGTTAACACGTGCCCTCAGACACACAGACACACACACAGTCAGAGGTGAGGGCCGCACATCCTGTAGAGGATTCATTAATTGGGCAGTCAGCCAGGAGGCAGGTGGCAGGTGGCAGGAGGCAGGAGGCAGGTGGCGTCTGCGTTGCATTAACTTATCTTTTATGCGCGTGCCAAAGCACTCGCCATCGCTCGCCGTACCGACTTTGGCATGTTCACATTTCCTTCCTGCCCAAAAAAAAAATAAAGAAACTAGAGAAAACACACACAAAAGTTGCAACACATTGAACACCAGCAGCGGGGAGGGGCGACTAAGTCAGACGCCTTGGAGCGCTTCCTGTTGATCCTTAAGCATATAAGAACGTCCTGCCATGCCAGGCCATGCCATGCCGGATGTCTCTGGGTAATTTAGATAGCTGCAGCAGCGGCGCTTCGTTGCTCCAACTTGCATAATGTCACTTTCAAAGTGTCGCAGGGCAAAGGACATGCACTCAGAGGAGCACCCCACAGCACGGGCAGACATGTTAAAGCTGTGCGATAAGCAAAAGGGATTCTTATGAAATTCCTAATTTCAGGCCAAAGCTGAGAGATGGGTGTCTGAGGAGGGGGGTTGTCTCCCCCTCCCCTCTTCTTTTTTTGATATTCTTTTCTGGAGGTCTGAGGGGGGGTTGGGGTAAGCAAACTTTAAGTCCCACATCCCTTTTTAATGTGACTGTGTATGCCCGAAGGATTTGTGCGTAATGAAAAACTGTCACGCCACAGGACCATGTCGAAGGACGACAACGACAACGACAACGACGAGGAAGGATGAGCCTAAGCCAGCGCAGGTACGAGTAGCAGAAATTGAAAAGCGCTAGCCGGGAGCCGGCAGCCGGCAGCCGGCAGCCAAAGGAGCATTAAAATGGCAAATTTGTGTGCACTGTCAATGCCAGGACACAGCTAGGACACAGTCAGGCCATGCAGGACATTTATGGGCGACAGACATCGACGACAAGAAGGACATAAAAGCGGCGTCGCCAGCGTGATAAGCGCATAAATCAGCCAAGTCCCAACAAGTCCCAAAATCATATACCCCATCCCACCCCCACCATCCCCTCCTGCTCTTCCTTTCGTAAAGCAAAGGCTTTAAACCGGGTTCCCCCTCCCTTGTGCTGGGTTTTCCCTCAATTAATTGCTGCTCATTTTGAGAATTAGATGGCCCCAAGGGTCAAGGAACTGCAGTCGCATAAATTCCCGTGTATTACATGGCAGCCAGCAGAACGCGCATTGAATTCCTTATGTGGCAGGAGCTCAGCAGAGGTCGAATGACTGTCCTTCCAGCTACCCAACCCACCCCAACTCCTGCCTCATTGCTTATGCTCGAACACGAAACAAATTCAAATTACAAATTATGTTTTCGTCATTGGCGCAGCTTTACGATTAACCCCACACCCCCAACCCTCCACGAGCCATCAACCCAATGCCGAATGAGGGTTGGCATGGAAAGGAAGGTACACGTTAATGCTGATCCCCTCCCGTTGGCCAGTGTCCGCGCGGTGTCAACTATTTAGTTTCCGGTTTTAAGTTCTCCGCCATAAAGTCGGCATTATGTGTCCGCTTTTATGGCTTCTAGCGGCGTTCGTCTCGGACTTCATTGTTTCTTAATAATCCACGGAGAGACAGCCAGAGAGAGCGAAGCGTCGTCCTACGAGTGCACACGTCTGCACATTAACAATGTTTATGGGGGCCAGACAGTCCTCCCGTTCCGCAGTGGGGAGTGGGGAGTGGTCTTGTCCGCCTAGTTGCATGCCACTGCCACTGCCCAGCCACACATCCGACCGACTTCCGTTGCGTTGCAGTCATAAATGGCGCTTAATTGGCAATTTTTGTGTAAGCGTGTTGAAATTTTTATGCCACCCCAAAACGTTGCAGTCTCATGCTCAAACTCGTACTCCTAAATAGCAAATATTTATGTGGCAGAGTGGAGCGGAGCTACTGGCTTTTATGGGTCATGCATGAATTTCTGCCGGGATTTATATGTGGGCTACATGACCTGGATTCTGATATGGCCATTCCATGGGGCTGCTGCTAATCAAAAGATATTCGGGCAACGCAGCCACAAATGGGGCCACAAATGAACATAATTTTATTTGCTTAATCTACAATTTTATTTACACTACAATTTGGTTGGGTAGCTAGAGCACATCTGTGGGCAGGACAGGGCAGGGCAGGTGGGGAGAAGTCTCTATAGAACACTCAATCCATATGGGGGATTTAGGGCTTTGCCTTACCCAGCTCCTCGGCAGCCATGGACGCTGCCTTCTGGCGCTTCAGCTTCCTCACCAT
The DNA here is from genome assembly GCA_035043285.1 of Drosophila subsilvestris. Classification (NCBI taxonomy): domain Eukaryota; kingdom Metazoa; phylum Arthropoda; class Insecta; order Diptera; family Drosophilidae; genus Drosophila; species Drosophila subsilvestris. Next base: position 683,035 of record JAWNNB010002104.1, on the reverse strand, counting down.
CTGCTCCATCATGTCCTTGGCCTTGGTCACAATGGGCAGGATGTACGTGGTGCCGCGATTCAATCTCTTTATGCGCCGAAACTCCTGCAGCATTTGCAGCTCGAAGGAGTCGGGGAAATTCTTCTTCGAATGGATATTTATCTTGGGCAACAGATGGGGATACTTCTCGACGTAGGTGAAGATCAACTTGCAGCCGATGCGGGGATCTTTCGTGGCCACCTGATCGTAGTTGGAGGAGCGCACGGTCACCTCCAGCTTGAGGGCGGGCTGGCTCCGGAGCACCACCGTGGGATAGCCGAGCAGCCCGATGGCATGCAGCTCCGAGTTGCGCAGCGACTCGCTTAGCATTTCAATGGATTCTGGATTCATGGCGAGAGAACTGAACAAAACTAAATGTAAACAAGAGTTTCAGCCACGCTCTGACAGCTGGAACAAATGCAATTCGATTGGGTTTACCTCCCCACCCACTTCCCATCACCCAGAGTGGCCCAGGGCAGTCGTTGGCCATGTTCCGGCTTGGATTGATCGTTGCGCTGTTTTCAATCTCCGGCAGCTCCATCTGCGGCAGGAACGAGGTGCAGGTGATCTGTGGCAATCCCTGCCCCAAGTCCTGCCATCCCCACAGCTGTGTGGGCGTCTTGTGCTACGGCCGATGCGACTGCCTCGGTGGATACATACGGGTGAACAAATACGAGGGTCCCTGTGTCCTGCCCAGTGAGTGTGTAAAGTATCCCATGAAGGAGACCAAAACCATCAACCAAAAAGGCAGGAGCAAGCCCATTCAGTTCAAAAATCAACCAATGCTCACGCAACGCAAGCGGAGGCCTCCTAAAAGCTATCAAAAAAGACCAAAAAGATAAATCCAAGAACAGTCAAGGAAACTGAAGGCTACAGGGATCTGTGGACAGCACCAGGGGAGGCTGTGGCCTATGACTACTTCAAGCACAAGCCTCAATCCGACCATGTGAAAGTGACGACTACAGAGCTTGCCACACGCGCAACAACATCGCAGCCACCAGCGACAGAGACTGAGAGCAGCCCTTTTATCCAGGAGCATATTCAGCGCTAAGGCAAGATCTAACAAAATCAGATAAAGATAATTCTAGAACCCGTAAGGACTATACAGAAAATCAAAGTTGCAAAGAGTTCCCCAAGACAACCGCATGGAAGAACACTTTCTGGTTATATTTTGCAGGTTTTTAGGCTACTCCCAGTACTTGCCTTTAATGGTTTGCTGAAGTCAAGGCGCCCTTCTATATTATAGCTTCGATTCTTTGCTTCTATGGCTTTGAGTTGAACTCCTTGCCCATGCCCAGGCGGCTGAGTTGGTTCATAGGCTGACTGTAAAGTGTAAATTGAAGCTATGTCCGGGGATGCGACAACAAGAGGCACGCACCACGTTAGTCTTAGTCGCAGTGGCCCAGCCTCAGACGACCTACGCCCTTCCATATTCTATTAAAATTGCCTGTCATTGCCGTTGCCTCTGGCATCGTTATTGTCCGCCCTTTGGCTTGGCTGCCTGTTGCCCTTTCTGCCTTCTTTCTTTTTTGGGATGTCTGCCATCCTCGGCTTAGTCCCTTGGACGACTGCGACGTTGTCTTCTGGCAGAACCATTATTCTTCCACAACGTGCATTATATTATCCTTTGGCTGAAGGCATTTGTATGCTGGTCCAGGGCGCGAATTGCATTTGGGATTGGGTGGCTTTCGGGGTGGCTATAGGGAGGGAATGGCCTTCCCTTTCAGCTGTCGTCACTGCAATTTGTATTGCCGCCCGACGTTGGAGGCGGCGTCTGCAACTTGTTTTTTTATTGGTTTTCCTCGTTTTAAATTTCAATTTGGCGCCTGGGCACCGCTGTAAGCAAGATGTATGTACAAGACGCCAGCCCAGGAGTCATCCCATCCCATCCCCTCTGCCTCCCTGATTTTGTCGCACTGCAGAACATATGTTGACAGCGTCAGGTGCGCCAACGAGGGGCGATTTATATGCGTCAGCGTGCCAGGTTGACAGTTTCAAGGTGCCGGAGTTTCTGCTGCTGTCTTGACTGCTGCTAACTGAACTGTCATTCAGATGGGAGATGCTGCTGCTGCTGCTGCTGCTGCTGTTGCTGTTGCTGCCACCCACAAACCCCTCTTCGATGTTATTATGCCATTAGGGGTTAGAGGTTATGCTGCTGGTGGGGTGGGGTGGAGTTAGCACATTTTACACCGCATTTAACCCAAAACATGCCACTTAACAGAGAGCATTTATCAATGGGCTCTGCACACTCAGACACCCACAAACAGAGAGGGAGAGAGTGGCAGAGAGCGTTGCGTTGCCCTAACCCTACGTGATTCGCACCCCTCGCATTATCAGCCATCAGGCATCATCATCATCATCATCCCATACGTGTTAACCTCTCTCCACTCTGCCTCACTGTTCTGTTCGTATTCCGTACCCTTATGACACTGCATTCTGTGTGCGATTATCAAGCGTTTCCGTTTCCGTTGCTCGGCTCGTTTTGTGGCTTACGGCCACGGCCACGGCCATGCCACTGCCATGCCACCCATAAAATTACATGCCTTTGTTTTTTATCTAACGCACAGGCGGGCATTATGCCTAACCCGGGGTCTTAAGGGTCTGCTCTGCCACTCTGTGCGTCTGTGAAACGTGTCCCGGAGTCCGGGTCTGATTCCGATGCTCCTGGGCGTGTGCGTAATTCGATCTATTATCAGTTGTCATCGTCGGCAAATTCACACATTCGCATGGGCATTTGTCGCTTTGCTTGATTTGTGCCTAACAAAATGTTGGCACAGTGGCAACAGTCCTGCCAAAACGGGGCAATCCTGTCGCCGAATGTCAATGCTTTATTTTTTGTATTGTGATTTTCGCAAATTCAAATGGTTAAGGTGCTACTCTTGAAGAACTGCTGCTTCGTGGTGAACTTATTATGGGGCTGCTATATCATATCCGGCATCATGTGGCTCGAGTCCCTTTGCTTTGGCTGGCAGTGCTTCACGATGATTCGTAAGCACGGAACCCTAAACCATGTTATTCCTATGCTAAGCGTTGGTTTTTTCCGCAGGTTACAGTGCCTTCTACATTCTAGTGACGGTGCTGCATTTCGTGAAGCTCTTCAACGCCATCATTCTGTTGTATGGGCTGCTAAATGTGAGCATCTTAAAGCACCTCTGGGATAGCTAACGTCCTATTGGCTCTTCCCCAGCAAAAACGTGCACTCATTGCCATCTTCCTCATGACGATTTGTGTGTGCATGATAATTCTGCTCATCCACTGTCTGGTTCTCATCGCCATCAGTTCCATATTGACCTTGGAGTTCGGTCATTACATTTCCATGTTTGTATACTTTGGTAAGCGATCCAACTTTGGGGACTGCATCAAATGCATCTGTTTGCTCTTTTAGCTTGCTACTTCTTCTTCATATGGGTGATATGCTCGTACTTCATTCTCAGTCGGGAGCCAACACCTGAGGAGTCGGGGGTGCAGTCACCCATTGAACCTACTGAAGAGGCTTGAAACTCTGCCCAGCTAATCGCTAAAGGTATCTGTGATAATTATATGAATAAATTTAAATCCAAGAAGAGTTTTCTTGTTTCTTGTTCCACTGTACCTCGACATTCAATAGCACTTGTCCTTACCGTTTCGTTCTGTTCCCAAAAGGCGCACATTGTTTCACGTACCATTTCGCAGCTGAAATTTGAACTTTTTCAGGCACTGAGCAACCGAAAAGAAGTAAACGAGAATTCGCAAATCCGTTGAGTAGAGCTACAGATGCTGGATGGATAGGAATGGAGATGTGTGAGATGTGTTAGATGTGTGCCCGCCCGATGCGTGCCTAAGTGTTGCATTTACATGCGATGGCAATACAATTTGGATGTGCTGGAATGGGTATGTATGTGGAGGCACAACAACTGGCATTGAGGCGTGAATTGGATACGCACAAAACCAATGGAGCAGCAGGATGGCAGAATGGGACGATGAGGACTCAGATGAGCCCTGTGTGTGCAGGGGTGTGTGTGTGGTGTGTGTGTGGTGTGTGTGTGGGGCATATTAAGCAAGAATTAGCAACAGTTGTACCAGTGTCTGTTTGTTCCATTTCCGAATATGTCAAGTTAATTTAATGTAGCATGAAGAGCAGGATGGGTGGGGGGGGGGGGGGGGGGGTGTGTGTGTGGACTATCTCGTGGTGGCAGCTGTTGGGCTGCGGCGCCTCCGCTTGCCCGGCCATCATGTGTCGCCAGCCTACGTGCAATAATTTGTGCAATTACTTGGCAAATTTGTGCCATCCACTCTGCCACACACTCCTCCTGCTCCGGCGACGTGCCTTGGGAGCCATCAGGAACAAAAATGGAAAAAAATGCAAATAAATTATGCTGCCTCAAGGCATTTTACAGTTCCATTCTTTTTATTTTTTGCTCCCTCTCAATTTTGTGTGTGTATTTTTGTGCCTTGTCTTTTGTTTTTCTCTTTTTTCTTATTTTTTGTCGTGTTCGAAATTATGCATTTAGTTGAAAAAAAAAAATGAAAAAAAACATGTGGAGCATGTAGAACAAACTACGTGAGGGGCATAACTAAAAAGGGGAATCGCCCGAAAGCCAATGGCCCAGAAATATTGAAATATTTACTCACCATAGAGAGAGGACACACCCACACACGCCCCCCCACTCTACCAGTCTATCGACCAACTCCCTCTCTTCTCTGGGGTTTTTTGCTCTTTGAAGCTGTGTAATTTTTCAGAGCAGCGCTTTTTGGCTCATAAAAATGTCAAATCGTTTACATACACGTCACTTCTGTGACAACTACTTGACAGACATTAATACACTTAAGCTGCCTGGCAGGAACACGGCATTATCCTTTAGCCAGCAGTCCCTGTAGCGAACGTATACCAGGAGTATGCTACGAGGGTCCTTTATCCCCAGAGCAAACGACAGCGATGGCGGCATGCCAACATAAATGACATAATATAATAAAGCAACAGCGGAAAAGGCAGGCCAGGCAAAAAGTAAGCGAGGAAGGGGAATTCGTGGATGTTAAAGGAGAAAACGTAGAAAAGAACAACAAAAATTTGCTTAGACAGGCAAATCATGCCGAGAGAGAGAGTGAGAGACGCTTCTGCTGGCCTCTTCGTGTGACATATTTTGCTTGGGAGCTTCCTCTCTCTCTCTCTCTTTTTCTGTTGGTTCTATCGTGAGAGCGATCACTGTGATATCTTTCTTGTCTTGCTCCCACTCCTCTTCTTGTCTCTTCTTTTGTGTTTCTGCATCCTGTGCTCGCCCTCTCCCCTTTACCACCCACCCCGCCGCACATGTCAAGAGAGTCGCGTCTTTCCTTTTTTTTTTTTCATTTTGTCATGTTGCCCTCGGAACAAATTGCTTTTGTGCAAATTTTGTCACATCCCAAGCACAAACACATGGGGCTAGACTCCCCCTGCCCACACCCACACCCACACACAGGCCCACAGCACCCTGCATCTTGGCTTCATTAGTGCATTTTTTTGTTGCTGCACTTTGCCTTTGAGCTTTGCCGGAAGAGCAGGAGAAGGATGAGCGGACACATGCATTATAGAAATATCTGCCACATGATAAATATGATTTTTGGCAATCATTTGACCGGATAATCAGGGCCTGAAACAGTTTTTGATTGGATTTGATGGAAGGCGACTTACAGTGGTTGGCAATGAGCGAATGGACAGTGGGTGTGGAAATTCCCCATGAGAAATTTAAGCTGTTTAAATTTAAAATAGTTTGTTTTGTTCTCTGCCGAATATAATTTCTAAATATAATTTTTGATTTCTGCACAATTTCTTCTCATACTTTTTCTCAACTTTTCCTATTTTTATGGCATACTTTTAGGTGGCTTTTAAATTAATTTTATGATTGCCAAAAACTAATTTCCACATTCGTAAAGTTCTATAATTTACCCACTAGAACATATAAATTTCTACTTATTGAATATATTATATCAGAAATGTCTAAAAGATTTTCCTGCATTAGATCAATCCAGAATGTGTGTATTGAGAGCATAAAGAGCAAGAAGCTTACTCAATTTTTCAGCAATATAATGTTATTTTCTTAGGACAAACACTTCACCATTTTGAGCAACTCCTAGTCGGATCCTGGATCCTGGTCTATGGTTCATTAGATTCCCCCCCAGCTACAGCCATGACTTGACATGTGCGAGCTGGCGTCTTGCTTGCATGCATTGGGGGGGAGGGGCCCGTCATAAATTCTAAATAAATAGATTTGTCAAACATTTTTCGGTGGCTGCCACACACACACACACACACACACGCTGTACCGCATGGACTTCCTTGTGTGTGGTTATGTGGCGAAAAAGATGAAAAGCTATTTACATTCTGCTACAAGGACAACGACAAGGGACTGAGGCTCTGATGGGGACTGGGATTGGCCACTGCAAAAGGCAATTTATCATGAATATTTGTCAAGGAAGTGCAGCAAACTTATTTTACGCTCGGACAAACACCGCAAGACACAAAAACACCAACAAAATGAGAGGAGGAGAGGAGTTGACTACGAAATAACTTAGTTTTATTCCTATATCGTACATCTATGATCTAGAATTGTGAGTGGGGGGTGGATGGGCGGGGAATAGTATTGAGGGGATGATCTCTCTCTCTCTCTCTACAAGTACTGCCAGATCAGCCAGATGGCCAGACCCACTCCCAGCACCAGATCCATGGGCAGGCTGAAGGTGTTCCGTTGCGCGTGCTCGTTGCGGGCAATTTCGATGATCTTGTGGGTGGCGTGCAGCCACTGCTTCACCACAGATGCCTCGGCTGCCACAAAGGAGTACTCCTCGCGCTTGCCACTGCTACTGCCACCGGAGCCGCTGCCCGACTTGTCCTTGTCCTGCTGCTTGACCAGCAGATTGATGATCTTGTTGGCATTGGACGCGGTCAGTTCCAGCGGACGCTGCAGCTCCACGTGCTCCCAGTGGTAGTGCTGGCGGTAGGCGAGTCGCTTCTTGCGCACCTCGGTGCACACCAGGCACCGGTCGAAGAGGAAGATCTTGGCGCGGTATTTCTTGCGCGTGGGAAAGTGCTGCGCATCGAACTCTGTGGCGCGTCGAAAGTTGCCCAGCTGCAGCAGATCCAGCTATAAAATTATGCATAAAGTTAGATCAGAAAAAACAATTGAATCCACGGATTACTCACCTCATTCAGCTCATCAATGTTGGGTATCTCCTCGGCCTGATTGACCACATCCAGAGCACGTCGCATGCGCGTCTCCAGTTTGCAAACGGCTGTCAGCACGGGCTTGCAGCTGATTCCACTCTTGTAGAATTCCTGCAACATAACAAGATCCATGAGATTCTCCCCCTCTCTCTCTCTCTCTCTCTCTCTCTACCGATATGAATTGCTGGAGCAGCAATGGATATCTGGTCAGTCTTTGTATGGGCTGCACAAGGAAGCTATCGATGCCCAGCTTGTCTTTTATCGTGGTTTGATAGGCCTAACGATGGAATCAGATATTATAAACAGTCAGTGCAAATGATATTTATGCCCTTGACTTACCTGCAGCCATTCGCGATGATCTTGACGCAGCTGCATGGAAGATTTCTTGCCCATGGTGAAGCCCACGTAGCAGTAAAAGTTGTTTTTCTGTGGAAAATTCATCAGAACAGAATGTTTAGCCATAACGACAACCTAAACTTAAACCTAAGTAAACCCACACCTTTGCCCTAAACAGTCCCACCTGATCGTTTGCTGAGCTTTGCCCCAGCCATGTGATTCCATTTCGTTTGAGGTTCGGGTTTCTCAGCCCAGATAGAGATAGAGATATAAATATACAGCCGCACTCGTACCTCACTGCCTGCCTGGCGAAATCATAATTTTTTGAGCATTTAAGTCACGTAACTCGAGACTCGTACGCAACAGCCACGGCTGAGCAGGAGGGGGCTGTGGGAAAACCTTGGCAAAGCTAGAGCCAAAATTTGGCATTCCTGTCGCTATCTCGGGCCAATGCCATGCAAATGCTGCTGGCCCAAGCAAACTCCAAACTGCAAACTGCAAAGAAAATTGCTTGGCCAACGATTTCCTTTCCATTTTAATTTCATTAGCATCGCCCCCGCCCCCGCCTTCACCCATAGTCCGAGAATCAGAGCTGTGATTCGAGAGCTCAGAGCATGATGCTGATGCTGATGCTGAAGCTGATGATGATGTGGTGGCGGTGGTGGTAATCATGTCTGGGCCAGTGCCAGGGGGTTCTGTTTTGTATGTCTAATGCGGCTTTAGTCGGACAAATTGTCTGATGGCGCAAGGTGACAATTTATTTTTGCATTTTACTCTTCGATGGATGCATGCATTCCCCCTCGAATACAGTCATTTGTTTCGTTAATGGTATACGTATATACACTTTCTGTACTATAAATAGATTAGATACTAATGCTAATAAAGCTGACACAAATGTTAAACGATTTGCCGAGCATTTCCTATATAATCAAAGCAGAGCAGATGGCATGCCCGTCGCCTAGCCAAACATCAACAAATGTTGATCTCAACATTCAGTCGCGGAGAGCAATCAGAATGTTGTAAAACTTTTAATTGATTTTGAGTTGGTGTGGTGGTGGGGTGGATTCAAGTCGATTCGATTTGAGGGTGAGAAATCACTCAGATCGACGCGCTTGTCACTTTTTTTATCTGTTCTGTTTTGTTCTGTTCTGTTCAGACCATTTAAAGCCGATTAATAAATGAAGGCCAGGCTATTTACGGAGCTGTCTCCCCTCCTCTGGCAGCAGTGGGATGGATTCTCGTGTCCAAATATCGAGTCAACAGGTCTGGCCGGACGACAAGGCCTCTTCAGCCGCACAATCAAATCGGGTCAGAACTAATCGATTCAACAATTATTCAACGTTTGTGAAAAGCCTCATTAATTTGCTCGAGAAAAAGGCGATCATCGAGGGGGAAACTCAGAACTGAGTTTAAATTAAATTTTATATTTATCAGCAAGGCAAGCTCTTTCGCTCGCGTCTTCTTTTGTTTATTCAATATGCTGCCAAGACAAGCAGGAAGCGGGAAGAGAGTAGGGAAGGGGTAACATTTAGAAAATATGTACAATATTCAATGAGTATAAACAAAATTTTCGAACATATTTATAATGCATATATTTAGCAAAAGATTTCGCTGGCTCTCTTGTCCTGTGACTCAGAAATGTTTGGCACAAGCGGCACGAAGAATGCAAAGGGGGTGGGGGTGGGGGTGGGGGGGTTGTATTCTGTAGCATAAATCAGCTCCCAGGGGCTTTGCATGTCTGTTCAGCATTAAGCCAAATCCTCGGGCAGCTTGTCGTGGCTCAAAGAATGTTACCTGCTTTGGGAGCAGATTTTCAGTTGGTTTTTTTTTTTAATTTTGGGATTTCTTGGAACTTGCCGATGACATAAGAGAATTGCGTTCGAAGTATTCCAGCAGACAATTTCAATTTCAATTTAAATTGATCGCTTGAGTTGTCAACACTTAACTCGGCCTCGCCACATGGACAGCATGTAGAAATCTTTCCAAAAAGCAAATAACGAGATCCACACAAGTGGAGCTCGTGTTCAATCAGCGCACTACTCGTATCTCGACATTTTGCATGCTCTAGCAGAGGGTATTAACTGCTTGATAGCAGCAAAGGAAACCACATAAATAACGGATACCATGGGTATGTATATATTCTTTATCAGTGTCAACAAGCCATAGATAAAATAAAGCGTATCACTTGGAGTACGAACAATGTTTCTGCAAGAGTATTTAAAGCTTAGATACATACATATATACATACATACATAGGTACATATGTATTTATACCCAAGCAAGCCCCAGACAGACGCTAAAAAGCTGTGTATTTATTCGCCTCTCTTTCGAACGCTTTTATTATGAAGCGAAGCCAGTCAAGCGATGACGTCAGCAGCCGGCAAACTGAGCGACGTGCACAATAGTTTGTTTTATTTAACAATTTCCTACTGATTTTCGTTAACGAGTGTGTGTTCTTTGTGGTTTTGGGTCTATTTAGCTTTATCGTTACTATGTTCCGGCGATTATTTCAATCTTATCTGGGGGGGACTTCAAAAAGCCCACCCCATTCGTCATACAGTAAATAATTATAAAAACACACTTAAGTGGTTCTTTTGTTTTTTTTCATGCGAATGAGCTATGCTATGCTCTGGGCCCCCACAAACACCGTGACACACATTTGTCCCGCGAGTTGTCAGGCAACAAATAATAAATAATAAACAAAAAAAGCAAACTCCCTATTATCGAATAAAAGAATTCAAATATTTCGGTTAATTGAAATTGTCAGCGTGTTTATGCAATCGCAATTTGCATAACCCACAACTAAACGACTGCCAACGGAACGCCGAACGCTGCTTAATATGCATTAATTCACGGGTTGAGTTTCTCTCTCTCTCTCTCTAAAAATACAATGTGCAAATAATAAATAAGAATACTCATGTGAAGAACCGAGGAACCGTCACTCAACGGCACGGCAATCGCAGGTGTCGCCACCAAATGGGCATAAACAAAAAGAGAATATAAAATAAACATTAAAAAGTTTGTCTTTGAATAAATATTTGAATTTGAGTTTGTTTCGCTTGTGGCGGGCCTACGGAAAACAAAAGAATTTTTGATCGATGGCCCCGAATCGGGGTGTCGGAACCTGTCCAACGGCTACTTGGCAAGCGACGCGAGTCTCATGGCTAATGGACCCAACCCAACCCAAGCCAACCCAACCGAACCCACGCAGGTTAGGAGTGCCTCCCGCTACTCACCTCAAAGTGCGCGGCAAACTCATCAAAGAGACCCTTCAGATCGCGCTGATTGCGCAACATCAGCGGCAGAATCTCGCTCTCGTGCAGCTCCAGAATCTCGGAGACATTGCCCAGGAGTAGTTGCTGGCGCTGCGCACCGCGCAGGCTTTCGGGCAGGCCCTCGATTGTGTCCAGGCTGCCATAGTTGGCCAGACCCTTCTTCAGGTTGTTCACATAGTTGACCTCCGTCTGGATGAGCTCGTCGATGATGAAGCTGATCTTGCGCGAGGCGTAGATTTCGGTTTGGTCGCATGGAAACAGATTCTCCAGCGACAGTGTGTCCTCATCCTCGTGGCTGCTCGGACGGTGAACGGTCGAATTATTTACTGACTCAATTAGCGGGCGACTGTGACTATGGCAGTGGGTTGGATCTGTGGGACGTGGGGGGTGGGGTTGTACTTACTACTCATCGCCCAGTGTCTCGAAACTGAGCGTGTGTGAGAGGTAACCATTGTGTGTTCGGTATGTTGGAGATGAGTTGGCGGCAGTCGTGGTCCCTGTCGTTGCTGAGGTGTAGATGGAGCTCAATGAGATGCCACTGGAACAGAAATGTAAGCACAAGAACAGGAAGCCGTGAATGTGGGGGGGGACAACACGCAAAATGTGTACTGATAATGCAAAGGGGGGAAGGCAGGGAACCTCCACATCCTCTATAAAGTTATTAAGTTCAATCTTTTACCCACTTCCTTGGCTAATTATGGCACTCCCATATCCAATGAACGTTTATCATGCAAGTCATGCCTGCATCAACAATTACCATGAAAGGCTTTAAAAAATGAACCCATAAATCCCGTTATCTTATCACGTTTACTCATTGTTGTTTGCGGGGGAGGGAGGGGGGACACATGCCAAAGGTCAAACATGTGGCTACAATCAGATGTGGGGACATTGGGGACAACCAATGAGCGAACAACTCGTCTGATTAAGACATACCATGAGCTTTGACCTACCTATCACTATCCAGCAAACTCGCTTGCTTCTCCAGCTTGCCATTTTTGCTTAGTGTTGTGGGTGTACTGGGCGGCGCCTCTTCTGTCAGACATTCCTTTGCCAGGGCCTTGTCAACGACATCGTTTGTCTTGGCACCAGCACTTTTATCGTCCAGTATGTGCAAATAGACATTCAACACTTGCACCAACAGAATCGCGACAAATGTCAGAGCCACGGATATCAGATCGAACCAATTGAACAGCTCCATGCTGACGATTTAATGCACTGTTTTTCTTATGGGCTTTCGCTTCGAAGGGATCGAATTCAATGCATTTCGATGGGAATTCGCACTAAACACTTCCGTAGCCGTTTCCAGACCGTTTCGAATCACACGAGAAAATCAAGTGAGTGGGAGCGCCGCTGCTGCTGAGCGTTCAAGCTGGCAAAAGCTTTGGCCGAAAGCTTGCTCTCTCGCCCTCAGATCTGATCGTTCTCTTTGCTTGCGGCTCTCTTTTGCACGCGAATTTGTTTGTAAACATCGAAAACGAGACCCATTCGAAACTGTCGGCCCCGACAATGGATGGAAATATATCAAAAGTCTGCAACACTTTTGCTTTCATCATGGGTTTATGAGCGCCCCAATAATGCGATTTTGATCCACTTCGATTCGATATTTGCATACCAATTAGGGAGCTTTGGCTAATGGCCCCGTAATAACTGTAATTACTGCTACCAGGCCGTAATCATAAACTTTGATTTCCCCTTGAACTTTATTTGTCTGTCTGCGATATGCGCACAGTGAGGCGAGAGAACCTCAGTTGGGGGCTGTAAATCAAAGCTTGAATATAGTTTTTTTGGACCCTATCTCACTTTGCATTCCTCTCTCTCTGGCACTCACCATTTCCCTTTCATCATCACGTGCGAATTTCGTTGGCGATGATCTCACAGAGATCATTGGGAAACGGCTATTCTATTGCCGTCACTGATGTCGTTTTGCATTTGCGAATTTCACAAATAAACTTGTTCACATTATACATTTATATTGTTTTTATTGTTTATTAGCCACAATTGATTTTTTAGACAATACGCGAGTCAGACACACTCTCTACCCCTCCCTCACTCCCGCACTCTACCCATCCAATTAAAATCAAAAGAATTCCGTGATGAGGCAACAGCAAAAATGAATATAAATAAACGGCGAGCATATCAGGGCTCGAATTTGATGAGCTGCAATCCCCATGTGCCTGCCTGGCTGCTCCATGATGAAGAATACCCCGAGGCAAACAATACCAATAATTGTTTATACTTTTATTTATACTTATTTATATGCGCCATTTGTTTATTTATAAACATTTTCCTAGTGATGTCACAAGGCGGTGCAAGTGCCAGCCAGAAACAAGTTGTTGGCCGTGCGGCGTGCGGCGTGGCGTGTCGTATCATTAACAATGTTGTTAAGAGCGATGTGCTGGAGGGGGGAGGGCAGGGGTAGGGCCAACAGCTGTCCCACGTCTCGTCCGACTCTCATGACAGCCAGCGCCAATGGCGTGCGACCGACCGACCGACCTTCCACGATGGATTCATTTGTTTTTGGACGACTCTGAGGCGTGTGAGAATCAGCGATGAGAAAGTGCAAGGAAGTGGCTGATATTTGTAAATTATTGTGTAGATTATTTTCCCCCAATTAAGAGACATATCAGAGACAGATAATCAGACGGAGGTGCCTTTGAAGTGGGTTTTATATTAAAACAAAACTAAAAAGTGCAAACGCGACTCGAATTTTTTTCTTTCAGTTCCAATTTATTCATAACTATTTTTGTCCACTACTAAAACTTGATTAAAACATAATTCATAGTCGATATTTAGGCACCAGAGAACAACAATAACAATAGCATAAAGAATTTAATTAAACTACTAAACTTAGAGTAAAATATTTGGTGATTTAGCTTTCAACTTGAAATGTTTTTTTTTCACTTCGCTTTTGCGGTTTTGTTTCCATTTCGTTTCCATGAACACAAAAGTGAAACAACATTCAATGATAACTTGGCTTGGCCCCCAGTTGGCCCCTGGGGCTCCGGACTGGAAGGGTGCCCGTGCCCCGTGCGAGCTGCCGGTCTCCCCTTAGACCGAACGATGTTGATGCGATCGGATATATAAATGCCATGTCCCACGCTGACCTCTGGGTCTGACCTCTCTACGAGTTGGCATACCAGGTGCTGCGATTACTGGCCGTCTCCTCGTCCGGCTTGGGCATTATCCATATGTTGCCGATGCCGCTGTCGGTGCTGAATCGATTGGAGTCGCGGTAGAGCGAGAAACTGGGTGCCTTCCGGTGCAGGTGATCGTTCTCGCGGCAGTATCGCTCCTGCAGCTTCTGGCGCTCCTCGTTGGCAAAGTTGTTGATCATGTCCCGTATGAGGTCCAGCCAGAGCAGGATCTGGGCCGGATCCGCTGTGAATTCGCACTCCTGCTGCTTGCGGCGCTCGTAGTAGAGCGTGAAGGACTTTGTCTTGGCCGCGATGCCAATGTGCTCGCAGGGATAGCGACCGTGGAAGAGCAGATGCTTGCCCTTGATCTCCGTGTAGATGATGCACTTGTCGAATATGAAGACCTTGGCCCGGTAGCTGCGCTTCTGCTTGCAGTCGAACACCTGGAACTCGTTCACCTTGCGAAACTTGCCCTGGTAGAACACATTGAACTGCAATCAAAGGGGGGCGACAGTTAGATTGGATGATTGGATACAGCGGCATCGACGATCCTCACCTCATGGCAGTCGACAATATCGTTGATGATCTCCGATTCATTTGTGGTGGTCAGCAGGGTGCGCAGTCGCTTCTCCAGTCGACAGCAGGACTCAATGAGCGGCTTCATCACAATGTCGCGGTTCTTGAAGAAGGTCTAAAGGGGGAATTCAATTCAATTGTATATTTAGATTTAGTTGGCTGCCTGCCTGCGATTACATTCACTTACAGTGATAAACTGCGTCAAGAGTAGGGGATAGCGGGCCATGCGCTGAATGGGCTGCACCAGGAAGCTATTGATGCCCAGCTTATCGTCGCGTTCCAGGCGTATGTTCTGCCAGAAAGGGGTTATACAATGATTAGGTACAGTGAACTCACTTCGAAATTCAATGGCCCACTTACGGTGAAGTAGTTTTTGTAGAGATCACACAGTTTCAATGACTTTTGCTTGTTCATGGTGAAGATCACATAGCCGTAGAAGCAGTTTTGCTACAAATCAAAATACGGGTAAATGTTAGCCCACACTTGACCAAGAGATTTGTGCACCAAACTTACATCCAGCAGCTGCAGGAACTCATCGAACAAACGCTTCAGATCACGCTTATTGCGCTGCAGCATCGGCAGAAACTCATCCCGATGGAACTCGGCGATCTGTTCGATATTGCCAAAGAGATCGTACTTCTTGCCACGCAGGCCCAGCGGCAGATCCTTGCGCTGAAAGATGTTGCCATAGTTCTCGATGCCCGTGTACAGATTGTTCACGTAGGCCTCCTCCGTCTTGATCAGCTCCTCCAGAATGGGATGCACGCACTTGTCGCTCTTGTCCCGCAGCTCGATTTCCACTTCCTCCTCCCTGAAAGGCATGAATGAAAGCTATATAAAGAACAGGCCATTGAAGCGGGTCTCATGCGATTAATACTCACTCATCCTTGGGCTGGTAGACCGAGTGAAACTTGCCAACGAGATGCTGATTTGTTGTGCCAATGATTTCAGTCTTACGTCTGGGCGTGGAGCGATAGTTTCTGTGGGTGAAGATGAATTGTGGGTGTCGTTATCTCTTACTATACGTTTGTATGATTTGCCCTGAAGGGGGGGATTCACAGTCGAAACAACAGCAGAGTGTGATAGCTACGCAGATAAACCACCTCACGAAAGCTTCTGTGTGAGTCACAAGCAAAGGCTGGCTGGCTACTGATAAGCAGCGCCCTGGCCTCCACGTGGGTGGCCTGCCACCCATTCTTATGCAACTGAAGAAGCGAAAGATAGCGAGCGGAGCATATTTACATGGGGAATGACTCACGACTCAGTCTTCTAGTGG
Source organism: Drosophila subsilvestris (assembly GCA_035043285.1). Taxonomy (NCBI): domain Eukaryota; kingdom Metazoa; phylum Arthropoda; class Insecta; order Diptera; family Drosophilidae; genus Drosophila; species Drosophila subsilvestris. The sequence goes on along the minus strand of JAWNNB010002104.1, from coordinate 667,243 downwards.
GACTTCAGTATGTTCCGCAGAAGCGTCTTTCGAGAGTCAAAGATGCCCAAGGCGGTGTCGAAGGCCTCCCACACGGACTTGACGCAGTGCTCCATAAATTCCAGCTGCATGATGATGAACCAGGAGATCATGATCAGCATGAACATCGCCAGGGCAGTCACTAGGAAGCCCGTCAGCTAGAACACATGAAAAACTTTCGAAAGCTTGCAAAAATAGTCTCAACGCGACCGGATCAATAATAATAATTACTGACCCCCTCGACACAGCCCTCCATATTCTGCAGCGAGGTGGAGGACACTCGCCATTGAAGAAACGAATCACTGCCCGTTCTCCGCTCATCCTCCGATATGGAGGAGTCGGCTTTCGTCACGTTGCTCTTGCGAGACAAGCGTTTGTTCTGGGAACTTCGTCGCGAAGCCATCTGACTGTTTGCAGGCTCCTGCTCCTCATCCTCCTCATCCGTATGCTGAACATCGTACACATCTTCCCTTGCCATCTTCTTTCCGTCTGCGTAAGGACCTTCTGCGAAGATTACTGATTCATCCGTCTCCGCCTGCGCCTCCACATCCGCCTCTAGCTCCCCATCTTCCTTCTTTCGCTCTTTCGTCTGCCTTCTCGATGGGAATGGATCGTCTCTGGTCGACGTTGCCATAGACACATGTCTCCTCAGCTGTCGTTGGTCCTGCCTCTCTTCTGGCTCCTCCTCTATCACTATCGAAGTCTCGTTCGCATCCACGTTGGGATGGGGTTCGTCTTGCGGCGGCTCCTCTGGCGGGACCTGCTCCTCTTTCTTGGGACCATTCATGTTCAAGGTGCGGCTGCTTCAGGGCCAGCGATTCCCAAAGATACATTTTACAAATTTTGACACATTTCCCAAAAGTAAATACACTCTGGAATGACTTCTCGGCCAGAGCAAGCTGCTAGGCCAGGCCGCTTGCCACCTTCCCTTTTGCGGGCATTTCCATCGGCCAACCGGTTCGCGAAAAGTGCTCCAAAACTCAATTAACACTTTGCCAATTAAGCGGCGACGGCGACGGCGAATGGATTGAATGCCTCGGGTTTTATGCTTTAATTCGGATAATTGGATTCTGACACCAAAAAAGGGGAAGCTCAACGACCGCGAAATCTACTTAATCAACGCTGGGGAAGGCTGCTCTGCCCTGCTCTGCCCTGCTCTGCCCTGCCCTGCCTTGCCCTGCCCAGATGGCTGTTCTCAGTGTTGGGCAGGGTCAAGCAGCAACTCTGACTCTGCTGTGGCTGGAGGCCTATCAATTGTTTTACACTCACCTTGGAAAATTCTGATCATTGCGCATTTTCAGCGGCAATGTGAGGTTCGCCGGCGCTTGATCGACGCTGATCGAACGCTGCACCTGCTGGCCACTCGACTCATCTTCCTCGTCTGCAGCAGCGTGGCTGGGCAACACCTCGGAGGCGCTCTCAGCGAGCACATACTCCCTGGTTGCATTTGGATCCGTTTCAAAGTCCGATATCTGATCCACTTCGTCCTCGGAGCGCACCTCGCTAATGCTGCTGCTGGTGGCGCCGGGAGTGCTGACTATGGAGCTGCACCGACTGCCGCCCAGACCGGAAAGGCGGAACCGTCGCGGTGGTGTGGCCGGTGGCGTTGTTCTGGCCTCCCCCGCATACTCCTCGAATGACGGATGGCGGCGATTCTCGAGCAATTTCAGGCTGTGTCTCTCCTGCCGCAAGTATCCGATGGTCGTCTGCAGCGTCTCGAAGCGGTGCACCTTCTGCCGTACATCGAGCCACGCGGGATCCGGCGTTGTGGGCGTCATGGGTGTCTGGGGCGCGCTCTCACCCTCCACCTGCGCCTCGGGCTCACGCATTTTGAGCAGAGAGCGACGCTGGAACTCCGTGTCGGAGTTCACCGAGTAGGAGAGCTGGAATGAGCTGGAGCTGCTGCTCACGGCACTGTCGCGTTGTCCGGCCCCGTCGGCGTCCATGTTCGTACTGGGGTGTCGCTCCTGCTCCGCCGCCTGCTGGCTGATGCGGCGCCGAGAGTTGCGCTTGTTGAAGTTTCTGTTGCTGAGATTGCGCTCGCGACGGAACGGCAACGGACTGAGATCGGAGTCGGCCATTTTTGGTTTCTTTCGGTGCTGGGTGAGGGTGTGGGTGCGGGTGTGGGTGCGGGTGTGGGATTGCGGGTGTCTGATAAGACTTATCGTAATTGCTTTATTTCTCACTCTCTCTCTCTCTCTTTACTTGTTCGCAAAACTCTCTTAGCTTTGCTTTGGGTTGGGGGTTTTTTTTTTCTTTGAATTTTCAATTTCTCCCGCTACTCTTCAGCGGATTTCAGCATTTATTGCGGTGCTATTTACTTTTGTTTTTTGTCATCGTTTCCACCGCATATATACAATTTTTTATCTTATTTTGGCTTTTTGCTTGTTGCCTTTTTTTTGTTTTTGGGCTGAAACACGTACACGTATCTCTCCTCTCCTGTGTGTCTGTGTTGCGCTCTTGCCTTTTCTGCTTTTGATTCTTATTTCGTTGCTTTATTGCGCTGCAAAACAGAAATTCGTAATTAAAGCTATTTATCGTTGTGAGCATTATAAATAAATAAATAACAAATTTGTGAGTCTCTAAAAAGTAATTAGGCATGTACTTAGCGGGGGGAAACACTCACTCGCGAGGGCTGTACGTGATCGACAAGGGATTAACGAGGCGACTATCGAGACTACCCTTGACTGCACAACGTTGCAGTTATATCCTGAACATACGAATGAGTGATGCTCTGATGCTGAGGCTACGTACATGTCATGGACCTATTTCATTCAGGAAGTCCAAACGATAATCGCATTTAAGCATGTGCATGTGTATGTTGGGTTTGCTCAAAGTTTTAACTATAAGATACAAGCGATTTGTTTATATTTATTTTTATATGACAAATGACGTCAAGTTGTCTGAGGTTCGTGAGGAGGGACAGAGCGACAGAGCGACTGTTTGGACAGTGGGAAAGAGAAAGACAGGTGGTATGGAGTATGCCGCTATATATGCATAGTCACACACATTCTGCTGCTTCGTAGTTAATTATGTGTGACGCTGACTTTGTTGTTTTATTGGCATGGCATGGCATAGGAAAAACAAGTACAAAGCGACTCAAACCGCAATTGAGGCACGACAAAAAAACGCAAATGAAGAGCGAATGGGCTGATACGAGCACAGGAGGAAGTAAGTGCAAGGTTCAGTTCCCTTTAAACAAAAGAAAGTCACTCAAATGCCATCTTTCAATTCCGGAATTGAATGGGGCCTCCACGCTAGCCCTTTTCTCCCCATCAAAGTTGTCAGTGAATTGTTAGTTCTATGCTGTATCTGCCCATATAAATAAGATTTCTCATTCCATTCCTACATCTCGCATTGGATAGTCAGTTTTTCCGTATTTTTCTAAGCTCTTTGAAAGTTTTTAAGCACAAATTTTGTTGTCAAGTGAATACATTTTTGATTCGTCGCAATGGACAGGAAGATCATAGACATATTCGGCACCCTCAATGAGCTAAACAGGCCCAGCACCAGTGACGACATTACTCTCGCCTTGGCCAAGAAGAAGAACCTGACACTGAACCAATTGCCTGAGCTGCACAGCCTGGTCAATCTTCGCTTGAGCCAGAGTCTCCCCCACGGACTCGTCACTGAAAAGCTGGGATATTACCAGCTGCCCCAAGCAGGATCGGACGAGCCCTGCTGTTCATCAGCGATGATGAACGACCATTAATACAACCCTCAAGTGAGTTCCCGCAATGATGATTGAACCCAAACTAAAATTCTCTTCCGCCAAAGGTCTGGCTCTCACAGTTTTGGGGCAAACAAAATTATTGCAGCTCGTTGTAATCGTGTACGGTATAAAATCTAACATTCAGCCGTGATTGAGGCGAACAATCATTTGTGTATATCACTTATGACCCATTTAGATAAAAAGATAATGATAGAGTCGGCTCATCAGAGCCCCGACGTGCCTTGGCAACAATCTAATCAGGGGCGTGGGGCAAATATTTATCTAGAGGTTATACCACTACGATCTCCATTTTAATTGAACCACTTGCAGGGTGCAGAACTTCTACCTGTCGCCCACTGGCTGTGACTATTCTTATCTGCGCTGACTCAGCCTGAAGGTCTGCCTACTTAATGGAGTTGGATACGTAGATAGATAGGAAGTGAAGAGTTGCGCTTGTTGAAGTTTCTGTTGCTGAGATTGCGCTCGCGACGGAACGGCAACGGACTGAGATCGGAGTCGGCAGTGAAGTGCCCTCCCATTCGTAATCGGTTAACTGAGCTTCCACCTTCTTTCTGCGAGTATATGCCGTCGAGGGGATTTTTCAATACTTATTTATAGATCTCTAACTGGTTATAGCCGCCTAATTGGCCATTTAGCGTCGTCACATGCAGGTTCCATTGTGTTCTGGGCACTCAGCACTCGCTCAATGGATTGGAAAGGTGTATGGGATTACTGAATATTCTGGGAACTGGAATATATATATGGGCTGGGGGGGTATCAATCTACCTACCTAATCTTAAGAACATTTCTGCTGTTTATTGATTGTAAAACTATTTAGTGCACCTTTTTATTGGATTGTTTTAGGTTGCTTACTTCTATACCTCTATCTCCCTTTTTTTTGCTAATCTCTAAATAGTTTTAAGGCTACTTCCAGGAATTTCCGGTGCCCGTTAACAGGCAGCTATCTTAATGATTCTTATCAATTCAATAGATATGCATATGTAGATATATATATTGAGTACGAGTAAAGAAACCTTGAATGGAGCTACAATTTAATGATGGGTTTTCACCCTTTCTCTCTCTCTCTCTCTCTCTCTCTCTGTGCCAACTTAACGACAAGTGTAAATGTTCTCCAGGTGTTTTCGTGTGCGGGTGCGGGTGCGATTACACTGCTGTTTAGTCAGCCGATAGCAATGATACAAATAATGAACAAAAAGCAAACACGATAATAGCTAAATAGCTTGCCAAAGTGGAGGGGGGGGGAAAACTCGCTGCTGATACGGAATGGCACGGTAGAATCACTGAGAATATCAAAAAAGAAACACAAATAAACGGTTTTCGAATGGTGTACGAGTACATGCAAAATGTTGTAGAAATGTGGCAAACAAAAAGGGTAGAGGCAGGCACTCATCGAACTCATAATTTGTATACCAGTTTTGATTTTCATATTTTGCACATTTCATAATTTGTGGGCACGTGTTAATGAGACAGTTTCGGTGTGCGCTCCCCATATTTGGGGGAGACGAGACAGCGTATTACGATAGCATTTATTCGAGTCTCAGATCCGTTTTTTTCGTTTCACTCTTTTGACACTTACATGATGAGGGGTGGGGGGGGGGCTTAGGCGGTTTTGGTCGGTTTATCGCGTAGGCAGCTATCTGATATATTTTTTTGTTAGTTTAAGGTCACGGGTTCGGCGTAGAACACGCTGCGTATACGCAATATTTACAATGGCGCTGCTCTGACACGCTCGGCTGCCAACAGTACTTGACACGGTCGCCAGACAGAGACGGAGACGGCGACGATCTCTGACGCAGCGATAAACGATGAACGGTAAACGCAAAGAAAAAAGACAAACGACAGGCGGGGTAACGTTCGCTCACCTGTGCATTTGAATTCGCACTGTGGAGAGGCCGCGACGCCGACATTCGCAGTGCAGCAGAGCAGAGCAGAGCAGAGTGTGCGAGCGGCGGCGGCATTGGTTCTCTTTTGATCATAGTCGAGTGTGCTCTCTCCGCCAGCTGGTTCCTCTCTCTCTCTCTCTCTGTCTGTGTTTTAACTGTTTGCTTTTGCGAGTTAGTTATAATTCTTTTTATGGCTCGGGTTTTATTATTTAGATTGCGATTGCAGCCCAGACTCTGTGTTCTCTCTCTATCCCACTCGCGGGGCTTAGCGGTCTTTCCGTTCCGTTCGTTCTGTGTCGCATTTTCTACAGCAAATTATTGTGATAAAATGTGAGCTTATTCTACTGCCGCCCCCCCCCCCCCCCCCCCCCCTTGTGCAGCACGCTTTTATTGTTGCTGCATTTGTGCAATGTCAGGCGGCGGGCGGCATAAATTCCAAATAAGTCTAGGCCAAGCAACTCTCCACAGTCGCCGCAGTCCCAAAGCGGACTGAAGAGCAGGGCTTGGCGCCAGTGGAGATCCCTTTACTGCATCTACATACAAGAACGAAGGAAGTGTGATCGAACCCTGAGCTAAATTAAGCATGAGGGAATCAGACGGGAATAGCTTTCTCCTGATAACATAAATCTTTATAGACCCGGAAATGTTTTCAGGATACGACTATTGTAAAATATTTCACAATCAAAGAGAACATATGTATGTTTGAGTTTCGCCAACTTTCGTTTTAATTTCATACTCGACTCTGCAACGACTCTTGCAACGTTTTTGAAATTTCTGCCTTATCGGAATTGATTGTCATATCTTATCGGGACAGGTTTTCAGTTCTCAGGCTCTCCAATCGACGCAGAACACAGGCCTGCCAGTCGGCCCTAAAGGCCACAAATTGCCCATTTGTCATGGAGTTTGGCTCGATTTGAGCTCTAGCTTTGCTTTCTGGGGGTGTTTTTTGTTGGTCTTTGGTTCACTTTTCAGCCTCTGCCTCTGCTCTTTTATGCTTATCTTTGCACATTTTCGAACGTGTTTTGATGTACTTCAACGAAATTTGGCCAAATAAAATTCAGTTCCATTGTTGGGGGAGTCCCAAGCGATTGCATACACACACTAAAATGTTTTTGAGTAGAACCAATACCGTAAGTCAGTATGAGCGTAGCACCTACATATGAGGCTATTAGCAGGTTGACCATTAGCAGCACAAGCCATTTTTAGTTTGCTGTGGTTTTTTAAGAGATTTTTTACAGGAAACAAAATTATATGCATCAAATTATTAAATAAATGAATAAATTGTTATATTTTTATTAAGCAAAGTTCGAATTTATTAAAATTATTTAAGCAACAAAAAAGATTTATTTATTATTATTTCTCACAAAATTCTGCTATATGTCAATAAGATTTTACATTAGTTAATACATTAAATTTTACTTAACATTACAGTTTCATACATTTCAGCTTTTGATAGAGTGCTAATCCACTGCCGACTACTAGATGGCGCTTTTCCATTATTATTGGTCTCAATGTCTGTCTGTAGGCGCGAAGTTTAAATGTAAGCCACTTTTGTGCTTATTGTAGGCCAATTGGGTGGGACATCGTACAACAATAGACAACACACAAAAACTACAAAAACAATCAATTGCAGCAATGCCAATTTTGTTTTCTGGTTTTCTCTGTTATTTGTGGGCTTATCTGGGCGTGCCATAGCTTCCCGTGTTCAAAATATTTCATCTAATATTTAGTTGTCTTGGTTAACCAATTTTAATCGGAAAAAAATTAAACGATGACTCATTTACAGTGCCCTCTAAACAGTTTCTTCCTCCCACAGTTAAAAAATCAAACCAGAAGCCTCCCCCACATCATCAGCCGCCTGGCAGCCACTCAAATTTCCCCGCCCAACGGTCGCCATCGTCGGCAAACCAACATTCGAATCGCGACAATCCGTGGCTGGTGGCACCCGTAGCAGCTAGTAACCAGCACCCCACGCTGGCGTTTCAAATTTCCTGATGGATCAGATTGCTTTGATTTCTCATTAAATGTTTATATTAACAGAATGCTGGCACATCTTTACCTACTACCTACTACATTGGAAAATTCAGCGAGAATAATTGTTAAGGATAGATAAGGGATCATCGCATGTGAGTGTGTGGGTGTGTGCGTGGGGGACATCCTGTTAAAGTGGCTTGTTCGGTTGTTTAACGCAGTAAAAACAGGACAGATTAAGCTGCCTAAAACTAGAAATCAATCAATTGGTTGTTCCAAAATCCCTGCCTATATAGAAGCTCAAGCGGAAGAGACATACTGGAAGCCACCTAGCTAAGAACACTTTAGAGACTGTTTAAACGAATCTAATAAATATGTACATATACGGCGACTATTTTTAGCTAATATTTATAATTGGTTCATAATAGAACCCCAGAGGCAAACATCAAAACGAGAGAGAGAGAGAGCAGGGAGAAATTGCCGAAAACTTTGACTGAGGAAATATTTCGTAAAAGCTGTGGTTTCTTGTTTTGTTTTCGCTGCTTAAACTATTGTCCAAACCGTAACCTAAGCAAACTTCATCCACTAAAAGCCCATCTAAATATTTGTCTCCTTTTTTTCGGCTACAATTCAAAATTGGTTCATAATTGAACGCCAACAAAGATTGTCCAATGACCGCAGCTTTCATAGGTCTCTCCTGAATTGAAACCGAGAACAGAAGAGCGAACGACTGGTGAGAGAACAATCGAATTGAACTTTGGAAGAGAGCCAAAGCGGGAGCCTGTCTGCCTGCCCAGCTGCAGAATCTAGTCAAATAAAAGAAAGGTAGAAATAATGCTAAGCTAAACAACTAGTTAATATGTTAACTTATTCCGCAAAAACATTTAATTTCAACGCGCTCGCAAAGTGTCACGCGGAAGAGATGTTCTACTCTCACGCGATCTTTCTCTCTCACTCACTTTTACCTGCAAGAACAACTCTCACGCTCTCTATGTCTCTCTCTCTCTCTCTCTCTAGCTTTGAACCGGCCGGCTTACACACACACACGCACACCTGCCAGCAAGCCTCTCGGAAGAGAGCGCAAAGCTGGCAAAATAATGAGCGGTCGCCAGCGCCAAAGCGACGCAGAGAGGCGTGTGTATAAAAGCAGCGCTGCCACCCACTGGCCCTCAGTTGCGTGCAATCGTTGCTGTTGATCGATCGGTTCAGTGTCTTGGCATCCCAGTGAGAGAGGGAGATAGCGAGCGTGTGAGAGCGAGAGCGAGAGAGCAACCCTAGCCCAATATCCACTTAGCCAGCCAGCCAGCCGCCAGCGGCCATCCAGCCCCAGAACGGGAGACCAGTGCCTGAAGTTTTGGACTGCAACTTGAGGTAAGGATTCCAAAGAGTCAGCGTGGGGTCAGTTTTCTGGCACTCCGAATGCGCCAAGTGATGTAATTTACGCACAATCGAAAAAAAAAAAAAAGGTTTACCCTTGCCAAAAATTGGAAAACATTTTTCGAACTCCGCCGAATCGGAAATCGGAAAGCCGAAACGTGTTCGTGTTGGATCAGTTCTAAATATAGGATATGCCATCGCGTATATTCTTTTTGGCTCCGATTGATTGATTTGTGGGTCAATCGATTCGAAGTCGAATCAGTTTTGAACTCGTTTCGCACCCTCACAGTCCTCGCCGGCCACTCGACTCGAATCATTCGCAAGCAAATATGTGAAGGACAACGACGTGTGTGGACCGACAGATCGACTAGAGCCAGAACCCTCTTCGAACTGCATAATTAAGAATATTATAGAATCGAATCGAATCGAAACGACCGATCGAGTGTTGTCCCCCGTCGACTGTGGAGTGCGTGAACGAATTTCGAAGCGTGAGGTACTCGAATCGGAACAATCTGAACCACAGTGAACCCCACATCCCACATCCCACATCCCAGACAGTATTCCCCACTCAATCTATTTAATCAACATCTGGCTTATCAGAGTGCACTTCCTTATATAACCCCAATTGATACCTTTCCTAACAAAAAAAAAAAAAACTGAACTCTAAAGAATAACAATATTTCCGTAATACTTAAACAGATAATTGAATCGTTATCGCAAATCGAGGCTATATATACGTATTGAGGTTCCAGACTTGTAAATGCCAGTGATAAGGTGCGCGCTCTAATCTGCCAGTAAAATTGTCCATCTGGACAGCCGGATTTCAGTACGCACGTGAATTTGATTGCTATTGAATATCGCTCAGGTTTTCAGGTCCTTGACCCATTAAGTTCCGATAGATGGCGTTTCCCATGGATTGAATAATACCTGAAGCATTTTCTTGTTCACTCTCTTTGTGACCTTTTCCCACGAATTTATTCGATTTTGTTGCCAAAGTGACAGATAAAAGAGCCAAAATAGATCAGAAAATCGAATTTTAATTAAATCATGACACCGAAACACTTTCATCTGCTTTCTCTGCTGCCTCCCCCCTGATGGACGGCGACCAAATTAAATTCAATTGGAGCCGCCATGGCAACAAGTGGGAAAGAGCCAGCAAGAGCACACAGAGGGATCGGATCAAACGAGAGCGGGACGGACACAGATAACGCCGAAAAGTCAAATCGATTGCTGCAATTTGAGACACAGAGAATCGAAAATTGCAGCGGAAGAGGGCGGCCAATCAGCCATTACTGAGAGGGAACGAGGGGAGAGGGCAGGAAACTTGGTGACTGACTGGGCGCCCGGCCAAAATTTGCCAACGAAGCATGGCAAAGGCAGAGATCTGGTACTTTTCGGGGGACTTTAAAGCGAATCAATCGAAAACTGGTTTACGTTCCACATGGCATCCACAGGAGGAACCCTCATGGCATCCATACCCCATCCTAAAGACTGCCTACGTTTGATTATTTTTATTTTATTTATCCGACACATGAACAACAACAACAACAACAACAGCAAGAGCAAAAACTGTCGGCTACAATGGGTAAAAGGGGGCGTCTTCCTCTTCCGAAGCCAGCAGCGTTCTTCCAGCAGCGCCAACGCCCCAAAAGATTTTGAGCTGCCTCAGCAATCCAATCCGAGGAGCATCGGGCTGGGGTGCCAGTGTCTTTGATGTGCGTGGGTGTGTTGGTGCCTGCCATGTCTGTGGGACAATCAATGCATTTCCGCTCGCGTCTATAGGCAAATACTTGATACACATACATATGTATACATACATATCTGGGGCTATAATCGTACACTTATTTGCCGTATTATGGTAATTATATTTTCTGTCAACTGTTGCCATGAGCGAGCTTTCATGATTTATTGCAGTGGTCTTGAGAAATGGCCATATATAGAGGCCCAGCTTAGTTACGTTCCTCAAGACAGACCATAAGAATTTCATTTATAAACTAATCGTAAACTCGCAATAAAAGTGCCCCCAGGTAGAGTGGCAGAATCTTCTAGTCTCATTCTTTATCTATCCAAACACAATCGTATAACTTTACGATCAGAGTATGCTTGCCTTATCACTCACGCATTTCTGACCCACTTCAACGTCAGCAGCAGCAGCAGCAGCACAAACATTTATCGGGGTAGTATTCCTTATCTAACGATTTGGAATCTCCGCAAACATAAACCGAATTTTGTGTGGAAAAACAATAGTTACAGATAGTAGAAATTTCGATTTCAATTTCAAAATATTTCACAACATAGCGAAACTCAAGGCGGATCATTTACTTTGTTGTTTTTAGGGAATTGCATTGAGTTAGCGCAGAAATGGCCGACGAAGCACAAGCACCACCTGCTGAAGCCGCCCCACCAGCCGAGGGCGCACCACCAGCCGAGGGCGAGGCTCCACCACCAGCTGAGGGCGAGGCTGCACCACCGGCCGAGGGCGAGGCAGCACCAGCCGTACCCGCCGAGCCCGCTGAGCCCATCAAGCACAGCTATACACTGTTCTACTTCAACGTGAAGGCTCTGGCCGAACCACTCCGCTATCTGTTCGCCTATGGCGCACAGGAGTACGAGGATGTGCGCGTCACCCGCGACGAGTGGCCAGCCCTGAAGCCGAGTAAGTGTTTGCAGATTGGAGATCCTTAATCGAAACTACATACATATTGCATTACGCTTTCCGCAGCCATGCCCATGGGCCAGATGCCCGTGCTGGAGGTGGATGGAAAGCGTGTGCACCAGAGCATCTCGATGGCCCGCTTCCTGGCCAAGACCGTTGGCCTGTGCGGTGCCACTCCGTGGGAGGATCTGCAGATCGACATTGTTGTTGACACCATCAACGACTTCCGTCTAAGTAGCGAGCAATGTGTGCCCCAGTTTCATGTTCAGTGTCCTTGATTAACTCTTGAATTTTTAATGTATAGAAATTGCAGTCGTCTCGTACGAGCCGGAGGACGAGATCAAGGAGAAGAAGTTGGTCACCCTGAATGCCGAGGTCATTCCATTCTATCTGGAGAAGTTGGAGCAGACCGTCAAGGACAACGACGGCCACTTGGCCTTGGCCAAGGTTCGTACATGTTCGAACTGCATGTCCGCATATCCCATTTGATGTCATCTCCATTCTTTAGTTGACCTGGGCCGATGTCTACTTTGCCGGCATCACCGACTACATGAACTACATGGTGAAGCGCGATCTGCTGGAGCCGTACCCGGCTCTGCGTGGCGTGGTCGACGCCATCAATGCCCTGGAGCCGATCAAGGCTTGGATTGAGAAGCGTCCCGTCACCGAGGTCTAAGCAGGCCCAACGAAGTTCGATGGCGGAAGGAAAACATTGCACAAACAACACACCAAAACACACACACACACACACACACACACACGCGCACACATTTTTGCACACATTTGCACAGATTTTGTTCCTTTTGGCTTAGGATCCGATGGGGATCCGCGGAGCAGGCGGTACTTCACACGGGGCTACGTTCGAGACAATAGATTCGTTGAGCCGTAGCTCGCTTAGCACAGGGCACTACGGATAATTCGTAATTGCTTAATTTTTTCAGTTATAATTCTCTTTGCATGACGCTATATCTATATCTACTTGGATCCGACCACGGATCGACTTTCGTTCGCTTAAACATAATGAAAATGATAATACTTATTGCACAGTCTATAATATTTTAGCTTACCCCCCTATCTAGTACATACGCATCCATACAAACGCCTACTCTAAGACTATTTCTTAAATCTATATCGTGAACTTATCTTTTAGACCTATTCTATTCTATTCTATGGTATTGTATTCTATCTAACCGCGAAGAGCTCAAGGCCAATTGAAAAAGAAATATTTAAATAACTACAGCGGAAGCTGCTCAGCAACAATTACATTTGCACATCGATTGTTACATTCACTTTAACACTTTGGTTTCGTTACACAATCACACTTGTAGTCAGCCCCCAGGAATTTTCTTCGTCTTGATCCTGTTCAGATCCCTCTCAATGAAATCAATGAAAAAGACTCAAACAAATAGAACCGGATACTTTCAAAATTATATTCAAGTTCGGCAATTTGAAATTTGAAATGATTGGAACCCAAACAGACACCTAAACAACTGCCACAATTTTGTTTCTTTTTACACCGAATGCACACGCACTTTTGCAATTTCGTAATTGTAATACATATTAAATATTTTCACCAAACACCCAAATAAACAAAACACCAAAAAAAGGAATGAGCACTTTGAAAGCACGAGAACTCGTTTTATTTCATTGCGAAGGAGCTTCTTTTTGTGGGGATTTACGGGAAAGAACTTTAGCCTTAGATCTACAATATATATAGAGGAACTTCATCTATCTGTAACAGGTTCAGTGCTCTGCATAACAAGTGGTTCAACAATAAATTTGATGTGTACGAGTAAACATTATAAACTACATAAATGCACAATTGGTCAGTTGGATACGAGAGTCCCCCTGGGGTATATGTATGTATCTGTATATCACTCATGCTTCCAGTGGGGTGCACGCTTCTCTATGAAGCTAGCGATGCCCTCCTGGCAATCGCCCAGTTGCAGGTTCTCTTCCATTTTGTGGCCCGCAGCCGGATAGGCCTCTTTCAGGGACATGGCCAGCTGCTTGTAGTAGAACTCCTTGCCGAGGCTAATGACGGCGCGACTCTTTGCGTTGATGGCACTGGTTATCTCATCGATCTCACGGTCAAGATCCTCCGCAGCTACCGCCCTGGACACCATGCCAGAAGTGTACGCCTCTTCTCCGGTTATGGGCAGGCCGGTCATCAGCATGTACGCCGACTTGGGACGCGACATCACACGGGAAATGGCCACACCGGGAGTCGAGCAGAATACGCCTACGCCAGCACTGCAAGGGTGCACGGATTAGATAACATGTTAAATAGAATATTGAATTTCTGGCTTACCCTGGCGTGGAGAACTTGCTGGTTTTGGAGCAGACCACAATGTCGCACGAGACAACAAGCTGACAACCTGCAGCAGCTGCATAACCATTAACCTTGCCTATAACCGGAACGGGAAGCTGCTGTATGTCGCGAATGATGTCGGAGAGCTTCTGGAAGACACTTCTCTGCATCGCCGGGTTTCCGTGCAGCTCCTTGAGGTTGTGCCCGGCTGACCAGATTTTGCCATTGGCCGAGAGCACGACACATCGCAGTTTCACATCATCCTTGTTTTTTGAAAGTGCGCTCTGTACGGCGCACATCATGTCCATCGAGAGCGAGTTCAAGGTGCGAGGATGATTCAGTGTTATCTCTCGCACCCCATTCGCCTCCTTGACCAGCACCAGCTCTGCTGATGCATCGCTGCCGGCAAGACGAAGGGCCTGTCCATATCCACCTGTTGCATACCTTACGGTTTTTACAGAATTTTTAAATATTCCAAACATTTATTTCAGTCTTAGTAAACAGTGTGACTGGTATTTAGTATTTAAAGTTTCAGCCCTGGTTTTCTGGGAACGGCTGTTTTCAGCGTGTGAGCAACATGTATCTAACGGGAACGTAGATTCATTGCTGCCACGTCCCGTTAGACACATTTTATTTGTATTGACAAAATTCCAGCAACATGGGGAGGGAGGGGGAGGGAGGGATTGAGCAGCATTCTTCTGCAACACAGCAACAGTCTAAATGGAAAAATGGGTATTATTGAATTAAGGTAAAGTTTGTAATTTCAGGCAATCAGTGCAGTCTCTGTTTTAAATATATTAAACAAATTTTACAGCTTACGATTACCAACAGAAAACATATCCTATGCATAAATAGGTAAAAAATCAAAGACAATTTCAATGTTAATGGTTAAATGCAGCTTAAAACAACAAATTGAACATTAATTAATGAAAATAGGGTATACAAGTGTCCATACGCAAAGCAGAAACCGGGTTGACCAGACGGCAATGACGTCACATTTCGTACACCCTTACGTTTTATACTCTGACTTGTTTTGCTTGAATCCTGTTTTGTAAACAATTCAATAAAAAAGAGTCTTTCAGATTAACCAATCCCTTGGAAAATTGATTCAAGAATTGGATAAAACTACATGTAAAGTGCTGAGAGTCCCAGCTAGCTAGTTATATTAAATCGAATATAAAAATCGGGGAATATGATTTCCAATCAGGGACATAGGCCGATTAACCCACTAACGACCAGTGGGTATTTCTATTTACGCACGAATATGATGTGACTTGAAACATATATTACGCATTTCAGGTGAAAGATCTCGTGGTAATATTTTTTTATAAGTAAAGTGTAAGGATGGGTTTACAAGAAGAATATTAAAACAGGTATTATTTTCCGTGACATAATTGAAAGATTTTCACTGTTTAAATGGAGGGGGTTAAGTGGGCCAACTCAATTTTTCGTCGGTATATTTACGGTATTTTATGAAAACGACAAGGTATATTTCTGACGGTCAGGCGGTATGTTTTATCGAAAATCCGCGGTCCTAGCGTGTGTTGCTTCTTGCTTCTTCTTTGGTTTTGTTGGTTGAAAATATAATTACAAATTTATTCCAACTACTGGGATATATTCTGCAAGACGAGGTGAGTTAGTGTCCCGTCCAGTTATTTAGCCGGAAAAGGTGTTTTCAATTAAATATCCCTTCGAATTCGTGAAAAAACGCAGCTTGAAAAACGCGTCATGTTCTGAAATCGAGTGAATGCGTTAGAATGCAGTCGAATTCGGAGTAGTTTGAAAGATCTAATAATACTCGCAAGTTAGTAACTAATTTTCTTCAATACATTTTCCCCTGCGCTAGGCCCAAGCACCACCAAACACCAACACCACTACATTCTCAGAGTCTCGCGCGGCAGCGGTGGCATCAAAAATACCGAAGAAGTACAAAAAGAAAAATTTGCAAGGTGTGTGTGTGTGTTTGTGTGACGTCGAGGACCGAGTGCGTGCGCTCTAGTAGGGACACACACTGTGCGAGTATTAGTGTATCCTTTGGCATTTCTGAGAGCTTGGTTGGTGTGACACGAGCTCGAGCAGAGCGAAAAGCGTACGCTTTCTACCAAAAAATAATAAACAAGTGCAGCGTAAAGCGGCGTGAAGCAGGAAAGGAAACCCCAACAGCCAAGCCGCACTCTGCAATGGAGAAGAGAATAGAGTTGGAGCGGCGTGGACGGAAGGCGAACCAGGTGAGTTTAGTTATGCTAGTGGCCGAAAACCGCGCAAAAATCCTTTGCATTTTGTGATTACATTACACAAATTTTCAATCAAATTCCCTTTTCCGTGTCCGTCTCTGTGATTGTGTTTGTCCTCTGTGTAGTGTGTATGGCAGTGCAGCGGCAGCGGGGCAGTTACATTAACTACGCCATCATGTAAATCTAGTTTCAATTTGTGTCGATGTCGCCCGACTCGACGCCATATAAAAAAGATTGCTGGAAGAAGAAGCAGCAGCAGAAGCGCATCCAATCCATCGTCAACAACGAGCAGGCGAACGAAAAAATTGATCGCCATAAGCAAATTCTACACACATGAGATGAGATTGTCGTGTGTGTACGTACGTACGTATGTAGGTACTTATGTATGTGATGCCGGACAGTGTTGCCATGTGCGCGCAATTTTGCGCCTTGGCTTTTGTTCAAAACTGCACCTTTCCTTTACAATTACCAATTATTTCGTGTAATAGGAAAACCTAGAAAGCATGTGTGCATGTGTGTGTCTACATCTACTCTATGTGTATCTGTGTATGTATGCAAATCAGTGCCGCCGATCGTGTGTGTGCACCTGAAGTTCGGTAGTCTAGACAGCTGGCAATGCTGCTACTGCTGATTGTTGTTGTTGCTCTCTGGCTCTGGCTTTTCATGTTGTTGCTATTGTTCTGCCGGCCTTCAATTGTGACAAACACTTCAACAAGAGAGTGTGTGTGTGTGTACGTGTGGTGCATGTTGTAATTTCAGGTTATTTGATACCAAAATGTATCTATAACAACATTATAGCGCGCATCATCCATACGCAAGAACCAACCACACACACACACACACATGTCCAAATACGCACAAAAGACACACACATACATAAGTACATGCACACGCCAAGAAACGTATGCACCAAATAATCGACACATTCTAGCATTGGGTTGGACGTGGATGACAGGGAGAGGGCATACACATATTGACTGCGCAGTCATAATACTTTCATGCTCCACGCCGCCTCCACCTTCTCTTGTCCACATTACAAATCCAGTCCGGCTATCGCCGCTCTCTATTCCATGCTAACACCTGCATGCCGCATGGCTTTCTCTCGCTTCGGCCTGCATCACAACAAAGACAAAGTCGTCTGGTCTGTCCGTTTGACTTTTTGCCTGCTCATTAATAAACATGCGCTCTGGCAAGCCTACTCGAATCAGTGGACAGCCCTCCCACACCACCCAACGACTGCAGCCCAGTGGCTACCACTACATACATACATGCATCAAGAAAAAAACAGCAGCAACAACGCATACACACACACACATACTAATCTGAAGCAAAAGCAAGGCTTGAAGCGAGGGAGGTGGAGAGATGTCATTTAGCTACATAACTGTTTCCCCAGCAGAAAGAAAGAGACGGACAGAAGAAGAGATAGGCTTCGGCGGCGTTGTTGTTGTTGTTGTTTCAAGCGATAATTGTGTAATCTCGATTGAGAGGCTCAACCGCAGCTGCTAAGCTCTCACGTACTAAAATTCAGTGCGTGTTCTCTTCTTATCAATCGGCGCCATAGGGCAGGAAAATCTAAACGCCATCCCAGCCCCTTGCAGAGGCGCAACAACTACATACTACGTCACTGTTAAACATGTTGTGGCCGCTGTTGCCTTCTCGTTCCCCAGCCTCCCCTACATTCAAATCCATTTTGTTTGTCATGATATCAGCATTTTGTTTGCTCTTTGCGCATTCTGTTTTGCGGCGTGTACGCTCGCACTCACACACTCGCACGTACAGACATACACACACACGCACGCATGCCAGATATGTTACATAAACGCGCGTTGCCACTTTTCTGCCTCCTCGGGCTGTCGCCCTGATGCGCAATTTGTTACAAAATGTTTCTCGCAGCACTCCCAAATGTTTACCAAATCTTATGGCAGTAACGCCAATTAGTGCATTATGCAGGTGACGGAAAGTTTGCATTTGAAAAAAAATTCTCTGCGTTTGATCGATTTTTGCGTATGTATTGTTCTTCATTTTTTTTCTTTCCTGCGTTTGCTTTGCACACGTTCACACAGACATGGCGGCGCTACTGAAACGTAGAGTTGCCGCTGGTAGACAATCGGTGTACTTTCTATCGATGCTACTAGGACTGTAATTTATTCGAATAGATACATCGATGAGCATACAAATTTATGGATGTTTCTGCTGAGAAATTGAACGGCAAACTTTTGTAAAAATCCTTTTCAAATTTTCATATCAAACCATATTTTATTATGTTTCTTGCGTTAATTAGTATGCGATTCAGGAGTTAAATAGTCATGTAATCTATGTATATCGTACTATCGATAGCCCAATATGAAATTTGTTTCTTCTAACCGTTATTTGTTCCTTTCTTTCCGGGAACACAGATCACAGAGCTGAACCTGGATAACTGCCGTAGTACAAGCATTGTTGGCTTTACAGATGAGTACACCGCCTTAGAATCACTGAGTTTGATCAACGTGGGACTCACCACACTGAAAGGTTTCCCCAAATTGCCCAATCTGAAGAAGCTGGAGCTATCCGATAATAGGATTTCGAGCGGCCTCAACTATCTGACCACCAGCCCCAAACTTCAGTATCTGAATTTGTCTGGGAATAAAATAAAGGACCTAGAAACACTGAAGCCCTTGCAGGAGTTCAAAAGTCTAGTGGTACTGGATCTGTTTAATAACGATGCCACTCAAGTGGATAACTATCGTGAGAAGATATTTAAGATGTTGCCATCGTTGAACTTTTTGGATGGGTAAGTCTTGGAGTCCGTCTCCCACTTGCACGAATAATTAACTAACCAAAATTCCATACCTTATTGCAGCTTCGATTGTAACGACGAGGAGGCGCAGTCGGAGGGAGACGACGATGAAGAGGTCAACGGCAACGATTCCGAAGAAGGTGTGTATATTGCTATCTACATAAGAAAGTAGGGAGATTAGGGTCATATATTTTATTTTCATTGTCCGGCTACAGTCTGTTATCACTAAATTATTATGTTAAAATGTGGTGCTTAGTATAGAAATCGGGTTCTTCCATCTGTCTTCACAAAACGCATCTCAACCTCAGCTTCTGTCGCCTTTCAGATAAGCGCAATGCCTTCTGTTTGAATGGGTTAGAAATCGATTTAGACGAGCTCGAGGAGCTGGAGCAGCGCGTAAAGGCGAAAAAGAGTTTGCAGGAAAAACCACCTGCCCCCTTAGAGGACACTGACGTAGACGAATTAGACGAATATTTAAAAGAATTGCAGCTGAGAGAATCGAAAGCTGCAGCAGACCAACAATCTGTGATAGAGGCAGACCCTGCAGCAATCGAACAACCAAATAGAAACCCAAACATAAATTTCGCAATACTACTCTATTGGTTTTTAGCAATTTTAAATCTGGCCAATGCAACATATTGTAAGCATTGCCTCCCTTTATTTATTTTCAATTACAATTCTCCTTGTATTGTTTATTGTATTATAGTTTCCGGTGATGATGACGATGATGGCGACAGCGATGACAGTGATGAGGATGGGGACAATGGCGAGGTCTCTCTGTCGGAGGTTTACAATGACGATTTGGAGGAGGACAACTCCGACTGGGAGGAGGGCGAGGGTGGAGCCGACGACGACGAGGAGGACTCTGACATTGATGATGCCGATGGTGAGGCAAATGAATCGAGCGCCTCACTGAATGCCTCCAAGAAGGAACCCGAGAAGACAGAGACAGGTGGGTACAGTGCTGCAAAGCCTTTGGCTGCAAACTGGTTATAAGTTCTTTAATTCTATCTACACTTTACAGATGAGTCGCAAGCCAGGGGCAAGAAGAGAAAGCACGATGGCTAAGCTCTTGATCTACCGCTGTAGCGTCTTTGTACGTTTTAAATTTAAATATATACACCGACACTGACATATACACACAGCGACACACATCATGTTTTGATAGAAAAAAGATGACTAAAAACCCATTAGGAATCCACATTTGTTTCTTTAAAATGTAAGCTAACAAGATCGAAAACCGACACAACAGACACAGAAGAATAATAAAATGGAGAACGTACTAATCAAAAAAAAAAAACAAATTAAGAAATAAGTTTAAGCAAACACTAAGAAGAGTGCGGAGAAGAAGAACACAAAACAAAGCAAATCAACACGCACCCACACACACACACACATTACATTACTATAGCCTCATCCGAAGACAGGTTCCAGCTTCAATTAAATAAAATTCGTCAATATGGAAAATTGCTTGAAAAAGTTGTAAAATTTCTTAGCATTAAGTTACAAAATGTATAACTACGATGAACTATGTACAATTTGTCGGATCGAGTCGATCCCCTCCCATCTAGCGTTTCAACAAACAACACAAAACAAAGCAAAAACCCAATTTTCAATGTTTCATCAAAAACAATTATGGCGAGTTTTTTTTTGTAATGTTTTGCAGTCTACACAATTACTGCTTAGAACTTTTAACTAACTCTTAAGTCATTCCTTCTTTGAATGTGGATAAGTTAAGCGAAATCTACTTTCCCTCTACCGGTTCGCGGCTGAGCGAACGCAAGTCCGACACATATTTTAGAGCACTTTCATTGTTATCCATCTCTTACCTTACCCCCCCCTATATGTATCCATAATTATATCTCTCTCTATACACCCCCGCCACACGTACTGTTAAGCAAGACATAATATTTTCATTGAATGAGGCACGTAAAACTAAGTGAATGTGTTTTAGGACGGAATTTTCTTTTAATAAACACGTACGAGTATGCAACAATTACAATTAACGAAGGGCCCACATTTATTTAGCCATAATCCTAATCCATTCGAAATGTACATACATTTCTCAGATGTGTCTTGTACAATCCCCTCCGCCCCGCCACCATTGAAATTGAAATACATAAACTAAAGAATTTTAATCCGCATTTCGTTTATTTCGATTGTTACTTGGTTTAATTTACAGTCATATCGATTGTTGCGCGCCGGAATATATCGCATCGCAATGGCAGCAGTGAGACCGTACTCTGATCGGCTATCTCTGTTTTCGGAAGAGCAACAAGTCTGCATACCTCAGGAAAATAGATATTATAGAATTGAGATATTGTTTGTAATTTCAGACTCCAATTAATGCAGAAACTAATCAGTCTCTGTTTTAAAGATATAAACGAAATTTTGAAGCATATTGGCACAAATATCGGGACCGGTATAAATATATACATAGAACACCAATTTTATGCATTAATGGGTAAATAAAATCTCAATCTAATACAAATTCATTATTAATGTTTAATGGCAGCTTGGAAAAACAAATGTAACACTAATTAAAGGAAATAGGGTGTACAAATGTCCATACGCATGCAGAAACTTAGTTGACCAGCAAAATTGACGTCACATTACTGTACACACTTTCGTTTGATGCTTTGGCCGCTTTTGTTTGAACCTTATTATGTAAGCAATACACTAAACAGGATTTCTAAAAACTAGCCAATCTTGCTCAAAATTGATTGAGGAATCCGACAAAATAGTTTTTGTTAGGTCTGAATGGGCTAATTAGCAAGTAATATTAAACTGAATATCAAAATCATGGAATACGATTTCAATCAATAAAATATAACGTTAACCCATTGTCGACCACGGGGGTATTTAGTATTTCCACGAAATTTATGTAACTTGAATATATTTTACGCATTACAGGTCAATAATATCGGTGGTCATTTTTGTTTTGTAAGTAAAGAGGAGGATGGAGCTACAAGGAGCCTTTACAAACAGTATTATTTTCCGCGGTTTAACAAGGGTTGCTCAACTTTTTAAATAGAGAAGTGTTAAGTGGGTTAAGTCTCTTTTGATCGCCACAGCCAGCCACCATTGATACTATCGTCGATGTTTTTACAGCTCTGGCGCAAACACTCAAAGAAGCGCCAGAAAAAAAGGAGAAAATTTGATTTTAATGTAACAATTCCGAACGAAAATGTCTGCCGATATAGTGAATCAGTTGAAAGGAACTCGATCCGACGTTAAGGCTGCCGCCACAACAATTGAGTGGAAATTCAGGGAATTCAGCAAGGGCATCGGGACAAACGACGCCTATCCGATCAGATTCGAGCTGAGCGTGCTGCGCCAGCTGTGTTTGGCCCTGAAGGACAATCTGCACCAGCATGCCGATCTCTACTGCGACATCGTGGCCACCATGCTGCCACACATGGAGCCCTACGAGGAGAAGCCGAGCCTGTGGGAAGCTCATCTAACGAGCCTGCGCTACATACACCACGGGCTCTGTCAGGAGGTGAGTGGAAGAAACAAATGCTGCAAACTGGTCTCCTAATTGTACGAGTGTATTTCGCAGAAAACCCTGAACGAGTGCCAGAAAATGTACGGCCTCATCCGATCGCAGCCCTGCCGCCTGCAGGAGGAGGGAGACTACAAGTTTTATTTGGACATCCATCTAACGCACTTCAACGGCATTCACTTGCAAATTCAAAAGCAGACGTTGCCCATCGACGCCACAGATCAACTGTATTACGCCTTGGAGGCAATGGGGGTCCTCTTCGACGCCATGCGCAAGCGGAAAGTGGCAAAGAATGCGGCTATCCTGGTCCAGCTGAATGAGGCGCTGTTCATGAAGCGAAGCAGAGGCTTTTTGAAGTCCCTAAGCGCCCTGCCGTCCGAATATACGGCGAAAATGTACGACCCGCTTCTCAAGCTCCTGAGCTGCAGCTGGGGCATACCCGGCTGTGAGTTGAGCAATCAGTTCACGGAGTATTTGGGCCTCGTTCTGGCACTCGTGCAAATCGACATATTTTCCATAGAAGCGCCGCTCCAACAACAACTGGCACTGCAGCTGCTGCGCACTTGTCGCGAGCTGTACAGGAACGTCTCGCCGCAGCACTACGCCATTCAGCTGCTCTACTACTACGTCAAGCTGTTGTACGTGCGCGAGGAAACGCCTAGCTTCAAGCTCACATACATCGATCTGTGCAAGAAGTTCGTCGCCTTCTTCGAGCAAAAGGGCGCGACGCACGCCAAGGAGCAGTGGTTTATGGACCTGTTGGTGTTCTTCCAGCGCCTGCAGACGCTGCTCCATCAGAGCAGCAGCAAGGCGCCTGCATTCGACATGTTTTGGCAGCAGCTCGAGGGCGAGGGCGACGACAGTCCCAAGGCGTTCACCGCGCACTTCCAGCTGCTTTATGGCAGCCTTGTGGCGGCGGTGAACGTAGTGAGGAGTCCGCTTGGGACCAGCTGCAGCAACGAGGCCTGCAAAAGCATCCGCAGGCATTGCCTTCTCTCCTTCGGCATGTGCGCCCTGGAAGCCTTCAATAACTGGCAGCAGACGACGAAACAGAAGACGGACAGAGTAAGTATCCGCCAGTCTCCGCTGGAAAACATTTGATCTAATGAGATTTCCCTGCAGACAACTCACAAGCCCCTCTTGAACATTTTGGTCTACACCATGGAAGTGGCCAAGAGCACGAAGTGCCTGGGCCCCACCGCCGCGGAGATAGTCAAGCTGGTGCGCCAACTGGCGCTAGTGCTCGAGAGGGTAGCGTGTCCCGAACAAATGTCCCTACTGCTGCCCCTCATGGAGCCCCTGCAGCAAATGCGGCCGCTCATCGACATCCACGATTTGCACTGTCTGCTGCGGCGCATCTACAAGGCCAGTGTCCACTGCGAGAGCTCCGACATGGCCAACGGCCTGCAGTCCAGCTACCTTGCTGCCCAAACGAATCCCTCGCGACTGCACACACTGCTCTGCGTGCACTACCACAATGCCAAGGACTCTGCGAAGTGCGTCTACGAGTGGCACGAGTCCAGCCCGCTGACCAATCCCCTAACGCCCGCCGAGAAGAACCAGCTCTACGATGTGGATCTGTTGACCGTTCTGCACTTTTTGAGTGCGCCGCCAGTACCCCTGCTGCAGTCGCTACTCCGCTGTCGTCGCAACGACTACCACCTGGTTCTCCTCGCACGCAAGATGCGCTCCGACAGCGAGATGGTGCGTCAGTGCAAGCAAATGCGCTCCCAGCTGCAAAGCATTGCCCTCAAGAATCCGCTCACCCGCATGCAAGAGCTGGCCATTGGCCATGCCAGTGTCAATGTGTTGCTAGAGGCTCTGGAGGCACAGAAGACCAAGTTCTCGAGCAAGGAGACGGCCGAAAACTGCCTGGAGACGTTCATCGTCAAGAAAAACCTGGAGCTCAACATCAAGCGGGAGCATCGCCTGGTGGAGTTGGCCGTCGCGGCCATCGCTGGCTTTGCGGCCTTCTTCCAGCGGGCTGACCAAGAGCCCCTCGACTGCGACGAGACACCCATCGACTGGGAAGCCCTGATCGACGATGCGGTTGTCGCAGCCATAGCTCTGTCCAACATGGGCTACATGGCGCAGGCCGATGATGCCTGGTTGCTGCTGCTCAGGATTGGGCGAATGTTGGACGAGAGATTCACCTACCTGCGAGCCGTGACCCACTTCCTGGCAAAGGATTATCTGAATCCTAACCAGCATCTACAGCTCTCCGATGAGCTGGACCGAGCACAGGAGCTGCTCGACGATCTGTGGCCTCAGCTCAAAAACGAATCCTTCTTCAAGCGCCACCACACCATAGTGATGCTCTGCCTCTGCCACATGGCCAGCTACTATGCCCGCCAGGACTTCCTGTGCCACGCCCAGCTGCTGTTGCTGCAGGCGGAGGAGTTGCGCTCCGAATTCGATGAGCGGCTGGGCAAGAGCGACATTGTGCAGATCACCATCCAGACAGTGCGCTTTCGACTGGATTTCCAGGGGAAGATGCGGAGCAGCGGCCTGCCCAGAGTGCCCTCGACCCTGCGCCAGCTGGACACGCTCTTCGACAGCGTGCGCAACTTCAACGGTCTGTCCAGCATGGACGTGGGAGCCCTGCAGCTGCTGATGGCCGACCTTGTGCGGGAGAGCACCGAGTGTACGGCCAACCGGATGACCGAGCGGCTCGGCTTCACCGGCATCCTGCTTAACATGGTGCTGCAGTCGGGTTTGGTCCTGCGGGCCATCGAGGTGTTAATCTCGTGGCTCTGGATGAATCTGCAGATGGAGTACCTCGACAAGGCGGAGTCCAAGCTGCGCCTCCTCGACCATTTGCTCGCCATCAAACCGCTCAGTCCAACGCTGGTGGAGCAGCCATCGACCAAAGGAGTCCCCGAAATCGCAGCCAAAGAAGATCCCAAGTCCAATGCCATCAGCGAGCTGACCAGCAACATGCTGCTCATGCAGCTGGTCGAGCCGATACGGAAGCAGAACCAGCTGGACGTGGCCACGCCAAAATTTCCGGCCATCCACGATTCAAGTTCCAGCAGCTTTCAGCTGCAGCGGTATGTGAGCAAGGAGGAGGCGCCGCCCCATCTCCGGGACTGTATGCAGCTGCAGTGCATCTACTTCATCGTGGGCTGTTTCCATGCCCGCCTCAGCTTCTTGAAGCGGGAGAACGATCAGCTGGACGACTTTTACGTGCGGGCAGGCAGTTGGCTGCAGGAGGATCCCGCACGCACCGCCACCCTGGGCTCCATGCTCCTCGTGCAGAAGCTCTACCACGTCAACTATCTGCGCTACCGAAAGAAGCATAAGGAGGCCATACGCTACGCGGAGGCGGGTCTCCTGCTCAAGTGCCAGACGGTGGACATCAACTATGGCTTCAATTTCATGTCCCAGCTGAAGACTGCGCGCGTGGAGCTGCTGCCCGTGGGCAAAGAGAAGACAAAGAGCCTGAGGCGAGCCCTCGCATTCAACACTTCGCCGGAGAATAAGGGCAGGAAACCTCTGGTCGAGACGGCTGCAAAGGCATCAGCATCAGCATCGGCCAGAAAGACGCCCAGGTTTAAGATTTTCACGGAACTGGAATTGTGCCCCCCCATTGGCAGCGGCAGCAGCAGCAGTAGCAGCAAGAGCGGCATTGAGAACACGCCTCCTTCGGATAATGTGGATCTGAATGCCTGCCAGCCGATCGAGATAAGCGATGACGATTCTGCGTTCTGTCCAGCTTCGTCTGCGGCTGCAGCTCCACTGAAACGATCCCAATCGGCGCCAGCCAAGGCCACAAAGACACGCTCTGCCAGAGTTCGAAGCCAATTGAAAGTAGCAGAGATTATCGAACTGGACGACACCATGGTAGTGACGCCGCCGACCACGTCGGCAGCCCCAGTTAAGCGCTACCAGACCACTGATGCGAGGAGCACTCGGGCCCGCAACCGCCAAGCCGAGGAAACGCCAGCGACCACGCGGGGACGGCCACGTGGCAAGGTGCCGGAGCTCACACCCAGCCGGAGACAGTCAGCCTGAGACGGCGACAAAGGAACTGATTAGGGATAACACCTGCATAGATTTAGTCAATAGTTTTGTCCATTTTTGCCTGTCTTTTGTGTATTTATAAACGTTATTGCAAGAAGATCGTCATCGATCATTCCCTCAGCACAGGCAGCAGCGAGCTCTTGCAGATGTCCTGCACCCACTGGCCGAACTGAATCCGATCCTTTCCGTGGTAGAAGAAGCCAGCGCCTGACTTGCAGCCCTCCTGGAACTCTCCCACATAGCGATTTCCGTTGGCTGCAAACACAGACGGAACAGATAATTCAACGAGAAGACTTTCATTTTGTTTGACCACTCACTCGAGAAGAGGACACCCCGTCCGTGCATTACATCCTGCAGCCATTCCCCCACATAGATGCGTCCGTCCGCATACCACTGGATGCCGCGTCCATGCCGCTTGTTCAGCTGCCACTTACCAAAGTACACGGATCCATCGTCATAGTACTGCTTGCCCTCGCCACTGCGCCTGTCCTGCCGCCACTGGCCCACATAGAGGCGATGCACCTGACCATCGGGGCACTCGCGCCGCATGGTTCCGTAGCCATGGCGCTGGCCCCGCTGCCACTGGCCCTCGTACACCAAGCCGCGACCGCTCGACTTTACCCCAAAGCCAGCATGGCACGACATGTTGCAGACAACTAACTGGGTGAGTCCCAGTCCCAACTCCGCTTTGGGGTTTGTCATCTGTTCTGTTTGGTCTTCCGTGTCCTGGGGTGTGGATCGAAGCCGTGCGTGCGGTGTCTCTTTTTCTAATCAACCCCATGGCTCCTACTTCCCCCCTCCACCGACCATCGTTAGCTGGTTCCTCCAGTCGCTCCTGGCACGCAAACCCAACGAGCCGAAGGAGGTCAGGCTGGAGAGGAGCATGGGAATAGAAAATCGCTTGCTTTGGTTAAGTATATGTAGGTAGAAAAAAAATCGTTTAATCGTACGTGTATAAATAACAGCGCAATTCCGCTTACATATATTGGGGCCTATCAATATCAAAATATGGGCTAACACGATCGGGATTTTGGGATCTTACACACTACGTGGGGAAGGGGCGGGAAGACTGCGCGCGCTATGTGCATAAGGTCTGATAAAATACAATACAGATTATTCACGGAGCGCTAAGTAGTTAAAACAAATACGAGCTAATTTTGAGGAATATTTAGTCAACACAGTGGTCTAAACTAGAAAGTAGTATTGCTTTAGTTTGGGTCTTTCATCATTGCAGGGCAACAAGGGCTACAGGGGCTACGTGGGCTACAATGTGTGAAAGGTCTTGAGCTGAAAGAGACATTGCTCGAGGCACAATCCTTTAGAATATATATCCATACTCATATTCATATTCATACTCATACTGTTCTCGTATAATAAATATCTACTGCCTTCTGCGTATCACAATTTGCATCAACTACAAATTTACAAAAAAATATTCACTTATTTAGTCTGAGGATTGACGGCGGGGCCTCTGGCCACTGCCGCAAGTGTCTTTTGATTTATTTTCGTTAAGTTTTCAGCGAAGGATCGCCATGGAGGCTTCCTGCACCGTGGGATCCTCGCGCGATTTATACTGCTAGACGATGTCGCCGGCGGCACCGTAGTGAAGGCCATTATTGCGATTGTGATTGTTGTGGTGCTCGAGGTGATCCTGCTCCATCTGCTCCTTGAGGATCTCCAGCTCCCGTATGCCCGAGACCGTCACCTCGTACTTGTGTGTCACCAGAGACCGATAGAAGTGTATGGCAAAGGCCAGGAAGATAATCATCACGGGTATCAGCACCACGCAGGCCGACCAGGCCGCCGGCGGGCTCAGATCGTAGAACTTCACCCAGCACAGTATGGCTATCTCCAGCAGGAACAGGATCAGCCCCAGCAGCGTGGAAAAAGCCCACGCCGTCTCAATGTACCAGTGCAGGCGCTCGTGCGGCGACTCGTGCACCAGGGAGATGCTGTGCAGGTTGCACACCACCTCGATGTTCGGAAGGATGCAGGTGCTGATCATCAGGGCCAGCATATGCACGGCCACCAGCATTGTGGTGCAGATTGCGAACGCCACTAGCATGCCGGGCGGAACCTTTGTGTCGTGGTCCAGCTGCACCTCCACCATGGCCACCTGTGGGGGCAAGAGAACACAAGAGATGTGCAGATTAGTGAGTGTCGTCGTGGGGTTTCGTGCTCTCAAGATCACGCTGCTCTTGTGGCAGGTATGCCTTCTGCTTCTGCTTCTGCTCCTGCTATTATTATTATTATTAGCCATCTTTCTCAACATTTTGGCAAGTGCTGCTGGCGCGAGCAGATTTGTTTATATAATAAGTATCTCATTGGCTTAATTTATCTGCTCTGCCCGCACCCCTCTCTCACCATCTACCTACAAAGAAGGTGCACATGTGGAATGTGTATTTAACAAATAAAACAAGTAAAAAAAGAGCCGCGGAATAGTGGCTACCCCTGGTGCAAGCAACAAAACATTCAATTCAATAAATTTACAGATTGTTAACGCTGATTAATTCTGTTCTATGGTATTCATATTTAGATTGTATTTATAATCGAATTTGCTGTCGGCTATCAATGAATATGCTGGGAATTCTATTGGTTGATTGAAAGCCCTATATGCCCCCGATTAATGGGTATAAAAACATACCGAAATATTTCTATCGTTGTTCTATGGCCGACGGAATTGTTTGAAAAAGTCAAAAGATATAGGCTATAAATTTAACAAATTTAATTGGCTCTAATTTGTCCCTAGTCAAAGTTAATTATGTTTAGCACATGAAAGTGCGGAATAGGAAAACCATTGTACATATCTGTGAATATTTGCTATACTATTATTTTGTATATACATACATATGTATGTCTGAGCTTGGGATAGTACACGCGTACCATAATTTGAAGGAAGCCATTGAAATGGAACCAATTACATACATCGTTCGCATGACAAACCAGCTGCCCCATCCCATTTGGTAACTTTCTAAAGCTTACAGTGTGTACAGACTTCGTGGTGGCTGTGGCTGTTGTTCTCGATGGGAATGTTCTGGGAAACTGAGGTCTTCTGCCAGAATCTCTATCTCTGACCCTGCTGCTGCTGCTGTACACATACGATTTATGATCTAATTACGTGATGTGTTTGCACAACGGAACAAGGGACAATTACAATTTCTTTTTGTATAAGAATAATTTTCTACGAGATTTTGCAGATTGATTTAATTCACAAAAGTCGCAACCAAATGTAAAAACAATTTCCTGTCCTGTCCCGTTTCTTGAGTACTTTAAGCAATGCAAAAGTAGATTTATGTTTATTTAATAATAATATTAAATGACTTACCATGGCGAAACCGGAGAGTAGGGCCGATGTCTTGCTGGAGGCCTTCAATTTGGCGCGACTCAGCTGGAGCTTGCGCCAGGAGAGGTAGGTGGGCGAGTGGAGATCCTCGCCGGACTGCGACATGCTGCTGCTGCCGGTGCGGTGCTGGCGTGGCTGAAAGCGGTAAGACTGATTCTGTTGGAAGGTGCGATACTGAAATGGTGCTGGTGCTATGGAAGCTGCTAGCCCTGACGGCAACGGCAGTGGCAACGGTAACGGCAGGGGCACAGCTGCCGCAGGTGGGAGCGAGGCGTCTCTCTGCGCGCTGAAGCGTCCCGTGCCCGCGTGTGGGGAATTCGAATTGAAATTGTGGTAGAGATAGCGCGACGATCCAACGTAGCTGCTCGGGCCCGAGTGGACGGGTCGACTGCCGAGATTGCCGTGGATGTGACAGCTCTGGCCGGGGTTCTGGCTGTGGAAGCGCAATGGGCGACACGAGTCGCACATACTGTAGTCGGCGCCAGGTCCGGTGAGCGGCAGGTGACCGGAGGGAACCGTCGTCGCCGTCGCCGCGGCCGTATATGCATCTACACTGGCCGCCAGCTTGGCCGTTGCATGCAGTGCACTGGCCAGGGCCGAGGGCTGGCCCGCCCGCATCTGCGTATTCATCGGCATCTGTCCCATGCATCTGCCTGCCGCATGCATCTGGGAGCGACCCCTGCCCATGGGCAGCATGTCCAGAGTTTCGCTGCTCTCCGTGCGCTCCGTGGGCGTGGCGGCGCTGCCATCGAAGGAGCTCTGCTGGTGGCTCAGCAGGAGGCTGCTGCGGCTCAGATTGGAACGGGTGTAGCGGAGGCTGGAGTAGGTGTCGCTCCGGGTGCTGGCGCTGGTGTTCGCATTGCTGTTGCTGTTGCTAATGCTGACGCTGGTGGAGGGCAGCAGCTGCTCATCCTCGTTCTCCGCCTGGGGCTGGGACTCCGGGTGATGGCTCCCCGTCTCCTGTTCGGGCCGCATCTGTCGTTTGCGGCGTGGGGGCTTGGGTGGGAAAGATTCCTCGAGGGGCCGTGGTGGCATGTGCTGTCTGGTCTCCGTTCTCTCTACTGGATCAGACTGCTCTCATGCTTCAATCAATTACGAATCGCCAACGCTCTAATGACTCTATCGGTGGTGGCTTACTCGGCTCCGGGCGGGCAACGTGCACTGGGGGCGGCTTCGATTTGATCGGATCGGATCGGATTGGATCGGAATTGTTTTAGTCAAGTTTTGAATCTTTTTGGGTTTATTTTGTAAATTTCCGTTTCACTTGGTTGATTTTGCGCTTCCCATTAATGTGTTTTTGTTGCTGCTTTCGCGATTGCTTTTGCTATTGTTAATGTTGTTGCTGTTGTTTGTACGACAGTGTACATCAGCGTGTGTGTGTATTGGTGTGTGATCTTTTGGGGCACATGACAATTGATCAGCAATTACCCACACACTGACAGAATAACTACAGAGAACAGAGATTGGGGTCTGGGGGCACACTACACTTGACGGAAAGTTCTCCTCTCTCCTCGCGCCACTCACACACTCTTTCTCTCTCTCTCTCTCTCTCTCTCTGTCGTCTCAAGCTCTCTGATCTTGCGCCGCAATGCGTTAAAGTATTTACTTTTTATTTATAAACATTTTATGGGTTTATGAAATGTAAAATTGGTGTGTCAATAAAACGAATTTGGCACGCACAGACACACTGACAGGAGAGGCGACACCTGACTCTAGGTGTATTACGGAGGTGTATTACGGATACCCGAGTCGCGTCCGAGATCAAGACACATTCACGGACAAGGTCACCACGCAGCGTAGTACGTTTTGCTTTGCGTACGTTTCCGTTCAAAGCACCGATCCCGACTGCCGACTGCAAACACGGATGTTGGGGAAGCTGCAGCGGCGGCCAACACGCTGACGCTGACACAGACAGACAGACAGACAGCAGCAGCGCCGAAGAGGCGATGGGACGCGACGGCAATGGCAACAGGCGATTGGGGCAACTGGCAATGGCACCTGGCAGCACAAGCAGCAGCCAGCAGCAGCCGCAACACTTCCGCGCAGTGCGCAACCACTGACGGGAAGAGATCGAAAAGTAATTCTGCTTTCGACACAATTAATTCATGTGAAATTCAATTTCATTCTTGGTTCGCTGCTCCGTCTTCTGTCTTGCCACCCTCTTTTTGCCTTTCTGCCTTTCTGCCTTCCTGCCTTTCGCGCTGTATGCCTCCTTTTCTTTGTACGTGTTCCTTGGGTGCAGGCCTGGGGCAGAGCTCATGCGACGACGTTGACAACAGCAGCGGCGGCGGCAAAAGTTACTAACTAACTGATACGAAGCGCAGACAGCAGACCGCTGAGCAGCTGAGCAGAGCAGACGATGGGTGACGACGACGGCAACGCTGGCAGCGCGGTATTAAAATTCGACAATCAATTCAAACGGCAGCCTGCGATGACACAAAAACAACAACAATAATGGCAATCGAATTACTAATGCCATTCGAATGAAAGCATATATGGTGAGAGAGAGAGAGAGAAAGAGCGAGAGAGTGTGAGGCATAGAGAGCGGTGTAGACAGAACAGAAAAAGACTGTAGAAACAGCAACTACAACAACAACAACAACTAACAAAAGGGAAAGAAAGAATGAAACAAACAAAAAAATATGCGAAAACAAAACGAAACTTGACGACTGCGGCGGAGGCGCTGCTAGGTGTTCGGCGGGAGGGGCTTCGGTTGGGTTTGCTGCTGCTCTTTTGGCGATCAATCAGCGGTTACACGACTTTCTACCTGTTCTATTGATGAATGGCGGGGGAAGTAGTCTCGAGGGCTGTGCGGTGTGCAGCTGGGGCACCCTGAACTGAGCCGTGAACAAAGAGCGATTCGATTCAATTAACATCCACATCGATTGCACCCACTTGACCCGACCAGCAAGCAGCAACCAGCAGCAGCGCAACCCACACTCCAGTATCTTCATCAATGGCTGGCAACAGTTGACAAGGTCAGGATTAGGGTCAGGGTGAGACCAGAGCTACGACGTGGCATGCTGGCGTCTATGGTACTGATGATGAAGCTCATGTGATCGTAGATGCTGGTGAACATCATGGGCCCGTATTCCTGGCACTTTTCCATCCGTCTCATCACCCCGTAGATCGTATGGCCGCAGAAGAGCGGAGTGCCCAGATCCCCCTGGCAGCTGCTCCCGTATCCAAGACCGCTGAGCACGCAGATGTTTTTTTCCGGATCGGGGGAGGAGGAGCTTTGCTGGCAATGGTGATCTGGCTTCGTCCACACCATCAGCATCATCATCTCATTCGTCATTGGTCCGTCCTACGGAAGGGGTTCACATGTCACCATGGACATGCTTTGCAGGATGATTTGGGCACTCACGGTGTACATACGGCCCCAGCCCATGGCCCGGCAGGATTGGTTATTTTCGATCTCATGATTGGGCAACCTGGTGTGGCCATGGTGCAGGTATTTGGGCACAGCGCTCTTCAGCTTCAACATGGCTAGGTCATTGTGACATCCCTTGAACTGGGGATGCAGGACAACCTTCTTCACCGCAATCTGCTTCTTGGCTTGTCAAGGCGATTTATGGTGTCGATCACAACCATCAGATTTCTTCGCACGCTGGGGTAGCAGCAGTTGCTGTGCGGCCTCACGGAGACGCAGCGAGCGGTGGTTATTACCCAGGTGGAGGTGACTACGAACCCGCCGCAGAAGTGGTTGTCGCCCCAAAACCGAATGGGCTTGGCCGTGCGAATCGACACCACGTACTTGGAATCTGCCAATATCTCTTTCTCCCAAGTATCCACTGGCGTAGGTGCATTTTTGTTCAATACCAGGATATCGCCGAACACATGAAGGCAGAGGCACATCAGAGGCAGTAGCATATGGAAGGCTGCCCTCATTTTGCAATATCCCATCTGAGCATCCAATAATTTGTCAATTCCGGAAAGGATATAGAGATC
This sequence comes from Drosophila subsilvestris, assembly GCA_035043285.1. Classification (NCBI taxonomy): domain Eukaryota; kingdom Metazoa; phylum Arthropoda; class Insecta; order Diptera; family Drosophilidae; genus Drosophila; species Drosophila subsilvestris. Next base: position 633,459 of record JAWNNB010002104.1, on the reverse strand, counting down.
TGAATTGGAAATACTACACCACGAAGGCATGCCTATGCTGCGAAAGGGAAACTATAGAAAGGACATGCTATTGCAGCCGCGACTGTTAAAGCTAATCGATGAAACCCAGCTAGAAACGTTTGCCCAGACGCAACTGTTGATGAATGATGACAATTTAATATGAACCCGAGACGCGACTGTTGATGTTTCTCGCGTTCGAGAACTTTTTAGATGGAAAATTGCTTCCTTTTGTGGACTGAACAAAAATAAATATTCCTCTGTTTAATCATATTTTGCGATTCCAACTGGGGACGGGGTTTCACCCCGTATTCGATGCTGTCTTTATCAGCAGACGACTTCTCTCTCTCTCTCTCTCGCTCTCCGTCTGTCTCCTATAACCTTCGCCCACTCCCTTGTTTTTGGGGGCGCACTTGACTTCCGCTGAGGCACACAAAACGATGCAAAATATGAAATATAAAGCGTGTAAAAATAAGTCAACTCGATAAAAACAGCGAAACGGAAGGTGTCAGCATGCTGATGTGGATATTTCGGTTTATAATTTGTATTCTTGTTTTTTTTCCATTCCGCCTGTGGTTTGCAATGCGATATCATACGGAACACGTATGCAAACACAAACCCAATTTACCATTTTACAGTCGCCGCCCAAGGAGCAGGCCCACTTTTTGTGGCTTTTTCTTTATCGTTGGCAAACAGAACGCGGCCGATAAGCGGCGACAAAAGACAAAGGGTGTGCGCGAGTGCGACCCTCGTGGAGTCAATTAGAGAGAAGGGGGGCCGTGACGCCATTTCGGCTGCTCTAAGCACCGTTCAATAATAATTTTTAGCAGGTAGACAAAAGGTGAGCGCTGTTTGCACGCACCTGCGGTAGTGTGTGTCCGCCTGTGTGTGTGTTAGTGTGTTTGTGTGGGATCTCGTTCGACTTGAAACAGAGGCCATACCCTCGCCCCTCCAGAGATTCAGTGCCAGACTCGGATTTGAGAAACATGTCAAGCCTCCCGCCACCCGCAAGCCGCCCCGCAGTTTGTTCCGATTTTGTTTTTCGCGACTGATTGCCAGCGCGTCGGAGATCGGCTTCCATAGCTTCCATAGCGATGTGGGGAATGTAAACGGGTGGAAGGGGGAGCGAAGGATAGATTGATTTGTTATTGATGGATGACTTACCTTTGGATGGCTCTGGCCCGAAGGCGGCGGCGGTGGGGGGAACTGCAGCAGCGAGTTGCTGAGACTGGAGCGCTTGAATCCGTTGCTGCTGGTTGGGCTGCTGCCGTGATTGCTGCTGGCACCGCCGGAATTGTGGTGGTGGTATTGGTGGTGGTGCTGCTGCTGGTGGTGGTGTCCAGTGGCTACGGATGTGGCGGCTGCTACGGCTGCGGCCACAACGTGCTGGAAGTGATGAGCTGTGTTGGCGGTGGTGAACGTGGAAGAATTCAGTGTCAAGGGACCTCCGGACTGCCGCTGGGGCTGCAGAAACGTGCTGGCTGAGGATTTCGGAGTGTGGGGGCTCTGTGCCGGATGCTTGGGCAGCTGCTGCGACTCGGGCAGAGTCTCTAGGCCACCTGAGTTGGATGTGGTCCACACAGACATCTTGTCGAGATGTTGCAGATCTTGCCAATTGGAGTGCCAGTGGCCTCAGCTATTGTCTTCGCGTGGAAATCCATTTTGCATGAATCAAATGTAAGAAAATCGATGTTAGTTGATGCAAACAACAAAGACCGGCGGTGTAAAAAGCACACGACAAAACTATATATATATATAATGTGTAAATTAAGTACGAATGGAACAGTCGGGGTCGGTTTAAACTGGCAACTTAACAAACAAAAAATGCACACGATAAAAAATTTAAGTACTGTTTTGCTTTTGTTGTTGTTGACACCAGTGTGACCGCGGATTTATTCATAAAATATAACGTCTGACGCTCAATATACTTAAATATATCAAAATATACCGGACTGACACGACAAGATGCGTTGATATTCCTCGATTTTGATATTCGGCTCAATATTACTAGCTAGTTAGCCCTCTTAGCCATAAACAAATAAATTTATCTTATTGATCAATAAATTTTATATAAGATTGGCTAGTTTTCAGAAATCCTCTTCATTGGATTGTTTACATAATAGGGTTCAAACAAAAACGGCCATAGCATAAAACGTAAGTGTAATCTCTGGTCACACTCCGTCATTGTTGCTGGTCAACCAAGTTAATGTATGCATATGGACATTTGTATACCCTATTTCCCTAAAGATATGTTAAATTTGTGGTTCCAAGCTGCTTTGAAACATTAATAGTGAATTCATCCTGGACTGACATGTTTTTACCTATTCATGCATATGATTTGTGTTCTGCATATACATTTATCCAGGTTCCTATACCCATTTTTGATACGCAAAAGCTGCAAAATTTTGTTAATAACATTGAAACAGAGACTAAGTAGTTTCTGCACTCATTGGAGCCTGAGATTTCACAGATTACCTCAATTCGATAATATCCATTTGCCCAAGGGTAGCAGATTGTTGCTCATTCCGTTCCAAAGTTGCAGAACAATGCTGCCTATTCATTTCCCCATGCTGCTGAAATTTTTCCCATACAAATCAAATGTTCCTAACGGGAACGGGTATGGAAGGAATCGTTCCCGTTAAATACATGTGGCTCATATAACGAAAAAGAGGGGGATGTCAGTATTTTCTGTGCGCTAAATGTAGTTTGGCGGTCATTTTGAAAGCATGATAAAATATACTTTTATATACCGATATACCGAAAATATACTTTGAACTCGATTTCGACGTCAAAATATGTCGAAAAGTATATAATATACCGTAAACGGTCACGCTGCATGGTAAGAAAGAAGAAGAAAGTCGGTTCTTTCACTGTGTCAAAAGCTGGACAGCATGAAAATGATGTTGCTGAAGAATGTTCCGAATTTGGAGATGCTGCAAGTCTGTATTTAACGGAAATTAAATTTGTGAGCCGTTGAACTGCTATGTTGAGCTAGTTTGTGAGGCATTTAAATGTACAGAAAGTAGTCAGGGTGCATTCTATGGCCTACACTATCCCCTAATTCGTTTCTGCCAAAAGCCGCTGCATCCCATTGACCGATAAAGCAATTAATCAAACGCCCACACAGAGATAAATTAATTAAATTGTTTTTCAACACAATTTAAATGCATTCTTGTTTGTCCGTCACTCTGTCTGCCCGCCAGCTGTGACACACATTTCAATTTTCCTCGAATTCGTTGCTTCTTTTTGTTGTGTGTGTTTTGCTTTGCAAATTTTTCTTTCACATTATTCCGGGTGTGGGCGCAGTGGCAGCAGCAGCACCACCAGCAGCAATGGCTTCGCGCCTCTTGCTGCACATGCACTAAAATATATTTAACCAAAATTGCATCTCTTCTTATGGTTGGTGGCGCGCCTTGAACTTGCATTTGTGTGATGTGATGTGATGTGATGATTGCACAACTGTACTACAGGCACGCACATCGCCATAACCACGAATGTGTTTGCTCTTGTGTAGAGGTGGCAATGGCTTTGCTTTCGCCGTTTCGGCCTCTTTGAGTGCTCTTGCTTTGCTTTGTCTGAGAATTAATTTGGCAAACAGCCTAGCCTACGAGTACACACACACACACAAATGTACATTTGGTAGGTATAGATAGAGAGTCATGTGCCCCAGAGCAGTTATCTATTGGATATACCCCCACTCTCACACAGGCACACAGTTCTCAATAAGTTCTTGTGGTATGGCACCTTCAAGGCGTTACAAATGTGCGCAAATGCTATCGGTTGTATGTTATCAGTGGAGAGGTTGTTTGTTTGGCGCTCGGCAAGGGCCGTTTGGGGTCAAGTCAACCGCCTAACGTGTGCGGAATGAGGTAATGCCAATGCTAATGCCAAGGCATGCATGCAGTACTCCCGTGCTGGATTCCGGGTGCCCGTGGCGCAGTTTTGGTTCGTCGCCAGTCGGTGAATGTAAACAATTAGAGGCAATTGAAATCAATAAACGATCGCTGCACAGCCTGTACCTACATAATCCCAGCGCCCAGTGTCCACGTACTTACAGCCCGCGGGTCCAGGCCCTCGAGACTCCAAAAGACGCCAAGTCATAGTCATTGGCTGTTAATAAAATATATCTCAGAAAACTGACTTTCTATAACAATACAGCAAATACGTACAACAATTCTGAGATGTATTGTGCGAGTATGTATGTATGTAAATGCGAGGAGCATTGGGGGGCTACGGGTACGGGTACGGGCACTGTATCGCAAATGAATTTGTTCAACTACAAAGTGACGGAAAGTGACGCTGATTTCTAATTTTAGGATTCCAATGGAGAGACAAGAGACCAAACCGAAAGTTCTGTTAGAGTTGAAATTCCCATTCACAGATTTGAAATGGAAAAGAGGCAGATGCAGTAGATAATCACATACGAGTACATACATATATGTATGTACGACAAGAAACCGTTTTGTGAATCAAACTGAACAAATCCATTGATTTAAATAAAGCTTCAAAATTGTAAACATCTCTAGAAGTTTTCTAATATTTCAGATTTCCCACCCAAAGTACAAGACATGCAGTTTGAAATTCAATTCTCTTTAATTTAAATCCTTACTTAACTAGAGTTTACAATAATTCACAAATAACCGATGAATGCTTCATCGATACACAGCTAAGTACGCGGCATTCCTAAGGACTATGGACAAGATAAGACATCACAAAGATCACATGTCCCCCGAAACACGTAGAGCCCCCTAGTTGGCTGACTAAAAGTAGAGGATTACAATGGAATGGTATGGTATGGTGTGGTATGGTGTGGTGTGGTGTGGTAACTCCTGGCACAGGACACTCATCTTATCGGATGGTCGATGGAACCCATCGACTTCTTACGCTGATGGTTCACCTCGAAGCGTTCCATGATCTTGGCCACAATGGACGAGGGCGGCATGTCCGGGTTTCCGGTGAGTCCGCGATAGCCCAGAACACTCGAGTCGGCCAGGGAGCTGGCCAGGGTCAGTCTTTGAACGAACTCCTCCGTGTCGATGCCCGGAACCTGGGAGGGTTTCAGGAAGCGTTTCGGGATCCGCGACAGCATGTCCTTCATTTTAGCAATACAATTAGCTATAAAATTAAATAAGCGCTATCTACGGATATTGAAACAAACCTCAGAGCCGATGGGACCGAAGCCCAGGTTGATGAGTATGGCCTCTGGATCCATTTTGCGCGACTCAAGCAGGCTGTCCACGCTCGAGTACCGACTGGAGTCCGACTGCACGGAGGCGGAGCTGTCCCTCAGGAGCAGGCTGCTGAATCGATGCTGCCGCTGTGCCTGCGGACTCAGCTCTGGTGCCGTGCTGCAGGAGTCGAAGGACTCCTCGTGGCGCAGGCAGCGACAGCGTCGCAGACCACTTCGGTTGCTGCTGTTGCAGGAGATGGAGATGTGCCGCTGCAGGGCCATGCTCACGTGGGCAGGGCTCTGCTGTTGGGCAAAGTGGCTGGGCAAGTGTGGCAAGGCGTCCAGGCTGATCTGTGTCTGGTCGTTTTCGTTGTCGTGGTCGGCATTCTCCTCCAGATCGCCGGCATAGGCGCAATCGCACTCCAGGTCGTCCACATCGACGGCCGACTGCTGGCGCTGCAGCTTTTTGCGCTTGCGCAACGGCTTGTTGGGCGGAAAGTGATCCGCGGAGCTGGCACAGATGCTCAGCGGCAGGTTGTCGCTGCTACCGGCGTGGGGCTTCGGCTGGGTCAGCTCCTTGCACCCGGCCATTGCTGACCCTCCGGCCGCTATAGCCATTGCTGCTGACGGCCCTACTCTGGCCTCGAAATTGCTGCAACTGTGAGAGCGTTCCATGGCCGCACGATGTATGAGTGTGAGTGTGTGGTGAATGTGGGTCTGGTCTCTCCACTTGACGCGGTTTGGTGTCTCGGTCACGGCTGCTCGGGTTACGTTACAACAGCAACTGGTCCGACAGGCAGCCTCTGCTCATATTTGGTAAGAGCCAGAATCAGGGTTAGGCCCCAAAACAGACTCAGACTGGGCTGCGATCTGAGTGATCTGTTGGCCGGTGCTGTGCTGTGCTGTGCTGCTCAGACCTGGTGTCTGTCTTCTGCTGATATTCCCCCGATACTCGTACGATAATGCGTACGCGTGTGTTGTGTTGTGTTGTGTTCGGTTGAGTTCAGCCACAAAGCGACAACAATTTGTGTTATTTTTGCTGCTGTTTATGCGCTTTTTGTGGGGAAACGTGTTTTTCTATATTCCGCGTATTTTTCTCTGCTTCTTGACTTCAATTTCGTTTTTGTTAATTTGCCGTTTTCGTTGTTTACTTATTTATTTGTTTGCGTTTGCTTTGCGCTCATTAGAGCCGGAGATGGAGTGTTAATCAGTCGTAGTGCTCTTCTGACCCCGGATTCCGTGTGATCGCGTTCCACTTGACATTGATATTGGAATGGACGAATGGATGCAATCGGGGAATGGGAATTGGAACTTAAATTCAAATGGGGATGCGTATTCCTTCTGCACTTTGTCTCTTCCTCGTGCCAACGACGGGAGGCTCCGCGGCTGCCGATGTGATTACACAGCTTGGTTTATTTAATTATATTTATTTATGTATTAAGTACACAAATTAATCATATACAGTCAGTCGGTTCCGCAGTTCGGTTCGGTTCGGTTCGACTCTCTCTCTCACTCGCGTCCGCCTCGCACAAAGTGATCTTCAAAAATGAAACTGAAATCACAATTCCCCAGCGGAACGGCCCCAGCCCCAGGCACAGCTACAGACAGAGCCACAGCCAGAGCTTTCGCAGCGGAGTGCGCGCCAGCGGGAGAACGGAAGGGGTGAGAGCTCCACTCTCTCTCTCTCTCGCCTGAGCCCCACTCACACCTCTCTCTCTCTCTCTCTCTCACTCACTCCCTCTCTATCTCTCGCTGCTGGAATTATTTTGCGGGCCAGTCGGCAATTTCCTCAAGCACGACAACGACGCCAATCTATTAAACTTTTGATTAAAAGCACACAGAGCGGAGCGCTCTGCGGTTAACCCAGCTCTGGGCTCCAGCTCCGTGTCGCCCTCTCCAGATCACTCGCTCTCTCTCTGTCTGTCCCACTATCGTGGGGGAAAAACCTTCGTGCGCACAGTTGATGGGCATTTTCTGTACCCGCTACCTGTAGCGTACCTGTATCTTGTATTGGGTATATTGTCTAAGTGGAGAGCTATGCCATATGCCAAGATACAGCAGAATATTTGCACTACTCTCTGTTTCCAAGCAAAGACACGTTTACTTTAATATTTGTCTAGCTGTTTTTAGTCTTCAATTTGAATAATATTTTAGGGTGCTTTATGTTTATGGATTGTCTAGTACGCTCTACTGCCAGAATAACGAATGATGCACTTAGTCAGCAACTATGTAAGTTAAGTTTTAAATAAATTCTTAACAATTATTAAAACATTAAACAATGGGCAGTGGATATCCAATGTTCGCATCACTCAACTATACCGTTTTAATTTGTTGCTGTTCGTGCTTTCCTTCCCCTCCGACGCCACTCACACGATAAGGAGTCATCTTTTTAGTATTATTTGCACGTTCCTGGCGCTGAGAATGTTTTTATTTTGTTTGTTTGGACATTTTCCACTGCACATATTTGGCTAATTAAATGCTTTTTACGGTTCGCTGATTCCGGACAACACAACCCTTAAACTGCCGATCGTTAAGCAATTGGGGTCATAAGATCTCTTCGTCTAATTGCTGCGAGAGATTCGCACAATCAGATGATACCTGGAAAGCTTTATGGGCCCACGGCGACGACTTGTGTAATCAATGGGGATGGAGTGGAGGGAGGAGACTTTTGATGTTGGCCCCTGTTTGTTGATGCCACGCCCCGTCTCGTCCGGACAGATGCATGCGGAAGAGTCGGCCAGCAGGTAAACACAAACAAGGGAAATTATTAAACCCGTTCCACGGTGCCAAAGCTCTGCCCACAGCTGATCTGATTGCGAGTGTAGAGCTTTGATCGAGGCGTAAGCTTACGTCTCTCTTTCACTGTCTCCAGCCGGAGAATGCGAGAAATGCATGAATGCATGCCCACTGATAGCTGCCGTATTATCTTATAATACTTTGACACGTTTTGGCCAACGACTTTCGCGGGTTCAGCAATGATTATTTCAGCCCCTTCAGCTGTTGACAGCTGTTTGTCCACAGAGGTCTCTGGAGGCTAAGACCCAGACGAAGGTCGAAGTGTAACAAACAGCGGGGCAAACATGTGCATGCATTGTGATCTGTCTGGCTCGTACGAGTATGCCCAGAGCCAATTTACACAAGTCTTCAAAATTGTCTACAGATACGAGTGCGGCGCGAGTACCAGTACCAGTACCAGTACCAAGGCCAGAGCAAACAGTTTTCAGGGGTCCGGCTGCGATCCATAAATCTACGCCACGAGCAATGATTCATGATCCTCTTCACGTTTCGGGCTAACTTTGTTTGGTTTTGCTTAATTTGTTATGCATTCTAAGTTAATTTGCAAACTTCGAAACTGTGGGCGGTGGACGGGGGACGGGGGGGATTCAGTTGTGCAATTAACCCCTCCTCCTCTGCTCCTCTGCGGCAGTCATCAATTGAGCAACTAATTTTTAATGATTGTTCGAATATGATCGCAGTTAGGAAATGGCTTTCAACGATGGGGAAATACCAATGCCGTCTTGGGCACGAAGCTGAACTTTGTTCAAGATCTGGAGAGGCAGATGGGGAGGCAGCCAGCAACAGCCCAGCCCAGCCCGATCCAAGGCAAATTTAGATAAGGCAAGGCAGAAGTTTTTTGACATGCTGCGATCCAGAGATTAGCAATTAATTCGGTTTAATTACGAAACAATCTGAATTGGTTTATTTTCCCATAGACTGCCTTGCCATCTAATCCATAACTCTGTTATGCAAGCGATATGGAACACGGAAGGTAACGGAGAGAACTCTCTTCAGAGCAATGACAGTTATTACAGTGACACAATGTAGATATGTACAATGGGCCATGGAAAAACTACAAAGGTGGCGTGTCAGAGGGTCACCCCATAACTATGATGATCAAGGCCCCCCCCACCTTCCCCCTCCATCTACATCTGCTCGGGATCTACATATAATGGTACATTCTGTTCTGTTCTGTTTTCCTCTAGCAGAATGGCAATGGCACGCGCGCCCTTTTCAATTGATTGTAATTGGCTTCGAATACTTGCACAAATTGTAGATAGACATACATACATATGTACATATGTATAAATGTATATTAAACAGCGAAAGTGTAACTGTCAATTGGAATTTGAAATAATAACTTGGAATTGAAAATGTGCATCTGGGAGAGTGGTGCTTGCAATTGGAAAGGAAAAGGGAAAGGTAATGCAATATGGCTGTAAATCTCACCTGTGCTCGTATCGCCTTTAATGTATTTCTTTTGATTGTCACTGCTGCTTGTTACAGGGCAGCACGGATACGCTTTAGTTGGTTAACATGGGCTGTTGTTTGGCTTCCAGCTAATGCACTTTCTATGCCACCCGCCTTCGCTCGACGACGACCCACGACACTTTCTAAACAAGCTTACGCTTACGAGTTCTGTAACAGCAGCAAGAGCAGCAGGAGGCAGCAGCAAGCAAACACACACAGAAAATACACAGAGAAAACCCACAACCGGCGCGGAGTAGACGAGACAGCTAACTGGCTGACTGACTGGCTTTTCACTGGTACTGCGACTGGCACTGGGCGCTTGTCACTCTTTTTGGAAACGGCACTGAATGGAGCTGCTTATGCATGGTCTCTTCGTTATCTGCGCTGACATTAGGAGATCATCTTTATCTCTACACTCGGTGTATGTGGGTATAGTACCTCAATGAGACACACCTCACTGGCAACACTGGCAACACTGGCACAGTCACAGACACAGGTCCCGTTCCGTTTCGTTCCGTCCGTCATCCGTTCTCTCCGCCTAGGTGCTGTGCTGATTATTTTAGTGTAGTCAACGGTCGGCCAAATATTTGCACATTGTTTGTTGTGCAAATGAGATACTAAGCCGAGTCAGAGGGGGAGGGAAGGGGAGGGAAGGGGAGGCAGCGCACCGGTACCCACAGGCAAACAGTCGAGATGCTTAGCAATATGCAAAAACTACAATAAATATGTACATATGTATGTACATATATAAATACGAGATCCGTTAAAGAAAATCACACACAAAAATACAAAACAAGAAAAACACTATTTACGATACGATATTTAAGAGACACCACCGCGCGCACACGTTCGTCCGTCTCCGAGAGCTGTGAATGAATGGATGGAAAGGCCGAGCAGAGCCAACGTAAATAAATAAATGCCGGTGCTACCGCTGCTGTTGCTGCTGTTGCTGCTGTTGCTGTTGCTGCTGCTGCTACTGCTGCCGATTCTGTTGCCTTTTGTTACGACATTTTCACCACAAAAACAAGAAACACTACAAGAAAAACCTAAAATGCAACATTTATTGTACATATGCATATGTATGTACATATGTATGTGTGTACATGCCACTTCTTTTAGGCCCTAGTGCAGTGCCTCAAAGCGCAGTAGCAGATGCATTGGCAGAGGCAGCGCAGCTTACGTCATCAGCTGCAATTATGCACTTATATTAATTAATTACACTATGCAACAAAATTGGGAACCATACAATTTTTTATTTTTAAATAATTGTTTTCCAAAATTAAGCTGCCTTTTCTTCACAAAGCTTGAGAATTTTTATACCCGTACTCAAAAAGAGTTAGGGGGTGTACTGTATTTGTGGTAAAAGTGGATGTGTGTAACGCAGAGAAGGAACATTTTCCGTCCCCATTCCAGACTCATGTGATATCACACTGAATCAAGTTTCTTTCCAAATCGTGCCACGCCCCCCCCCCCCCCACCCACCCGTCTTCACAAAGGACGAAAATCTGTGGCAGCCACAATTTTGAAGATACGATAAAACTAAAAGTATCGTAAGGAATGATCATATCTACCAGATTGCCAAATCTGGTACAGATCAGATCATTATTATGGCCAAAATGAAGAAATTCATTCTCTGCTGAACGACTTGCTGGTGGACGGACAGGCATGCTCCGCTGGTGCGCGGGTCCCTCTCTGCGTGCCATCGATTGGTCCGGCTCAGACTGCGACATGTCCTGGATCTGTTTGCTGATATTCATACTCGCTCTGTGCGTCGTCATACCACTGGTCTATGTCGTCTATCTGGCGGAGCATCCACATCACAACCACAACAGCTGCCAGCACCGAAGTGATCATCATTCCAAATGTACCGGCAACAACTCGTCTACTTCCTCTCACTCTTTGTAGCTCCAACAAGCGCATTTCAAATGCAGCTGCTGGCCGTTGAATTTATTTGATATACATACAATCCTAGAAATTTATATGGACCCTTTTTTTCGAAATAATAAGGACCTTGTGTACTGTAATTAATTCTTTAAATTCGGATTCGGATTCTGGTGGGATCTTCCTAAAGCAAGATCTGTGTAATTCTGTTGTGAATGTCAGTTGTGAGAACGAACCCCAAAAGTGCTTTGATTCTATGTAAGATTTATTGATTATTGAGGAAGTATGCAACAGTTAAACACTTACGGGTAAAATGTAACCTTTCTCGGTTGAAACTTTCAATTGTTCTCTTACGCCTAACAAGTACACACATAATACATATCTTAGGGCTAAATAAATAGTATCCATGGACATAATAGTTATTAATAATAAATACGGACTACAAGTAACAATTTAAGTTAAGTACTTTGTTGTGTGTGTGTGTGTGTGTGTGGATAGGTCTCTGGCTTAAGGTTGAAGGCGGGGGAATTGGGAAATACAGGCCATGGCCATGGCACATGATTTTTGGTGACGTGACGATGCATGGTGGAGTGCTGTACCATTTGCGTGCATATTACTCAAGGAATATCCCACCAATGGACGGACGCACTTCTCATCCCCTTCGCTTATTCACTTAAACTTTAAGTTCTCAAAGATGGGTGGGTTCATGGAACCGTCCGAATGAATAGACGGATCGCTGTAAGTAAAACAAAGGCACTCAGTGAGGCAACTTTTATTCAACTCCACAAATAACTTACGTTTCGAGAGATGATAAGTCAGAGGCGATTGTGGATTCATCGGCTACCTCTGCCATGGAGACGGCATGCTCCAGCTTGTGTCGTCGTGCCAGGGAGGTAGCTGGCTTGTCTGGTGTCTCAGGTGCACTAGCTGCCGCACCGGCTATCCTAACCTTTGGTTCCAATTATACGTCCAATTGAATTAGCATACAAATAAAATCACGCATGTTCCAGATCTTCACGGACTCACCTTCGATCGCCATTTTCGCTCGGCTTGCTGGGCTTTGCTGGTCAGAAGGAAGGCCTGTGCCAGAGCTTTCACCGAGGGCATGGCACGGACCACCTCATCTTCTACGGCGGGCTTCTCTGCGACCGGTGGATCCTTGTAGTAACTGAAATGGATTATGGATGGGATCAGATCGCTCTCTAGAAAGTCGCGGGCTTCACTCTCACCCATGGAACACATTTGAGCCGCGGACACAGACCTCGTCCGTGTTTTGGTTGGAGAAGTACTCCATCTCGGGCACATCGACAAGCTTCACAGCATTGCAGCTGTTTATGTTTGGTAGTTTCCCTTTTTGTTTTTTGTTGTTTTTCATGCCTGACCATGTGCTTTCAGCTTTTAAGCTTTACAACACTGTCCTTAGTACGTTTAGCCACACTAATTTACTTTTCGCAAGACTTTTGTGATTTGTGATTTAACCGGTGAATCCAAATAGGACACATTTATAATGTGTAATTTTCCAAATTATGGACTTTACGAAAAGTAAATGCCACTTAGACTCAATGGCCTGGGTTCCATAGAGCTGTTAATTTCTATTTGAATCAAAATCAGTACTGGAAAGCGTTTTTTTATACCCGTACTCAAAAAGAGTTAAGGGGTATACTGTATTTGTGGTAAAAGTGGATGTGTGTAACGCAGAGAAGGAAATTTTTCCGACCCCATAAAGTATATATATTCTTGATCAGCATCAATAGCCGAGTCGATAGAGCCATGTCTGTCTGTCCGTCTGTCCGTCCGTCTGTCCGACTGTCCGTCTGTCCGTCCCGATGAGCGCCTGGATCTCAGAGACTATAAAAGCTAGAGCAACGAAATTTTGTTTCCAGACTCGTGTGATATCACACTGTTACAAGTGTATTTCAAAATTTACATTCTAATCTACATTTTAGATGTAGATGTAGTTAACAAATGTAGCAAAAAATGTAATATGTTTTTTTTTGTTTAATTTTAATCATAATCTCTAAAATTTATCTATTGACTGAGTACGGGTATAAAAGTAGAGTCGCGACTAGAAGCGACTCACGTTTCTTCTCGTTTATTTTCGAGTTGTGTATTTAAAAACCTAGCAGAAACCAGAATTTCGTTAAAACTGACACAACGATGAAACAAAATTAGCTAGGGTTTTTTTCGGCATCGATTACCTAATTAGCGTAAGTTTTCCATTCAAAGCGATTCGTTATCGAAAACGGCTTGCCTTTTATGGTGCATGCCATGCCGCCACTGCTGAGTGTCAAGGACCCGGAATATCTCGAAAATATCAGCAGAGGGTCTACACAACCACTCACGAGTTTCCAACGCCATCGAACTGGAAACAATGTCAACAAAGTCCACGAGGCGGACAACTAGAGATCAGATTACGTCCTCCAATGCCTCTGGATATGGTGGACAGGGAAGGAAAGAACGAAAAGGCACAAACTGTAGAGACCGAGCTTGGCGATTGACTTATTCGTCTATTTTCTAGAGCCCTCCCACCCACTCTTCAACCAAGCACAAGCTTGCAAGGACTCCTGGCCATTAAGGCCCAAAGCATAAATAAATATGCCAATGGTCATCATCAGGGTCAACTAAGTAATTCTGACTAATATATAAACTCACAAATTTCTATAAATATACAGTTTCACGCACAAACTGAACCTGGTGCTTATTATTCTATTAAATGATTACCTGTTGCAAATGTTGCACAACATCTTCGCAACATTGTAATCGCCATATACATGAAATCCGCAAATTTGCAACATTGTTCCGCAACATCTTCTATTCGCAATATATATGAGATTTACAAATTGGCAACATTGTTCCTCAAAAAATGCTTGGACTGAGTGCCACGTTATCAATCTGCGCAGGATGGACAATGAGATGGATCTGCTGGGAGAAAACCTGGACGTTGGACCTGGACTGCGCGATCCTCTCACGTGCATTTTGTGGGCAGAGTAGGCACGGAGCAAGAATCTACAATAACAGCAGTGGAAAGCTTCGGATCCCGATCTCACCTCAAGGACGCGGACCTTCAATAAGTACACACTGGATACAGAAAAAACACCCACGTACATTTCGGAAAACAAACCTTTTTTTATTTCCTTTAATAACCCAATTCCCATTTCAATTGCCAAAGGAATAATAATAATTTGCTTTACTTTTTGTTCTTTATTTAAATTTTGTGTATTCATTATAATTATATTGTACAATTTGTTTTTATTTTGTTCTTTTGTCATTTCTCAAGTTGGACATTTGCTGCTCACACGATTCATGGAGTGCCGTGCCACTTGTTCTCTCAGTTTCAGTTTCAGTTTGATTTTCACTTTTTTTGTTGTTTTTTGCTTTTCTATTTTTCGCGGAATCGTTTCCAACAGTAACAAAAAATAAATTATTGGCTTTTAAATATATGTGTATGTGTTTTTGTATACAATATATAGAAAGAGCATAGAACTTAGGGGTTACAATAAACTAAACATAAAGATTTATAACATTCCGGCAAGATTTTCGATTGTTCTTCATATCATTTCGTATCATATCATTTCATCTGATCTCGTATCATATAATATTGTATAATCTTGAATAAAGTACGTTTAGAATTAAGTGCTACAACTAAAAACAAATTGTGATGTACAACACCTAAACTGTCGTGAGGGGAAAGAGGCGGGGGATTCGGTTTCGGTTTCGTTTCCCCTCCCAAATAACAGTCAAAGTCAAAGAAGTAGAAAGATGGAAGTGTTAGAGGGATAGAGAGGGAAGGGTGGGAGGGAGGAATTTGAGTACAATAGCATTGGCATTGGCAATGGCAATGGCAATGGCAATGGAAGTGGTAGTGGAAGGGGGGATTACAATTAATAAACAAATAATAATAATATTGAGCATTGAACGCGTACTGTTCAGAGTGGTAGCAATCGATGCGGAGTATTCGTGGCTCCAGGCAGGTATCGATCTCTCACTCTCTCTCTCTCTATCTCTATCTCTCCATCTACCTGGATCGCGCCTAGACATTGTACACAAAACATTTCGTTAATTAAATTAAACTGTTAATTATGGCAAACAAAGATTGTAAACGCATTCCTGCTATGCGATATGCTATTCCTACATACATATGTAAATCTGTATATCTGTACTGTATCTGTGTATCTTTTTCTTTTCCTTTTTTTGTGTATTTATTTATATATACTATTTAATCGAATGTCTGTTATTGCATGGTGCTACAATCGGATCTTGCTTTCATCATTCTTTAGTTTTGAATCAACTTCTCGTGTTGATTTTGCTTTTCTTTCGTTTTTAGATATTTTTGTTTGTTTTACAACAAATGCACACAAATTTGCTTCAACTTATTTTTGTTTTTTTTTTTTTAGTTTTATGTTTTTTGTGGTTTTGTTTCGATGTTGTTTTGCCTTATCTGGGACTTAATTACGATTTTTATCAACATGTTTTATTGCAGAGTGTACTTATCTCTATGCGTAGCTCTATATTTAAGGATAGTTATTATTTCATTTCTTTTGGACAATGTCAAAGTAATTTTCGCTTTCAATTTCCGTTTTCTTTTGTTTTTTTTTTGTTTCTTTTAGAGATCTCCTAATCATACATAACATAACAGAGTGTGTGTGTGTGTGTGTTTGTGTGTGTGTGTGGGGGGGGTTGGATAGAGGGAAGGTAACGGGGTAACGAGTTACGAGATTTTGGAAATAGAAATATAGAACAAACGATTTGAGTTTTTTTTTTGTTTTTGTGTGGGGTTTTTTATCCAAAAAATAATTGTACAATTTATATTCAACAAGTAAACGCTTACATATGTATCTCTAGGGTAGAATTAAATGGGGTTCTAAACGATAGATTCTGTAACTCTTACTTGCCCTGGACCTAAGGTCGAAGCATAAGCAGGGGAGCGGAAGCGAAACTTATTTCTTACTGGACAGACAGCTTTTGCACTCCATACATACAGACATACGAGTCGAGTATGTGCATGTATGTATATCTATATAGACTCGAGATATATCAATATGTATATGTATATATTACGATTATGATTAGGGCTTAGACGAATATTACAATATCTATAAACATAGCGAGAATTTCAAATTTGATCAAAAAATTTTCAGTAATCTCATTGTTGCTAAATCTAAATCGAATTTTAAGCATATGTATGTATGTATGGTTATGTGTTTATATTGTATTGTATTGTATTAGCTTTTCTATGTACGTCCCCATCCATGCATTGCATCCATTTTTGTAGCAACTTGGATTGGCTCTGGCTCTGGGTCTGGGTCTGGGTCTGGCTCCATTACAACTATTACGATTTAGGCTTAGGCTCTATGGAAAATGGCTTATTGAAACAACATTGTCGGTTGTTTGGCAAAAATTGTGTCCATATTTTTGTGTGTGTTTTGTGAGTGTCTGGATGTCGTCTCTACTGCTACTGATTGGGCAGCTCCGTCAGCGTCACATCGTACAGATCGTCCTCGATCTGCTGCACCTCCAGCAAGAAGATGTCCTCATTGCAGTAGAACGATATCATATCATCGTCAATTTTCGCAGTAATCCTGCAACGAAAACAACATTGGGTTAGTCCTTGGTTTCGCATAACAATACATGGGGATGGTTAGATCAGTAGGGGATCAGTAGGGGACACCCATGCAAATACTTGATTGGTTAGCACACAACAAACAGGGTGAGAAGTGGGCGTGGGGGTTAGATGATCTTTGGGGGGAGCGGTGGAATTCTGATTTGGGTGGTGGACATGGCATACTGCCTGGCATGCATGCTTCCTGGTGCGTGGGTGCATGTGTCTGTGTGTGTGTGTGTGTGTGTGTGTGTGTGTGTATGCAGCACTCTGATCGGTTAAGACTTGCTACTTACCCCTTCTTGTTTGTGCGATAAATGTTATTTATGCTCGTTGTTGAGATTTTGTATTTGTTTTCAATCTGCAATTGAGAGACGAGAGAAATATGATGTTTTGTTTTTGTTTTTTTGTCTTTTGTTTGTGTGGAGTTTTTTTTTGTTGCTTTTTGATCTCTGTTTATGCTCTCATTCTGCTAGTCTGCTCTGCTTCTATCTAAACTAAACTAAACTAAACTAAAATATTTCTCTTATAACTCGCTTTTCTCTGTGTAATTTTGTTCATTTTGCGTTCAGCCAATCATTCGTATGTGTGTGTGTGTGCCATAATACATTTTTTGGATTTTCCTTCTGATTCGATTGCAGTTCAGTTTAGTGCTTTTGTGTGTGGTTTATCGTGTGTACAAGAGGATCAGATCCTGTCTTTGGCAGTGGTATACATATACACGAGTGAATATATATATATGTATATATTTTGGATGAGATGTTCAATTTTTGTATTTTTGTTTGTTTTGTTTTCATTGGTTGATTATGAAATGATTCGGAATTAGTTTTCAACTACAAGTTATACAAAATTAACAATTTTCGTTTCTTGGTATTAGGGTGAGTATTTATATAGATATATAGAACGATATAGAATATTGATGTGACTGATTTTTAGTTGATTTGTATGCTTTAGTCGATTAAACATTTTTTTGTTTTTAGATATTGAACATTTTGGCTCTTCGTTGCATTGCTTTTGCTTTTGCTTTTGCTTTTGTCTTCTCCACCAATTAGACCAAAATGAACAAAATTTGCAGAAAAATTTGGTTATATTCAATTAGATCGAGTTTAGGTTGGAACGGGAGCAGGATATACAAATATAAGGCATGGCAGCTCGATGTCTGGACGCTTACCGCATTCAGCAGGCCAATTGTGGTGGGGGGTACCACATGCAGCGGTGTGTAGACCTCCTCGTTCTCCTGCCGCACGTACAGCATCACACGCTCCGAGGTTGGCGGCGTCATGCGTCCCCGCTTCATCGGCGGACCGAAGTCGGTCATGGGTGTGCTGGTCATAATATTCTGATCCAGTATGTGATCCTTTTTATCGCTGCAGAGGGGGTTGGAGACGATCGGTTAAGTGGGAGAGATAGATTAGTTTTGGCTTAATGTTTGAAAGAGATAGAGAGAGATCCCGAGGTGGAGATCATGGATGGACGATTTTTACTCACGTCTGCATGTCGGGCGGAAAGTGATTGTGAAACTTGAGCGTCGGCGTGGCCACCTTCTGGCCGTGGAGCAGGAACGGCGAGGCCCCCTTCAGGTCCGGCGAGTCAGTCTCATGGCCGTAGAAGCTCTGCAAGGGCGAATTCGAGTTGGAGTTGCAGTTCGAGTTCGAGTTCGTATTCGTATTCGTGTGCGTATTCGTATTCGTGTGGATGAATGTCAAGCCAGTCAGGCCCGGCTGACCTACCTTCTCCATGTCCTCGGCGGGCGAGAAGAGCACCGGCGGCTTGGCAAAGTCCTGCATGCCATAGAACTCGGACCGATCTGTCACCGGATGGTAGAGCTCATCCAGCTTCTTTCGGCCGGTGGCCGTCATCTTCCGCTTGGCTGCCCGTCGCTCCTCATCGCGCGTCTTGCGCTCGGCGCCCTGCAATCACAAAGATAAAAAATTGAAAAAAAAGGAGATGAGCATGAGCATTCCGTGTGGCATGTGGCATGTGGCATGGGGCATGGGGCATGGGGGGCATATGTATGTTTTGGGGTTCCCATCCAGGTGGGTTGCGAAAGTTCGCACAGGTGCACAGAGCCAGCGTGTAATTAGCAATCAATCAAACGCATGGATGCCACCTTTTTTGATATTTCTTTGCTTATTAATTAAATTCGTGTATGGCTGCGAGTGCCATAAGCTAGCTGCCTGCTGGCTGTTGGCTCTGCCTCCCTGCCACAGACCCTGCCGTTGCCACTGTCGCTGCCGTTGCCTCTCTGTTGCCGTTGCAGTTGCAGTTGCAAAAAGCAGAAAACAAGTTTCCCGCCTGGGGAGCACTGTTGTCGCACAGAGACAAAGCCGCCACCGCAGCACCAACAAGTGGCAGAGGCACCACAGACTGCGACTGGAGTCCGTATCCGAATCTGAATCCGAGTCTCAGTCCGTGGAGGCATTTGGCAAAATGGTCTACACCGTTAGGGTCAGAGAGCCGAAAACAACAACAAAAATGGGGGGAAAATTATTATAAAATACTTAGAGAGATTCCACATAAATATGCATACATAATAAATAATCTGGCGGCGCCTCGAACCATGCAGCAGAGTCAGGCATCAGGCAGCAGGCAGCACAGCATCGCATCGCAGTCGGGTCTGTGTCTGCGTCTGCGTCTGCGGCCCACCTGCCCCATTGAGCTGCCTGATTGCACACACACACACATGCTCATAGATACTTTATGTAACTGTATGTGTGTGTGCTTTTAGATATATAGTCTGGTGGCTACTTTGTCCGGCAGTGATTGCTGGTTTGCGTGTGCAGGCAGCAGATGCAGCTTCACTCCTGCCCACCTGCCGCACGTCTCCTGCCCCATTTTGCACTTTGCATTTGTAATTAAAAATCAGCAATTGAGCGATGGAAGCCTCCGCCACTGAAGGTGGGTAGGGGGGGAGGGGGCGGTGGCAAGGGGCAGTGGCAGTGGCAGGAAGTGATATGCGGCAGCCATCTACTTCGTCTGCCTCTGCGGCTGCAACTTCTGAATGGCGATCACATTATGCAAGGATGTAAGTATGTATCATCCCCATTCCCTCCGCCTCTCCGCCTTGGAGTTCTTTCGTCTTGCGCTTATCAAAAACCATTTTAGCCTAGAGCAATGCATTCGATGTACATCATGCGCCCCAGCCATGTGTGTTGCACGTAAGCACGTCTGTATGTGTGTGTGTGTGCGGCATGTAAATAACTGTATTTTATTACTTTTATTTTATCTTGGCAAAAATATCGCCAAAGTTGCGCAGGCTGCAACGGACAGCGGACAGCGTTCAGCGATCAGCGGTCTAAGGCGACGGCGTCTCGAATCGCACGCCCAATGCGGTCAATGTTCGCCTTTTGGCTGGCCTCCTCTTCATCCTCAGCCTCAGCCTCGTCTCCTTCTTCTTCTTCTGCCCCATCTTGTGTTTCGCCTCTTCTCCTTCCCTTCTTGGGGGATGGGTTGCTGTTAATCGACTTCAAAGTATGACCAAGACATGGGACACAGCCACACACACCACACACCACATCTGTGGGCCGCCACTCAGCGCAGAGGCGGTGCGAGATTACCATTAACATTAGCATTAGCTCAATTTTCAAATAAATTCAGGGGAATAGGAAATTCAGGCAATACATAGAGAGAATAAAGCGGGGAAAAAAGCAGCCAACAAAGACCAAGGCCATTCCCAAACTAAATTCTAATTAAGGGAAAGATTTCCCTGCTCTATGGATACAAAAGTGTCTCTGGGTAAGAGATCACAAGATTGCATCCTCTATACGATCCAAAATTAAATCTATCTGAAAATCAAACCATAAACTCTCTCCCTAAAAATTAAATCGAACTGAACCGCAGCAAAATACAGTTATTTCTCGGGTCGAAGCTTTCATTTGGACATGTGCAGAATTTCCCATAATTTTGTATCTGCTGGCTGGGGAAAAGGGGCAGGACGGCCCCGAGGGCGTGCGTAAAGATCCATAATTGGAGACTGTGGCTCGAAGGTGCCAAACGATGGAACTGCAACTGAAACTGCAATTGCAGTGAAATCCAAAAAACCCACAGAGAAAAGAAAATACGAAATATGGGATGCATACTCGTAGAAGGAGGGGGGGATGTAGAGGTATGCCACAAGGAAGGGCACAAAATAACGTGGTACGCGAAATTTAATTGATACATTTACCGATAAACACACGATGGCTGCTGGCTCGCTGGCTGGCTGGCAAAGGGCTGGCCCCAATGCGAAATATAAGCCCGACGTGATAGCGATACAGCCATGGGTCGGGTCCCCCAGCAGAGTGCAGCAGCACAACAAAAGGCTGTGCCCAGGCCCATGTCCAGTCGGATGTGGAGGAGGAGGGGAAGAGCGACCACGGAGAAGTGTAATGATATGAGAAAATTAAATTGGAAATCCACGAAATGATTTATTAATAAACCCCATCAAGCGAAAAAGTGAAGGGTTCGCATAAGGTAAAGGTAACAGCAGCAGAAGCAGCAGCAGCAGCAGTGGCAGTGGCAGCGAAACAAGGGCATGGATGTGGCAGGGAAAGGATGCCACTCTCATGCGTCGCATGTGTGTGTGTGTGTGTGTGTGTGTGTGTGTGTGTTGGCCATTTACTTTTGTACGCGTTACGCTTTCCACTAAAGGCTTCGGCTGACTGACGGACAGGAGAGTCCGATCCGAGACCGAGACCGAGACAGAGACCGAGCCCGAACCCCAAGCCATGTCAGCATCGTTGGTGCCCCCAATTCGATAAAAGTCGGATGCAGCAGCAGCAAGTGGCAGGCACAGATACACAAACACACACACACACACACACACACACACAGAGAGTGAACCAGCACGTAGGCAGCTTTTAGTTAGCTCATCAACCTGTTGCACGTGGCAGAGGCACAGCCACTGCATCGGCAGCATCAGCATCAGCGACTGCTTCTGTATGCGTAATTATGTGAGCAAGGAGGGCGGGTAGTACCCCCCATATACGAATAGTAGGGATTCGGTGAGAGAGAGAGAGACTCTGTTGCGAAATAAAATCACTTACCTTATCGCAGAAGACCTTTATCTGACAGTAGCCCCGGTGGAAGACGGCCGCATCTCTGGGGTCCTCGAATGTGTCGATTTGTACGTGCAGCGGCAGGCCCTGAAACAGAGAGCGGGAGAGAGAGAGAGAGAGAGAGAAGAAGAGAACCATAAACAGGGATTCGTATTAATATCACACACATTCAAATTGCAATAGCTAGGCGTGGCAGAAGGCAGGAGGCAGGGGGCAAGCAGGAGACTGGAGCAGCAGCAGCAACCTTGCAACAGCTGCAATTAGCCGTTGTCATTTGGGTTTTTGGGGCGTTGCCGGAGCAGTTGGGGCGTGGCCCAGTGATGTTAAACTGCCAACATCCGTTGCATGTGTGTGCAACATATTGTGGCAAGTGCATAATTTGATTTGGCTATTGCCTACACAAATACACATGGGCACTGGGGCTGGGGCTGGGGGGGCTGGCACTGCCAGCGCTGTACCTTTCCAGAGATCTCTACTTTTTTTTTTTAATGAAAAGCAACGAGAGACTTCGTTCCTGTCTCTCCTTCTTCTTCTCCTGCTTTTGCCTGTGTTTCTGTCAATGAAATATCAGACTTAATGTACGCATTACAACCAGAGATGGTAGAAGGCAGTAGGCAGGAGAAGCCAAAGAGAAATCCTCTTCCTACGTAGCCGAGCCATCAGGCCGATCGTCTGATGGAGGAGCAGCATTGAAGACAGCGGGCAACGGCAACGGCAACGCATCTGAGCTGAATGCTGATCTTCTTTTTCTGGCCTGCTCTGCTTCTCTGGCCTGCATTGATTCTCCATTAACAAGTTGGCATTAAATTGGTTATTACTTAACCCATCACTGGCCAACATTCTCGACTCGACTCGCCTCGAACTGAATTTCATTTACTTTACACAAAAGACGTGCAGATCGCATCAAAGTGCAGTAGGAAGCTAATTAATCGATAATTGCTGTATCGATTTATGATTAACATTATATCGTTGGGTATTTAATTGAATGGGGGGGGCGGTAAACCACAAAAGTGTCAAAATAGCGCTCCAAGAAATGAGTCTACAATGAGCTTTCACTTTGTATCAAAAAAATATGCACACTGAGAACAGGCTACAAATGAAGCCTTTTAAATGGGTTCACCTTTCGATCTGTTACTTTTGGGTTGAAGAGTTTTACTCACCTTGACTCCTTTTTGACTGCTGAAATCCGTGCTCAGGCACTGCACCGCAATGTTGATCTGTTTTTGAAAAAAGAGATGGAAAGAGAGAGAGGGAGGTTGAGAAATGCCATAAAATATACAAATGTAAACAATTATGAACATAAAAAGAAAATTATCGGATGACAAAAAAACTGAAGAAATAACAAAAAAAAAACCAAGCTAAAAATGCTTCGGGCCGCTATTAGAAGGCAATTGTTTTCTCTCTATTAAGTCGATGTCCTCTTTATGCCCACGACAGTTTAAAACATTCCAATCCGCACAAACACACACACACACAAACACACCCATACGCATACGCATACGCATACTCTCGAATACGCAGAAAGGGGAATGGGGTGCGATGCGATGGGATGGGAGGGGGCGGTGCAAAAGACAATAACAAGGCAATACACAGAGGACCATCATCAGGCAACCATTCCATCGATGGTTCGGACCAGAGGCCCCTCAGAGCCTCCAAGTCAAGTAACGAGCGAGCCAGGCCAAGTCGAGACTTTGTATCGCATCGCATCCAATTCATTTTTAGTTCGACTTCGATTCAGTGCGTATCAGTGTGCGTGTATATGTGTGTGTGTGTGTGTGTGTGTCTCTGAAGGCATTTTAAGCATGCCAGTCCAAGTCCGAGTTCGAGTCCAAGTCCGATTTTGAGTTTGAGTTCGACTCCAGATGAGCCGCAGACGAGCGCGGACAGACGGCGAGAGATGGAGACGGAGGGAGACACAGACACACGGACGGAGAGACAGTCGGACAATGTGCACGCGTAAAAAAAAAAGAAAATCCATCAACGCAAAAATACCAAAGGAAACAATCTTAATGGTAAAAGTGCAGCAGCAGCAATCGCAGCGCAGAGTTGCAGCCTCCACGACGACGACGACGACGACGACGACGACAGAGACCACGACGGAGACCACGACGAGCAGTATTTAATGTGAATAATTAGCGGGCGCGTACCATATAAGAGGAGACGCATGACAGTGGAGAGCGCAGAGCACAGAGCGCAGCAGAGAGCGTTGAGCAGCAGAGGGGCTCGGAGGGAGGCTGTTGGTTAGGAAACGAAGCACCTGCGTGTCGGTGCGTACGAAAGTTTTGCCGCTGGGAAAGGCATTGCCAACACAGACAGAGAGACGAGACGAGACGAATGCAGCTGGCGAGATGCAGCAGCTAACGGCATAAAACGAAATCGACATTATGCGAAGACGAAACAAAACGAGACGAGACGAGGCGAGGCGGTACTCTCTCTCTCTCTCTCTCTCTCTCTCCCTCTTTCTCTTACTCTTTCTCTGTCTGGCATTGCGATGTCTCTGGGATTAACATCTCAGCGCGTAAACAATTTGTAAATAAAAAGCTCTATCAAATGATGGCCATGGGAGGAGGGTGGGCAGGTGGCAGGGGGTAGTAGCCGTGTGTGCCTGTGTGTGGGGAGCGACAGGCGATAGGCGACATGCACTTATGGCCAGCTCCCCCTCCTCAGCTCTTGCCCACCATCGCCAAGTCGGTTAATAACTGCTGACCAATTTGGCAGCCTGGACAGGAGTCACTGAACTTGAGTGGAAATCAATTCAGTTTTGGCATTTGTTTTTTGTTTCCCCCCCACCCGTTGCCCGACTCGGGGAAATTGTGCCTCTCTTTTGGCATTCGAGCTGGCGGCTAAGTGGACAGGTGGGCGGACGGTAGCGCGCAGACAGACAGGAAAAGGCAGGTTGGGGCGGGGGGCCGGCCTAGACGCGTATACGCAATGAGAGGGCTAATATCTGCTGGCAATGCCTACTGTAACTACTGGTTGTTGTTTTCTTGGTTAGTTTCTGCTTTCCGACTGGCGCTTGTCGCAATAGAATTGCAAATATTTCCAAACGATTAAAATGCTTGATAATTGCTAAATTAAAACGCGGTGGGAGCCCAGTCACAGACACAGATACACTTGCAGTTCCAGTCGGCTACTGCTGCAATAGTCCGAGTCAGAGTCAGAGTCAGAGCCAGTGACTAGGCTTGGGGGATACAGCCTCAGACTGGGACTGAGACTCAGACTCGGACACGGCGACTTAGTTCCAAGCATTTGCCTGAGATTGCCGAGTAAGTGATTAAAACTAAGTGTCATAAATAAATAAATGCATAAATTATTCTTTTTGAAAAAAAAAACAAAACGTACAAGCTGGACAGTGAGCGAACTGGGGCTGGGCGGCGGAAAGGGATGGCAATATGCCGGGCAATGGCGACTGTGACGGTGACGCTTGTTGAATAATTTGCGTTTGGCTTGCAATTGAAAATAAATCAGAAATTAATTCTTAGCACAAAGATACTTCGACTGGCACACAGATACACAAACACACACACACACACACACACAGCCACTGAGGACTTGCGGGTATCTGCTATCTTTGTCTGCCGCATGAAAGTATCGCGCAATGTTGTTGCTTTTTTTCTCATATTTTTAATTGAGGCGGCGCTCGAAGTAAACAAAATGGAAGTGCGGGAAAAACACAACACACACACACACAAAACACACACGCATAGAAGTAAACAAGTAAATTCTAGAGAGTGCGGACTGTGGGATACCCTGTTGATGGCTTGAAGCTTATAGGGATATCCCTGGCATTGAATGCATCAAAGATTATATACTTCTATCTCCAACTGTATTCAAATAATTCCTCTATACAAACAACAGTAGAAGAAACATCTAAAGTGTCTCTATTAATGTTCCTTAAGCGAAAGAACTGCAGCATACCCCTGCTGTAATAATGTCACCTGTACAGGGTACAAAGGGGAGCACATCCATAACGAGGATTGGCATAGAATTGAGATCTAAAAGAGATCTGGGAGATCTGAGAGCAGAACTTACCTTGGCGGAGCTCTCCAGCGGATTCCAGTAAACGGCGATGGCATTGTGCGACACTTCCTCGATGCAGCCAACCAGGCCAACCGAGTTCTTCGTATCTGCAAAAAAGAAGAGCAAAAGAAGAAGAAGATGGTTAGTAGGGGAATAAAAACAAAAAAAACGAAGAAGCAAAAAGCAGATGAAGCATCAGAAATGCGGCAAGATGGGGCACACACAGAGGAGGCACTGGAAAATATGTTTGTATTAACAATTAAGGAAATTTCTGCGCTGGCCGTCCAGTGACAAGTGCCTAATGAGTTATGTTTGATGGCCAAGGAACTGCGTGGCAGCAGCAGCAGAAGCAGCAGCAGAAGCATCTGCCACGGATGCTGCTGTTGCAACCAAGATTATCTGCAATCAAACAAACGGAGCGGAGTGGCATGGAGTGCAGTGGAGTGGATTGGAGCTGCAGTTGCAGTTGCAGCCGCAGTCGGAGAGCTGAATGCGCGTTTATCAATGTCATAACTCTCCTGGAACGGTGCGGGCCTTTCAATAAAAAGCAACAATTTACTGCTAGAAATACTAGACAATACAAATGGACACTCTGCCACGGAACGCTGCTGGACTTCGCATTGGCATTGGTATTGGGTTGGCAATGGGGCTTGCGTCTTGGGGGTTGGGGGCTTGGAGTTGGGAATGGATTTTAAGTTGGGTATTCGTTTGGTTGGTTTACGCACCTGCATCCAAGATTCTTTGCTTTACGGAATGCTGGCGACTGTGCCAGAATTGCCAGGCCTTGATCTCATCTTCGGGGCTCTTCTCCTCGCGGAACATGAGCATGATCACACTCTGCAAATAAAAGGATTCAATTAGTTAAAGCGCAAAGGCATACAAAAATCCTAATTAACTGAAAATAAAATAGAATATGTATTGGGGTAGAGACACGTTTAAGATTTAATTTTGCATGAGGATCTTTGTCAATTTAACGTGAATTTAATTTAATTAAAGTAAAGGACTTTAAGCAAATACACCGATAGAAAAAAGGCCTGAAATTTTATTATTTTCACTCATTTATGCCATTGATTTTCACCCAAGAGTGGTTATATTAATATTGAATATTTTTCACTTACATTTTTTGATAAATATGAAAATATTTAAATTGAATATATTTTATATTTAATTTAAATATAATATATAATATTTATTTTAAAGTGTTTTATATTAAGATTAAATAAGAACGTACTAAAAAAGCCATTTATATTTGAATCAAAGTGAATTCTATTTAATTTCGATATGTTTGTATTTAAAAATCGCATTTTAAATTCAAATATGATTGTAGCTAATTTTACTTTGGTTTTGTTTTTATCAGTGTACAAAACTCTCTCTCTCTCTCTATCTCTGTCTAGATCCAAATCATAGCCAAAATAAATCTCTTTTTCAAATACTACCATTTCTTTTTACCCCAAAAACAAGCAGCCAAAATATTGATCTCTATCTGCAAGGATATGGCATGCCTGTTCGCAGGACTCAACTGTAATCCGTTTATACTATCCCAAGGATGGGCATCATTCTGCTTGAGTTCTCTGTGAGCTCTCTCTCTCTGTCTCTCTCTGTCTTTCTCTGTCTGACATATATACGTTGTGACACTCCACTCACAACTCATCGGATCGCACCCTACGCCTTTAAAGTCAAAAGGATTAGATCCCGGCACACAAAGGACGAATTCGATTTAGCAGAAAAATGTCCAACACATTTTGTATCATCTTTTTGGCTGGCTGCTTCGCTCTGTTGTTTTCCCAGCATTTGCATTTTCTCTCTATCATTTATGTGTTTTTATTTTTAGATTTTGAATAATTAGTTGCTTCTTTTCGTGGAGGGAAGAAGCGCACAGATACTGAAACAGTTCCAAAAAAATCAAGCAGACAATAGCCGAAATGGCGAGGCAGGCAACCCCTTTGAGGATCGTATCGGATCATCCTCATCGTCTTGCAGAAGGAGTTGGGTGGAGGGAGGAAGCAGGAATGGCAGGGGGTGCATGGCAGTGGAAAACTGATTACAGCATAAATATTTTTGTGTGTTTTCTTCGGGTCCCCCGGGATGTCTTTTACGTTTTTACATATTCATGGGCTAATCAGCTCGTAAATTATACTCGCTTTTTCTTTGGATTTCGTGCTCTTTTTTTGCCCCGTTAGAAATGGACATCAGTAATCAGACGATGGGTTGCCTACGAGCATATGCAAATGCCCCTACGGTTATATTTTATATTCGGTTTTTTTTTGGGTTCTGTTCGCTTCATTTAGGTTTTCATTTTCGTTTGCGTTTACGTTTACGTTTGAAAGTTTTCTTTTTCGGGAAAAAAGGGCGCGCTGCTCTAAACAAATAAACTCGTAAATTAATTTTGACACTTTTTTTGTCGAGCCTTGCAAAATATGGCAGTTTTATGGTAATGCGAGACAGAAGGAGAAGGAGGTGCCCCTCCGATAGACACGAATGTCTGAGATCCGATCTTAGGCCAGGGCAGTGGGCAGGGGGGTGAAGCTCAGGAGTACATACAGACATATCTGAAGATCTTTACGTTTCATTTGGTTTCGTTTCTACAAAGTTTCCTTCTGTGCGTATGCAAATGGCAAAGCCTTTGGCTTCGGATTCACATTCGGATTCCTTCAATTTCAATTGTTGTTTACTTAACCTCCGCTTCCACTTCCTCATCCACATCCACATCCACATCCACTTCCACTTCCGAATCTGGCGGCATTTCCTCAACCCATTTACCACTTTCAACTGTAACTTTGAGATGTCATTCTTTGGGCTCTCAACGGTTCAGTTTACAATTTGCATTTGCATTTCACTACGGCTCGAGGACGCAGACGTAGACGTCATTTAAGCTTATCTGATTGATGATGTTGATGGGTATTGTCCTGCTCCTACTCCTCGCTCTACTTCTTCTCAGGCTCTTCGTACTCGTCCTGAACAAACATTGACGCGGCAGAATGCGAGTGAATTGCTGTTGAAAGGCAGAGGACTTTCGGCAATTTGCATTGAACGAAATATTCAAATTCTCATCAGGCAGAGGGATCGGGTCGGATCGCATCGCATCGCTCTCTCTCCCAGTATCATTTATCATCGGAATGTATGCCCCTAAGCAGGATATGGGATGTGTGTAATTGAGCAAAGGGGTGGCGAAGCTGACAAACTCTATTAGACCTCCGATCGCACCTCGGGGTAGGACGGAGACGAAGACGAAGACGCAGACCAAGATCCAAACACACACAGAACAGACCAGACCAGACACAGATTCCCTGACAAATAGCCCACCCTAAGGCCCAAAAGGGGTTGGCCAGGAGAGATCTTACAGTGGGTCCTGTGCCCCGTTCCCAATTCTGTTTCCGTTCTTGTTTCTTGTTCCTTGTTCCTGTGGTGTTGATGGCATAAACAAAGCCGCCAATGAATGGAAAACAAGCAGCACGGACTTTTGATTGACAAAGCTCCAAACACAATCCTCAGGCTCAAGCCTCCATCCCCCTCCATGCTCCTTATGGCAGCAGTAACAGATGTAGAAATATGCGCGGCACCTACCTTAACCGTCGTATTCTTAATGGGCTTATCCGCATCGTGCACATACTCCAGCGTGATCCCATAGAACTGGCCCTTGTTGATGTAGGTGATGCGATCGTCCTCGCGCCTCTGTGACGAGCTGATGGGGCTCTCCAGGTGATAGCGGAAGCCAACATTTGTGAATCTATTAAAAATGGGGTAGAAAAAATAGAGCAGATAGAGATGGTTAGGATGGTTCAGGAATAGCAATACGGAAAAAGCTGCTTTGACTGGGAACTCGAAAATTTAATTTAAATGTAAATTTAGCTTTAATTTTTTGTATCAATATTTATTAGCATGGATCCCGCATTCTATATTTTACTTTATTTATTGGAATCTTGGCCAAACTCCCAGCCCTAAGGCTGGTACATAGATGCCCTACGCTAGATGCTATGCAAATGTTTTCCAGTTTTGAATTTTACTATCTTGAATCTGCGTTTATTTTGCAGGCAAATTACAACATTTAAAGGATAAGTATTCCATTCCCCTTGGGTATAACTTACATTTTTGGTATTTGTATTTTATCGGCATCGTTCTGGCGGCCAAAGTCGTGCCACGGCCGCGAGCGCGTCGAACCGTTTGTGCTCGTGTCCACCAGGGAGGTGGTGGGACTGTTCTGGCTGCCATGGACCACTGTCCGCTGCTGGATGCTGTTCACGGACACGGGTATGCTGCCATTGGCATCGATGAGTGTGCCCGGCTGGCACAGTTCCGTATAATCGAAGGACTAAAAGATGATGGAAGATTGGTTAGTAAATCATCATCGTATATCGGTATATGCTAAGCTATAGTTTAAGTTTAAGTTTTAGTTGCTAAATTACAGCTGTAATGGACACGCCACGCACTAGTGAAACCTTCTCTTTCTACTCTTTGGGTCACCTAAATTCTTTTCTCGGGGGATTGTCTGGGGGTTGTGGGTTGTGGGATGTGTGTACCTGCTGTATGTTGGTCTGATCCCGCGGCGTTATGGCATCCGTGCCGATGCCAGAGTCGGGACTAGGCAGATCGACGGTGAGTCCCGCCGCCGTGATGGCCTTGGCATAGAGGGGCGTGCCGCCGCCCTTGCCGTCCTGCGGGTGGTGGTGTTGCTGCTGCTGTGGCTGCTGCTGTTGGTGGAGGTGCTGCTGGTGTTGGGGCTGTTGCTGTTGTTGCTGCTGTTGCTGTTGTTGCTGTTGCTGCTGCTGTTGCTGGTGGTGCACGCTGACGCTGCTCGTGAGCAGTGTGGTGGTGGTGGGCGGGGGAGCGTTGCCTGTGAAGCGACCCTCGTAGGTGACCACTCCGCCTGGCTGCGACACCGAAACGTCCACATCGCCGTAGAGAGTGCGCGTGGAGGCGGGCACGTAGCCGCCCTGTCCGTCCGGCGCGAAGTATTCCCGGTAGTAGGGCTCCGTTATGAAGGTTGTCGCGGTGGTGGGCGGGGGGCCGGGCGGCAGTCGGCTGGCCGTGTACATCCCATAGTCGTTGGCGGTTATGTACGGCCCCGGACTGGGGCTCTGTGCCTGCAGGGCGCCGGCTCCTCCAGATCCACCCACTCCGCCGCCGCCGACGACTCCTCCTCCCGCGCCGCTGGCCGTGCTGGGATGTGAGGTCTGCAGGTGGTTTGGAGTGTTGGTTGGGGTTGCGACTGCGATTGCGGTTGCTGGGGCACCACCTCTCACTCCACTGTCACTCACCTGTAGGTAAATCTGTGTGCCGCCCGTGGTAGCATACATCTCTAGTTCGGTGGCAGGACTACTACTGCTGCAGCTGATGTTTCTGGTTCTGGTTCTGGTGGTGCAGGGTGTGCTGGGTCTGTGTCTGTGGCTAATCTCGCTAATCTCAGCTTCGTCGGCTGGTGGCGACGCATCCACGTGCAAGATCTGAGGGAAATGTGCGTTTGGTTTTTGGTTTTTCTTTTTGGTAGGGAGAATTCTTAACACTAAAATGCTTGATTGGGTGGTGGGGAGTTGGTGTTGGTGCTGCTGGTGCTGCCTGATGGATCGATTCCCAATTGAGAGCCAGCTTCGAGCATTCTGGCACTGTATTTTGGCTAATGGCCAAGCATTTCATGATTGATGACTATCACTATGGGGCTCCGGACAAGGTCACAGACAGACTCCAAGTCCGAGACTTCAGATCTGAGTCCGAGTCTGATTTGGACCCAAAACGAGGTGAGGTGACAAAATTGTGCGTAAATCGTGCACGTTCTTTGACTTTTCTTTGGTGGGGGCCATGATTCATGCGGCAGCAGCGTAAACAGCTTATTGAAAATAACGTCAACAAGTACAGTTTATAATAAAAGGCCATACAAAAAAAGGCATATACGAAACACAAATGAAACACAGTCGCCGTCGTCTTTTGTCGTTGTCGTCGAGCGGAGTGGAGTGGAAAGAAACCAATTAAAAGAAAAAAGGAAAAAAAAACACAGAAAAAAGCGCGAAAAAAAATCAACATTTATATACAATACCCACATACGCAGATACATATATATAGAGATATATGGATGTGTTTATATGCATATATGTTAATTATCATTGTTTTTTTTTTTATTGGTCGCCCGAAAATGTCAAACGTTTTTGGAGACAAACCGCAACAGCGCAGCCACAAATGAGGTAATACAGAGCAAAGTGTGGTGTCCACCGATCCACCGCAGATATATACGACTATATATACATATATGTACATATATATAGATAGCATTAGTGATGGCTTAGACTGGGTCTGGGGCTGGGTCTCAAATCAAAATTAGCAGCTGCCTGATGATTGCCTTGCCTGATGGTCTAAAGAAAGTGAAAACCCCCCCAAAATGGACCACCAAAAAAAGACACGAATCGAGTCACAGACGTCACTCATTTCTTGGCCTTTGATCAAACCGGTTGTCTGGGCTTTAGGCCTAGGCCTGCGCATGGGCCTGGTCTCTTTTTTTTTTGGTCTAATTTCGGTTACACTTTTCGGCCAACAAATTGGACACATTTTGGGTTTGGGGGAAAGAACCTTTGTAACAATTTGTGTTGTGGTGTTTGCCTTTTCGATTTTTGTTCGAGCAACCAACATTTTCGTTGGTTATTTGTGCGTCTTTCAAATTTAAATTTATACAGAGGCTGGCTTTTGTGGCTCGGTGTGGCTTGGTGGCTCGGTGTCTCTGTGTTTTTTTTTTGTATATATTTTTCGGCTCGGAGCTCATATTGAAGTCTCTTGTATAATTTAGCATCAGTAAAAGATTCTAGCTGCGAGCTAATTAAATTTGTTCATCAAAATCAATTTGCATTTTAAGCTTTTAACGTGCAACGTCAGAGAAGGCCTTGACGCGGCCGATCGACGAGCGATCGGATCGGAATGGATCCGAATGGATCGGATTGGATCGATACACCAGCAGCAGCAGCACCAGCAGCAGCAGCAGCAGAGACAAAGATTTCATTTTCATTGCTTTTGCCTTTGCCTTTGCTCTTCTTTGTGGTGGTGGTGCGTGTCTCGTCTCGTCTCATCTCGCGGTGCCCAATCGCATCTGTATCTCCATCTCTCGTGGGGGTATGGTCATTGGGTTGGGACAGCGGGAAGGGTAGCGGGGAGGTCATGCGAGTAGCTGTCGTCTACCTATATCCGACTACGACTACGACTACACATAATATTTATAACTATAGAAGCTATTGGTTATGAGACGCGTTGTCTCTGGGCCTTTAGAATTATGCTAAGCAGCGGCGACAAACGTCAAGTGGCGGTTCGTTCTGGCACATATTTATGCATGAGGAAGAAATAAAAAGCAGCAACAAAATGGTGTACAAAACCACACACAAAACAAAGAAAAAAAATAACAAAATAACAAAATATTTAAATAAAGCCAATTAACTATTTTAATGCCTTTTGGAATGATAAAAAGTGAAACTTTTTTTTTCCTCTTCTTCATACAGTCCAGCGTTTTATGAATATCGTTAATTCTCGGAAATAAA